>OX637332.1:13464800-14064800 GCA_951799405.1 Agapetus fuscipes | reverse complement strand
AACGAATACCTTTCTTCAAAATCAATAGTAAAAGAGTTCTATAATCTATATCTATAATCTAAGTTGCAAGGATATATTCATTTAAAGCTCTCAGATGTATGCCCATAAACAAACACGTGTAGTTCGCGCTTACAAATGATGATTGTGTACTAACAAATAAAATCCAAACCTCAAATGAACATAAGCCCTGCAACTCTTGCCGACATTCCCTGAAACAGGGGTGACGTTGCAAAAGTGAACCATTGTTTACAGTATGGGTGGTCAGCCTCACACTAACCTATAAGTCAAGGAATACGAGTAATAAATAACATTTAAGTATAAAAAAAAAAACAACAAAACCTTATAAATAAATCTATACAAAAAAAAGTCAAAAAATTATTATGCAAAAAATGTAGCAAACTAATAAACCAACATTACAAATCAGCATTGCAGATTAGCCGCCACTTCTTCCTGTCCTTGCATACTTCTTTCATTTCATCCAGAGTCATAACCTTTTTCATACAAGCTCTCCTTTTATTATGACTCTGGATATCCCATTCACTCGCTATTTCGAAAATTTGGTCCATCCATTCCTTTCTCGGTCTTCCTCTTCCACGACATCCATCAATTCTTAGTTAATAAGATAAATTAGCATGCTTATCCGCGATTACCTACACTGTACACCTTTTTGAGTGCCAAAAGCACTATACAAATTTGTTAAGCGGTAATCAAGGATTTTTTAAATGAAATGAAAACACAGAGAATGTCATTTTTTGTGTTCATATATTTATCTCATTTTCGAAAACAATCATAGATTGTCGCCTTTTGTTCTACAGATCTCATTTGATGTTTTTGCCATGTACATACATATTTATGTAAATTCGAAAAAATCCTTGATTACCGCTTAACAAATTTGTTCTATCCGACTCAAATATACTAGTTTACCGTCTGTCGCATTATCTATCACCTGTCATGTAAGTCGAAAAAGTAAAAAAAAAACAGAGTTAATGTAAAAAAGTATCTTAACTTTTTTATCTTGTAATATATCTTATTAATATCTTGTTTTAAAATATAAAACAATATATTATTAAGTATTGTATTTGCAGTGATATAAAACCATGTTTACATAAAATGATAAAGTAATCACGGAGGAAAGTAGTAGATAACGTCAGTTTGTAATCTGTCAAAAGAATGTATGATAACTTGATAAATAAGAGGCATAATTATTTAAAATAAAATCTTTTCTTCTTCTAATCCATGAAATAAGGTTATTCGTGTTTCAACATGTGAATAGCATCGAATACTTTCGTTCCGTAAACAAAACGCAATTTTTTACTTTACTGAAATCCATTGATTTGTCTCCTGTTTTTAAGTTTTTTTTATTAAAGTACATCATATAATATCATTTAGTAACTTACTTATAACGCAATCTCTAATAAGGTTTTTAAATTTTATTATTTTTAGTCTAAGCTATATTATTATTCAACTTTTACTTTTAATTTTTATATTTACTTACATGGTCTATCCACTAAAGTTTTGAACTACCAACTAATTGTTCGCGAATTTGCGACCTACATTAGTTCTATGTGAATTAAAAAAAATACATGGGCGTAAAAGTTTATTATGCTTTTGAATTTTAGATTGAATAACTGTTTTATATTGTTCTACTGTGTATCCTCTTTGTATGTACTTTCTGGGTATCGAAATCATTAATTAATAATGCTCATTTATCTTTATTTTTCTAAAATATTACATTAAATTTGTCTTCAAATCGGTTATCTTAATTGGTACACATATTTTGTCAATAAATTTACTTTGCAAACTGGCATTCCAGAAGTATTCTCTTTTACATGTTGCTGGAGAACAGAGAGTCATAGACCAATGTTGGCAGTTTCAGAGGCTTGCAAGACACATTATTTTAATAAAAGCTTTAACACATAAAAGCTCCTTTGGAGTGGCGGCTATTGCTACGAAACAATTATATTTAAAATTGACCTTTAACAATCTAATTGTTACAATGATGTTTTCAATAAAAAATATATTGTACTTGTAC
Organism: Agapetus fuscipes; assembly: GCA_951799405.1. Lineage (NCBI taxonomy): Eukaryota > Metazoa > Arthropoda > Insecta > Trichoptera > Glossosomatidae > Agapetus > Agapetus fuscipes. Next base: position 14,062,768 of record OX637332.1, on the reverse strand, counting down.
TTGTATTTTCGCGGGTTCATTGGTATCTTCATGTGTTTACCTTTATAAATTTTCTACGGAAATCTTTCGACTCCATGCTGTTCAACGTTCATACAAACCTACATTAGTTTTGGTGAAGCTAACAATATTACTTTTAAAATACAACGCTACAAAAATGATAATTTATTCAATTTTTATTTTTATTGTTTTCTTCTTTGGCTTATTTCTCATTACTGAGGGTTGTGGCAACTATATTCTTTTTCATTATTTAAAAAATTTAAATGGAAACAAAGTTTTAATTCACTTATTTATTTCTTTTTTTGCTCGAATATTTTCGCCTATTGAGGCATCTTCGGGAGCAGAATAGTTACAAAGATATTTTTATAAAATAATTTTCAAAATAATTTAAAAAATGGACTTTCACTGTGTTAATAAATCCACCCTAAAAATATTATATTCTTTTTCACTTCCCTTTGACTGCGCTGGACGTTATTTTAACACAGGGTCATAATAATAATAATCTAAGTTGCAAAGATATGTTAACATTTGAGGTTCATATTAAGTGCATGCCCACAAACAAACTCGTGTAAGTTTGCGTTTACAAATGCTGCATACGTACTTACAAATTAAAAGCCAAACCTCAAATGAACATCTTCCCTAAACCAAAGGGTGAAATTGGCCAGGTGAACCATTTTTTACAATATGGGTAGTCAGCCTTATACCTACCTATAAGTCAAGGAGTTATAGACTTATAGGGTAGATTTATAGAAAATTCATAGCGATAGATATACTATGAACTTCAGATGCCAAACATTTATTTCATGAATTGTGGCTTAAAATTGTCATGTCTATAATATCAACCTATGGCTGGTCAACATTACATATTGATATTATTATCTAAATGCAAATTGCCTTATTGTGTATATATGTTTCATTTTGATTAAGTTCTATGAACGGAGGCAACTGCAAATATGATCCTTGATCTGATTGCTCCTTTGGAATTGTAATAATACTTCCTTATATGCCTCCTTCAAATACGATCAAAGTGCATCAGGTCTAGTATGGAATTTAAACTAGAGCAACCACTCACGTGACTATTTACTTTTATTGATATGCATTCAATATATACTGAATCGATAGTAATATTAAATAAGTACCCACTAGATTAAACGAGGGTACTATTTGCAAGCTAGTCCTATTTCAGTGTACTCGAAAAGTAAAATTGGATTTATAGTTTTGTAAAGAAATAGATCTATAGTTTTCTACTAAAATATATTCTTGATTATTTGATATTCTTTAGTACACTAGTTATATTGAAAAATAGCGACTGCACAGCCAGTTAGATATCGCCCTTGGTACATGCTAAATGGATCAAACAAAGTGACCTAAAATGAAGCATGTATATCTATTTATTTCAAACATAAACGTTTTGCATCTTACTCTACTCTCTATAAGCTCTGTTACTGTTCCTCCGTCGCCTTTTGAATAAGGGTGGCCAAAGTTTGTGCAGAGTTGCATCACTTATTCTTATCCAGACTTACTCTCTCAGTCCGTACAAATCTATTAATTTTGTCACACATATCGTTCTTTAAATTAATTAAAAACTTATTTCTGTAAAAATCTAAAGCAATTTTTAAAAAATCCGATGGACGTTACGTCTTTTTGATCCTAGTCCTGTTAGTATATAATAAAATTCCTATTATTTTTATGGAACGGCATCATGTACAAACAAAATATTGAATAACTCAATATCTCAATAGCTATTTTTTTCAGATTAAAATGCTACGTATGAAAGAACTGAAAAAAAACACGATTTTTCTCATCACATAACTTTAAAATTATTCTGATATAATTAAACCGATGTCTAGTGGCTGGCGCTTTGGACTCGTAAATGGAACTTCTTGGGTTCGAATCCCGGCGGAGCACAAAAAATCCCTTTTATGTATTCAAATATTTTCTTTTTCAAAAAATCATATACCTTTACCTAAGGTCCATTCAGCCTTACAGCAACTGGGTCTTGCTTGAGAATTGGCGCTTTCTATAGCGACGACCAAGCTCGTAGAGCGCTAAGTTCAGTCAAGGTGTGATTCACACAAAAACAGTGTTCACCAAATAAATCATCCTAATATTATTATAATTATACCATTATTTTCTTCAATTTTCCCATTTTTGTTGTCTTGAAAATTTCTCCTATATAAATGTTGTAAATATAGAAGTTCTAACGCTGAGAGCTACCGAAGCATCGATTGCAAATACCTACAGGTGTAAGCGAGGGTTGTGCGAGTTGAAAAATTCTTGTCGCGCGAAAAACTCGCAAGCAAGTTCTACTGAATAAAAAACGAGAAATACGTTGATTTTATTGTAGCTACTAGCGACCGACCGGTCATCTCGCATTGGTCGAAAGGGAAGACGGCCGGTCTTGCTTGCCATGCCCACATATAGACTGGCTCCCGAGACCGCTATTACCTGCCATGTTGTTCATTTATTCAGTCTCTCCGCAAGTGGCATTGTTCCTCAATGGAAGCGAGCTAGATTCACGTACAAAGTGTGAGGTCGAACATTAAGAATATAGTAAAGCTATGAAACCTAGACAACCTATGGTAAAAAATAGGTTCAAATTAATCTTCTAATTTAATTTAAGCTGCAAAGATACACTGACGTTTAAAATTCATACTAAATGCATGCCCACAAACAGAAACGTGTAAGTTTACGCTTACAAATGCTAAATGTGTAGGTACTTGCAAATTAAAATCAAAACTTCGAATGAACAAAAACCCTGCAACTTTGGCTGAATTTCTCTGAAACAGGGGTGACATTGGCAAATAAAATCATTTGTGCAATATGGGGTCAATCTCATATCGACCTATACATAAGTCAAGGAAATCTTAATTAATAAAATAAATGTTTTTGTGGGTTAGATGACTCTAAATGTCGTTTAATTAAATGCTATTAATTAACTATTTAAACCCATTTATTTCGCCACGATTGTGGAGTTCTCGCTTCAAGGACATTAGTATCAAGCATGTGTTCTAACTTGGAATAGAAGGTTTCTTGTTAACAATGTAAACATACTATATATTTAGAATTTGTGAACTGAAACTCTTTTGCTTCAAACAGGTGTAAAATCGGCAAAATTGCGGTCAATTTAGACAATAAAAAAGTTACATAGATAATCATTGAAAAATAATCCAAGTTGCATTTTTTTTCAGATTTCCCGCCATTTTTTTCGTACTACCTTCATTTTATTCAAAGCCATATCATCATATTAATATTTTTAATACATGTTCCTCTTTTACTTCGATTCTAAATAATATATTTTTATTTCTTGTTTTTGTTTACGAGACTGAATTATTTTTATATATGGCATTAAAATATCTATAAACTTACATATTCCCATATAGTTCAACATTAATAAATTGTTGCACATGCTCTAAAAAATACACAAGTTGGCCGCTGTAAAAGGCATCATTAACGTCGACTTAAATTGCTTTTATAATTAAAAAAAAAACTTATTTTATTTGTAAAGTTTTTTAAAATTTATGATTTCATAAAATTTCAAAAAGGTAAAAACTCAATCTAGGTCTAGGTTTTTTTTCATCATGGAAACCCCAATTGGAAACTCCTACTTCAAATGAAATGGGTGGCGTAAGGCCAGCCCCCTTACCTGCAAAAATAAATAGGTCTCACTCACAATACGATGTGTAGCTTAGTTGCGTATGTTCATCCCCTTCCCGAGAGTAATATGTATTTTGATACCACCTACGTAAATATACTTAAATGGATAATGTCTTACCCCTATTCACTATTGTGTATTATGTATCCATCTTTTTTATTATTATCCACGATATTATATTATCGAACACTCTTTATGTACCCACACTTATAAATACGATCATTTATTTATTTCATGAAATATTCTACATTTTGTTCACCCGAGTTCTTATTGGGAAATGAAAAAAAGTGTCTACTTTTACGTTTACTATGGAACTGTCTAAAAACCATAAAGTACTTATTTTTATTGATTTATTTCTGGTTGAAGACTTCAGTCGACTGACTGGTGTGGTAAAATATCTCTCATTTGTATACAAGTATAGGTTTAAAATGCTCTTTCGAGAGAATTGTAAGAATTTATTGCGATGCATAAGCAGAAAATGGTTTACAAGATGAAAATCTCCCTTGACATTCATTAGAATCCACATATGCAGTTGGATTGTTTCAAAACTGCCCACAGATGAAGGTTTCATTATTATTATTGTATTTACTATTCAAAACATGCACAATTATTTTCTTATTAAAACATGTGTCAACAATACGTATTCATAATAAATTAAATAGGTAATTAAAAATAATCAACTTCCTCTTGTTTCCAACAGGTGCTTGATAGTCATTGATATAATGGATTATTAACATTATTGAATAATAACGCATACGTGTTATTTAAATGACTTAAAACTTGACTTTAGTTATTGCAGGTGTTGATTTCCATACAAGAGCTTTAATGTAAAAATAAAATTCACTTGCAATAAATGAACTTTGGTCTATGCTGTATTTGACAATTGAAATATCATTCATTTATGTATTCATGTGAAATATTCCATTATTCACTGTTTTATATTCATTTAGTCAATATTATATTGCTATGATCTAAAAATCTCAGCTAAATACATATTTTTAACATTTGCAAGTCACACTATGTTTTTGTTTGCTGAAGGTATTGTCTAGATTTCCCCTTGAGCATAGTTGTAATAACAAATATTTTTCTGTTTTCAGTTTGCATCGGCACGAAGGGGCGCATGTCGGTGCCTTCGAACCGAGAGTACCACTACAGGAATTTGCGAGACCGTTTCACCAACTGCACGTACGTGGATGGAAACTTGGAGATCACATGGCTGGAAGACCCAAACATGGACCTCAGCTTTCTGCAGTACATCCGTGAAGTAACAGGCTACGTGCTCATATCACATGTGAAAGTGAAGAGGATTGTCATGCCGTGTCTTCAAATTATACGAGGACGAACACTCTTCAAAGTCAATGTGCGAGATGAAAACTTTGCTCTGATGGTCACCATGTCAACGACGTTTTCACTTGAGCTTCCTGCTTTGAGGGATGTGCTCGCTGGAAGTGTGGGGATTTATAACAACTACAATCTGTGCCACGTAAAGACTATCAACTGGGATGAAATTATCACAGGCACAGGTGCTGAATACCTGTATGTGTACAATTTCACTTCTGCGGAGCGGGAGTGTCCTCCGTGTGACAAGTCATGCAGTGCGGGGTGTTGGGGAGATGGCCCAGAGAACTGTCAGAAGTTTTCCAAGATTAACTGTAGTCCACAGTGCTGGCAAGGTCGCTGCTTTGGAGCTAATCCACGAGAATGCTGTCACCTGTTCTGCGCCGGTGGATGTACAGGGCCCAAGCAGAGTGATTGTCTCGCCTGCCGTAACTTCTATGATAATGGTTTATGTACACAAGAGTGTCCACCCATGCAGCGCTATAATCCAACTACTTATTCATGGGAAGCTAATCCTGATGGCAAGTATGCATATGGGGCGACATGTGTGCGGAACTGTCCTGAGCATCTGCTGAAGGATAATGGTGCATGTGTTCGGAGTTGTCCACCGAAGAAGACTGCTGTGAATGGAGAATGTGTTCCTTGTAACGGACCCTGTCCAAAAACCTGCCCCGGCACTAAATGTGTCCACTCTGGCAATATTGCCTCTTTCAAAGACTGCACCATCATTGACGGTTCCTTGGAGATCTTGGAACAGTCCTTCAAAGGTTTCCAGCAGTTGTACACTAACTTCTCGCTCGGAGATCGCTATGAACCGATGCATCCTGACAGCTTGGAAGTCTTCAGTACTCTTAGAGAAGTCACAGGCTACATCAACATTCAAAGCTACCATGAAAAGTTTACCAACTTATCTTACTTCCGGAATCTAGAAGTAATCGGTGGAAGGCAGTTGATAGAAAACTTTTTTGCGTCCCTGTACATCGTAAAGACAGCATTAACATCTCTCGAACTGAAGTCATTGAAGAAAATCAATTCAGGGGCTGTTGCAATATTAGAAAATAAAAATCTCTGCTTCGCTCAACACATTGAATGGAAGAAGATCATGAAGTCTTCAGAGCATGAATCCATCTTGAGGAATAACAGAAACGACTCTGAATGCAGTGAGTATAATTCCTTATTACTTTCTTATGTTTTGTTATACTTTTATGTGTTTTGTTATACCTACATTTTTACCCTGTACAATAACTTAGTGGCTTGTTTGAAATATATATACAAATACTACATTACTTTAAACTTTGTGAGAGCTAGATTGTTGTTTGTTACTATATTTTTTCATGAGGTGAATCTTCCAGCGCTTAGCCATTGCTAGTTTTTTAAGATACGAGTACTATGAAATACAGTTTCATTATTTACCATTACCTATTCATACCTTAATTAAGAAAACATGTTTCTGTAATATTACAATCATATTTAAGTACAGCTATTTTTAAGGATTTTCCGTCATTGCATTATGAACAAAAAAACAGAACATGCTTCTTAGATGTAAAGAAAATTTAAGTTGCAATACAAAATGATCCAAAATTCCAATACTATCCTTTGTGAGGAAAGAAGACAAGAACATTCTCAAGTTTACATTAGAAAATGTAGCATCATCATCCAACAAGTTTCAACCATGAAGAATATCATTTTATTGGATTTAAATTTAATTCACACAAAGTACCTATTTTTAATACTTAATTAATTGCATTTGCTGCGTAGGTAATATTTTTAGAAACATACTTTTAAGAGTGTACAAAACAGTTTAGTTCATAGCGCAGTCGGTAGTTTACATTTAAAGCCAGAAAGTTTGGCTTTGAACCCCTTGGAGTGTCAGACATGATTTCTCATTTTTATATTTTCTACATGCCCGAATTATAGTATATTTAAGCAAAAGTTTCTCAGCCATCTCAAAACCTTAAAAACCTTCACTTTGAGTGGAGTTGTTGGCATACACCTATACTTGTGAAAATAAATGGATCCACATGACAAATGCAACCCTTTCTGGGACAAAATAACAACAAATTTCACTTTATGCGTAGTTAAGTTGCTTTGCGTTGTGCTTGCATTCTTGCAAACATGTTTATTACATTTCAGATAATAATTAAATATTTTTGACAAATTCAATATTGCAATGCAATTTTGACTAAAGATTTACATCTTTGTATAAAAATGACAATATGACTGATGTAGTTGCACGCTAAGATGAACTGCAATGATATTTTAGATGGTGTGTAAGTCAAACAAGAAGATAATTCTATGTGATTTCCATTTACATAACATATAGAAAAAATGACACCCCATAACAATGCTTTTAGTTTGGCAAAGTTATCAGTTGGTATCATTATTTTTGTAAGTGTTATAAAACAGTTGTTTAGTTTTTAATTAATATTGCTAATATTACATTATTGTAAGTGGGTTAAATAGGCATATTGCTGTTGATTAATATAGTATTTTGCAGGCGCATTGACATTTTGTTTTTAGTGCATATTTGCAGTTTTGACTTGCATAGCATCATGAAACTTTGTTTAGCAATTTGTTTGCAGCGTATTGAAAAAAAAACATAAGTTATGTTCATCTAGAATTATTATTGAATAGAAAAAATAGGAGAGTGATTACAGTAAATGGTGGAGTAGGCATAATGATTTTATTTGTAAAAAAAAAAACATAAAAATACTTTGTCATTAGGTTATAGAATGAGCAATTATTGTTCAACTATTTTAAATTTGGTAATAAAACAGTATATATAATATCATAATAATCTATTATTTGAATTGCAAAGATATATTAACATTTAAAATTCATAGTAAATGCATGCCCACAAACAGCCGTGTGAAAGTTTGCTTTAACGAATGCTGCGTGTGTAGGTACATATAAATTAAAATCCAAACCTCAAATGAACATAAGCCCTGCAACTTTTGCCAACTTTCACAGTGTCTAATAATGTTTTAAACATGTCAAAGAAAGCTACCTGGCTGGCTCGGCACCAGATCTTTCATTAATGGAGGGCTTTTAATCTATGATACATGCTCTTATGTTAGACTAGGTTAATGTTTGTTTACGAGTATCATCTCTAGTATAAAAATAGTGACGTGTATAAAAAGAAAAAATAGTTAGTTTCTTCCTGCTCTTTATAACTTGACTTTGACTGTGTGTCTCATTTGTATGAAAAATCTGTACAGCAATATGTCATCCTTTTCTAATCTTTTATGTTTTTATGACTTAGTATAATACTTGCGACATGCAAATTCTTGCACACATCTACCAAAATTACTCATTAACTAGTTTTCGCTGAACATTTAAATATTATTTGCAAAGGATTTAAGTTCTTGCTTTTTCCCCAATTATTCTCTCACATAATTATTTGCTAAAATGTTTTGATATGGGGGCTGTATGGTAAATACCCGTGTTAGGCAATAAAACGCATTATTTTATTATTTTTTAATATATTTTTTTCAATATAGTGTCTTTTTAGCTCGATACATTTAGTCCAGCGTTATTCTAACTTTTTTAAGCCATCCAAAAATGATGACAAACCAACATCTGATAGTAGTGACCGAAGGTGCATGGTCCTTATTAACAACATGCAACTTGTGAGGGTTTTTCTTTATTTATTTATAAGATCTTCAATGTGGTGTTTGGCCGTGCTCTGAAGAATTATGACTTTGCTTGAGTGCATAGCGCCAGGAACCATATCACTTACAAAAGAGGATAATGAACCAAAACTTTATAAACACTTTTATTTATCCACAATCACAATATATAAATAATAATTTATTTATCCACAATCACAATGTATATATTATTATATTTACCACAGCAATATTGATTTCATATAACCAAAATTCACATGCTTGTGGCTCTCCCGCCAGGGAAGCTTTTTTTCTGTCTTTCTGCATTCTTTTGTTTTTCTTTTTTTTATTCAAATTCAAAACTAATGTTCCATTCCACCAAACAAACAAATTCATCTCATTACAAACTTCACTTTGATTTCCTCACACATCTTCAATCCAAAAAAATAAATCAAATCCCTGGTCGATATTGCTCTTTCTTCATGATCGCAAATAAACACCAACTTGGTGACTTTCAACAGCTGTCAAAATAAAACTACTTGATAAATCTGTCTGCAATTTTGACGGTCATCATTGTAAAGATGACACTACATGATGGTATACATATTTTTTGTCAGTTGTCCCATATATCGGTAAACACGGGTACTTATCATACAGCCTAGGAAATTGCTGTAAGTCTTATTTATGCAGTTCCAATGTAGTATCTCCAAATAAGATTTAATATTTAGCAACAGGACAAAGGTGAGTTGTTTTGTCTTAACTGTTGTTGTATCTTTTAATAGCAAGCGATAAAATGGATGAACAGCAGATTGTGCATTCAAATGTTCTTCATACAATCTCAGTACGTATGGATATCATTTAACCGCTAAATCAGCTTTTCAGATGCGGCTTTGCTTTATTGCTTGCTATCGACTATACGATTACTAGTAAAGACAAGACTGCTCACCCTGATGATATTTCAAAGGATGATTTAATTTTTAATGGTAGTTGTCACTTCTATTAGTTATTATGTAATTTTAATTTCAGTTGTACAAAAAATGTATCAATCTTTATTGAATATTGAAGTAGTCTTGCATTTAGTCCTTTTTAATTTATAAGTATTATAAAATTTAATTTTAAGCAAAGGGGGGTAAGAGCTTGGAAAATTGTATTAGAAATTTAACCTGCAGTTAAAGCTAGCTACTAAAGATTAGATGAATTGGCATTGATTTTTATAAAAAAAAAATGTTCGCTTGTTAGTGTGAATTATGTTTTAAAAATGATCTTCAATACATTTCATATTTGCGTGAAAGAAAATTATTAATGTACTTATGCTTACAATTATTAGATTGTAATGAGTAGAAATTATAATTTCGTAAGCTGATCTTAAAAGTAACATTGTTCTTCCAATATTTTTTCCTTTACAAATTCCTGTTAACTCCTTAAGCGTGTGTTTCCCTCCAAGAGCTATACATAAGAGTATTTATAAACTTCACTTGTTTGAAAGATCTTGACTTGATGTTTTTATTATTCCAACAGAACGCGATGGCTTAGTTTGTGATCCCCAATGCTCCTCCGACGGCTGTTGGGGTTCTGGCGCAGACAAATGCCTTTCTTGTAGGAACTATCAATTTGAAGACACCTGCCTGGAAAACTGTGACTCATTTACTGGGTAAGAATACCTCTAATTACATCTTCTTTTTCTCATTTAAATGCTGTATCAAGTCCGACTTAAATTGGCAATCAAAATGGAGAAAGCTTCTCCATCTAATGTAACTTCGAACAACTCCCTTACTAACTATATTCCGGTGAAATTTTAATTACTGGGCAGCCATGATTCACACCATCTTCCTACTCTTTACTGTCCCTAAACCTAGACCTGTTTTAATTGGTTACATATTCAGCGCAAATACAAATCCCGAAAAAATTCTGATAAAGAAATACAAAAGGAAAAATAATATTTTGTTATTGGTTGGTAAGTAGCATTGTCGCATAGACCTGTGACGTTTGCCCGCCTATAACAAACTATTATTTCAAATTTTGTGCGCAGTGCATTGAAACTTTAGTTTCAGCAAAATATGACTCAGATATGAAACGTTTTGAGTAACTGTAACTGTAACTGTAACTCTGTCGCCATTCCGCTAGGAGTGGCCAGAGCCTCTGCAGAGCTGCCTCCATTTTTTCCTATCCTTACATACCTCTTTCAATTCATTCATATCCATCACCTTTTTCATGCATTTTCTTCTTTTACGCTCACTTTGTATATCCCATTCTTTCACAATCTCCTCAATCTGATCACTCCATACTTTTCTCGGTCGTCCCTTCCCTCTTTTTCCTTTCACACTTTCTTTGTACACATACTTTGTCAGTCTATCATCATTCATTCTTTCCACATGCCCAAACCATCTCATCACATTCTTTTGTACCTTAACTTTCACATCCTCTTTCAAATTACATTCTTTTTTACTTTCTTGCTATAGCCGAAGGCTATAAAGAAAGTTATGATTTGGTGTAAAAAAAAAATTTCGAGGTTTTCACGGAAATGAGTTGTCCTGGTGCAGGACATGCCAAAAAACACTATCTTTCAAAAACGTCCGTCTGTATGTATGTATGTATGTATGTATGTATGTGTGTGTGTCACTTTCCAAAGTATAAGACCTAGAGATACCAAATTTTGGCTACATCAACTTTTTTGGACATGTATTAAGTATGAATAACATGGCATTACACCAACTTGAAAATTCAAGATGGCTGCCATACAAAAAAAACATAAAATTGCACTTTTCTCAAAAACGGCTCCAAGAATTTTTTTTAAATTTTCAGAGTTGCCATTTATTAGTTTTTAACTTAATAAATTAGTTATGGCAATACTCTTACTAATCTGTGTCTATGGGCTGCCATATGAAAAAAACAAACGATTGTGATTTTCTCGACAGTTAAGGGGTCAACAAAAATATAATGTTCTACAATATTACGGACAACATAAATTTCTACAAATTTACAAAAAAAATTTTTTGAAAAAATAAATATAAAGCACCGTTTACACGACCTGAAATTTTAAATCGAAAATATTACAAAAACCTATTAAAATGCAAGATATTTGAATTTGTTTTAGATTTGATAGAAAGAACAAGCTTATCACTTTAATTCGTAATCATTTTTTTTTTACTTTTTTGAAAATTCAAGATGGCTTCCGAAGAGCTGAAAATTTAAAATGCGATTTTCTCAAAAACGGCTCCGACGATTTTTCTGAAATTTTTTGTGAATCCATTTATATAATAGTGCTATCTAATAATTATAATCATTTCTTCATCATAATCTCGATTTAGGGAGTTGCCATATAAAAGAAAAAAATAATGGAAAAATTCTCGGCAGTTAGAGGGTTAATAAAAAAATAATGTAGTACAAATGTAAAATAATAATAATAACCTATATATTGCCATCATTATTTTTTCCAAAAAGTGAATCAAAAGTATAGCCGCCATACAGAGTGAAAATTTTCCATACAAAATGTATTAGCAATTTTCTTGGTAGTCAAAGGGTTAAAAATAGATAAATGGCTGCGATTCTTAAAATTTTATAAATACCAATAATAATCAGTCGTTACTTTTTCAAAATATAACTAAAAAGTTTACCCACCATACAAAGTACTAGTTTGCATACAAAAGGGTTCAATGACCATCTATAATAATCTAGAATATAAGTTGCAATGAAATATAAACATTCAAAACTAATATGAAATGCATGCCCACAAACAGGTATGTGTAAGTTCGCGCTAACGAATGCTGAATTTGTACTTACAAATTAAACATAAAACTTGCAACTCTTGCCGACCTTCCTTGAAACAGGGGTGACATTGACAAAGTGAATTATTTTTTACACTTTGGGAGGACTGAGAAATGCGAGAAAATTGAGATAAAGACTGAATGAAAAAAGAGTGGAGGTCTATAATAATCTATAATCTATAATCTAAGTTGCAAGGATATATTCATTTAAAGCTCTCAGATGTATGCCCACAAACCAACAAGTGTAGTTCGCGCTTACAAATGCTGAAAGTGTACTTACAAATAAAATCCAAACCTCAAATGAACATAAGCCCCACAACTTTTGCCGACCTTCCCTGAAACAGGGGTGACATTGGCAAAGTGAACCATTTTTTACAGTATGGGTGGTCAGCCTCATACCAACCTATAAGTCAAGGAATGGAGGTCGTGAAAGAATTTGATTATCTGGGAAGCAAATTTGAGTCGAATGCGAAATTGACGAAATAATTGGAAAAGCGCGCTAGTAGAGGAAGAAGTGTAATGGAAACGATTGGAAGAATTGCAAGAAATAGGAAACTTACGAAGAATATGAGATCGGCGGTCCACAATGGCATATTGGTTGGTGGAAGTGAGGCTTAATGAATGTGAGCTGAGTAAAGTATGTAAGTACGGTTGAAATGGCTTACCTGAGAGCAATGGCTGGAAAGACACTGAGTGATAGAGTACGTAATGCTTGAGTGATGAACGAGTGTGGTATAAAAGAGAATATGAGAATGAAAGTACAAAAAAGTAAGATGAGATGGTTCAGACATCTTGAAAGAAAGGATGATGAACAACTAACGAAGAAAGTGTACAAAGGAAATGTCAGAGGAAAGCGCAGAAGGGGAAGGCTGAGGAAAGAATGGTTAGACCAAATAGGTGAGATTGCGAAATAATGGATTCTGCAGAGTGAGAATAAGAGAAGAGTATGTATGAAAAAGGTGATGACAGCAAAAAGTGGAGGCGCATCTGCGGAGGTACCGGCCACCCCTAATGAAACGGTGGCAGGATACAGTACAGTACAGTACTGAGGTCAGCTTCATACCAACCTATGAGTCGAGGATCTTTCTTGTGTAATTGGTACTTTTTCAAATAAATCAACAAAATATTTATATTCATTTAAGTATTTATATGCCTATATCCATATTGTACGAGTATGCAGGTACACACCGCGGTGGAATAAAATTGATTTATTATTGATATATTACATTTTTATTGAAACGGCATAAGCTGGTAGATGATTCTAGCTTTACATACGTCATACAGTGGGTAAATTTTTGCAAGAAAGTCGAGTACAGATTCTGTGCAATTTATTTACCCATTCATTCCTAACTCTATCCCTCAGAGTTTTTCCTGACATGCTTCTCAAATGCTTCATTTCCACCGTACATACTTTACTCATTTCGCTATCGTTCACTGTCCATGCTTCACTTCCATACATCAAAGTCGGTAACAATATGCCATTGTGTACCGCCATTCTCAGATCCATCGTCAATCGCTTGTTCTTTGCTATTCTTCCTATTGCACCGACCACTTGCTTTCCCTTACACATCCTATTCTCAAGTTCTCTTGTCATCTTTCCATTCTTCTCGAACATACTTCCCAAGTATCTAAATTCATCCACAATTTCAACTTTCGTACCATTCAACATAAACGTGCATTCTTCATTTTCATCCGTTCTGTCAAAAATCAGTACTTTCGTCTTACTTGCATTAATTTTCAACTTGTTCACACACAGAGCATGGTTCAGACTAGAGAGCATTGCCTGAAGTTCCGCTGCTGAATCAGCAATTAATACTGCGTCATCAGCATAAAGCAGAACTCCGACTTTTCTCTCTCCAATCTGTATGCCATGCCCTTCCAGATTCGCTTGTTTAACACAATGATCCATAATTATATTGAATAACCATGGGCTCATTATGCAACCCTGTCTCACACCCTTGTACACATTAAAATACTCGCTGTATTCTCCATCCACCCTGACACACGCCCTGCTATTTACATAGATGGCGCGTATCGCGTTCAGAAGTGCTTTGTTCACACCATACCTCTCAAGCACACACCACATCATACTTCTATCCACCGAGTCGAAGGCTTTCTCAAGATCTACGAAAGCCGCGTATACATTTTTATTTACGGCCAGCTGTTTTTCGACTATCTGTCGAAGCGCGAATATCTGGTCTACGCAACTTCTTTCCGGCATACAGCCAGATTGTATATCTGAGACCTTCTCCTGGGTGGATAATCTTACCCTATGGATAAGAATCTTGCATAGCACTTCACCTGGCACACTAAGAAGGCTAATCGGTCTGAAGTTACGGCAGTCTTTTTTGTCACCTTTACCTTTGTAAATAGGCACAATGACCGCCTCTCTCCAGTCCAATGGAACCTCCTTGACACTAACACACAATTCGCAAAGCTCTTTCATCCATTTAATCACACATTCTCCTCCGGCTTTCATCATCTCAGGTCTCACACCATCCACACTTGCAGCTTTCCCATTCTTTAATTCCTTTATGACCTTTCTTACTTCTTCTTTCGATATTTTCAAAACATTACCCTCATCATAATCTCCTTTCACAGTTAAATCACATTCTTCTTCACCAAAAACCTCATTAAAATATTCTTTCCATCTCTTTTTTACGTCGTCTTTATTCCACAGAATGTCTCCGCTGACATTTTTGATTCCCGGAGTTGTGGACCTACAACTGTCGTTGTTTTGTCTCACCCAGCTCCAGAACATCTTTTTATTGTCAGAGAAGTCATTCTGTGCTCTTTCACTCAATTTTTCTTCCATTCTTCTCTTACTCATTTGAACTTCATTCTTCGCTTGCCATTTTTTCGCCTTGTATTCAGTCTCTAACACTTTATTCTTTCTGTCATTAATCCATTTTAAATAGCTCTCTTTCTTCTCTTTCACTGCTTGTTTAACCTTATCATTCCACCATTCATTGCCTTTTCTATGCCCAATCGTAACTTCACCGCATATTTTCTTTGCGCTTTCAACCAAACATGTTTTAAATGTTTTCCACATTTTTTCTACACATGCATTCTTCACAAGTTCCTTGCATTCATCCGATTTCAAAATCTGGCTTACTTCAGCTTCAAAATCATTCCTGACATTTTCATCATCTAATTTTTCCACTTTCACTCTTTTCATCTTAATCACTTTCGTTATTTTCCTATCTTTTACTTCGCCTATCATTACTTTTGCACACAAGAGATGATGGTCTGAGCCCACGGATATACCTTGGTAGACTCTGACATCTCTTATGGCACCTCTCATACATTCTTCCATACATATGTAGTCAATGAGAATTGACAATTGAGACCGAGACATTTTTAAAGTTCTCTCTTGGTATTAGCTCTACATGAAATCTTCTATGTTTCAAAATCTTGAATGCTTCCCATTGATTAATTGTATTAGCTTCATCGTTTCTAAGCCATGCAGTACAATGGACCATACATAGCACTTAATCATACAAAATACACATAGCAATGAATACATACAAACCCAAAAGGCTAGGTAGGTAGGTCTTCTGTAAGAAGGCTGTTCTTACTAAAGAATGATCTGAAGCATCTTTTAGTAGACAGATGGCCCAGGGCTATGTAATATTTGCCATTAAAAGTTACCACTCTTAAAGTCAGAGTATTTTGTGCTTCTATAAAATATGATTGAGTTTTAGTGTGACTGAAGATGGTTTTAAGTCATATTGATTCCCACGGTAAAAATAGTCAAACTTCATTTTTCAACTAACATGTAGTGTGTATAATTTCAGAATGTACAAGGCAGGAATGAAGACATGCAAGGCTTGCCACGAGGAGTGTGCTTCCACTTGCACAGGCCCAGGACAAGACAACTGCTCAGTTTGTAAGCACGCACGAGACGGACCCTTCTGTGTGCCGCAGTGCCCCTCTACCAAGTACCAAGCAGAAGATGGGGAGTGCCTGCGGTGCCACAACAACTGTGTGGATGGCTGCATCGGCCCTGAAAATAACATAGGCCCTCAAGGCTGCAAATCCTGCCAAAAAGCAATCATAAATGGAGATGTCATAGTAGAAAAATGTTTGCAGAAAAATGAATCATGTCCAGATGGTTACTATTCCGAGTGGGTCGGACCGCAAGAACAAGGACCACTAAAACCCTTAGCAGGAAAAGCCATTTGCAGAAAATGCCATCCAAGATGCAAGAAATGTACTGGCTATGGTTTTCATGAGCAAGTGTGTCAAGAGTGCACCAAATTCAAGCGAGGAGAGCAGTGTGAAGACGAATGTCCTCCAGATCATTACGCTGATGATACAACTCAGATTTGCGTTCCTTGTCATATGGAATGTAGAGGCTGTTTTGGACCTGATGTGTCTCACTGTGTCAAGTGTAGAAACTTCAAGATATTCCTTGACGGAGAACCAAGCTCAGATAATAATACAGCTTTCAATTGCACAGAAACTTGTCCTGCAGAATTGCCTCATAAAATATTCCCCAACGAGCTGACCATTGAACCTTTCTGCTCAAATGATCCTGTTGGTTCAGCTCGTATAAATGAGACTGCTGAAGCTCCTATATACATTATAGCCATAATAACGTTTGTAATATTCATACTTTTATTGTGCATCATATCAATTGTATACAGACAAAAATCACTTGCTCGGAAAGAAGCTCTGCAAATGAAAATGGCATTAGCGATGACAGGTTGTGAAGACAATCAACCATTGAAACCAACTAATGTTCAGCCAAATTTGGCTAAATTGAGAATAGTCAAAGAAGCTGAATTGAGAAAAGGAAACATACTTGGATTTGGAGCATTCGGAAAAGTGTACAAAGGCATGTGGCTTCCAGAAGGAGAGAATGTTAAAATTCCTGTCGCCATCAAAGTTTTAAGAGAAGGAGCTGGGCCCAATACTAGTAAAGAGTTCTTAGAAGAAGCTTACATTATGGCCAGTGTGGATCATCCCAATCTTCTGCAGCTTTTGGCTGTGTGCATGACTTCTCAGATGATGCTCATCACTCAATTGATGCCCTCTGGTTGTTTGCTAGATTATGTTCGTCTCCACAAAGAAAAAATAGGCTCCAAATTATTGCTCAACTGGTGCACTCAAATTGCTAGAGGAATGGCATACTTGGAAGAGAAAAGACTAGTTCATCGGGATTTGGCTGCTAGAAATGTGTTGGTCCAAACTGGGAACTGCGTAAAGATTACTGACTTTGGCTTAGCCAAGCTTTTAAATATCAATGAAGATGTTTACAAAGCAGCAGGAGGTAAAATGCCTATCAAGTGGCTGGCCCTTGAATGCATACAGCACAGAATATTTACCCATAAAAGTGATGTTTGGGCATTTGGAGTGACCATTTGGGAGTTGCTGACATTTGGTGGGAGGCCATATGAGAACACTCCAGCTAAAGATGTTCCAGAACTGATTGAAAATGGCTTGAAACTTCCACAACCTAATATTTGTTCATTAGATATTTACTGCATTATGGTGTCATGCTGGATGTTGGATGCTGGTAGTCGACCCAGCTTCAACACCCTTGCTGAGACCTTCAATGATATGTCCAAAGACCCTGGACGCTATCTTTTCATCCAGGGAGATAAATACATGAAACTCCCAGCAAACGTGCAAGTGAGTATTGTAATTAATGGTTATCTATGTAAGAAGGACTTTCGTTTTAGTATTTATAAAGTTACTTGATTCTACATCTTTTCTGCAAACCCTTATTTCTCTAGTATACAAAACATATTAGACCAAGGTGTTTATATTCAATTGTTATATTACAAAATGCTTATACCGAGTCAAGTTTAAGTAAGCCTTATAAACCAAATCTATTAATGCATAGGTTTGTTCTCAAATCATGAAATCTTTTGAAATGAAAACAATGTTAGGATTTATGTGTCATTCACTGCTTTTTTATCCATTTGAATTTTTAAATAATTATTCTAAAATGACTTATAAATACGAGTACAATATGTGTGCATTATTACAGAAGGCTTCCCGATGATAATAATGCTCTCATTGTTAACAGCTAATCTATAGTCTTCAATAAGAGCATTTCTTTCATTTGACCTTGTTTTACAAAAAACCTCTACTGTCTGTGTCTTGAAATTTCGATAAAAGTGGTGAAGGTACAGCAGTGTATTTAAAAATGATGTTTTTGTTTTTCAGAATGAACATGAAGTAATCCGAAACTTATCCTCAGCAATGGAAGGTCCTGAAGAAAATGAAGAATATTTGCAGCCAAAATACAAAGAAGCTCTTCCTCATTCTTCAGGGGGAACAATGATGAGTGATGACCCTAATAACCTGAATAAACCTTGCTGTTCCTCCAATTCATGGCAGCAGAACACCCTGTCTACAGGAGAGAGCTTTCCCCTGCAGGGCATGCGCTCATCCCTCATGGGCCACTGGGACTCTTCAGATGATCCTGCTGTGGCTTATGCCCGGATAGCAGGCTTCCATGACTTCTTGCAGTACACCAACGCAGCCTTGGCTCATTCAGACGGGTCGACTTCTAGATATGGAACAGATTCCATGAAAATGACTAAAGATAGTTCTGAAGACACCTTTGATTCTGTTTCAAAGATTAAAGAAGCACAAGTAGGAAATATAAAGTTAAATTTACCGGTTGACGATGACGACTACTTGATGCCGACTCCGCAACAAAATCCATCATCTTCAACGTACATGGATCTCATCGGTGAATCTAGTAATAATCAAGAAAATTATCAAAATCTTCAAAAACCGCCCCCTAATGTTAAAATTGGTGTTGACAATCCCGAGTACTTATTATCGAGTCCTACTGAGTCTCCAGCTCCTTCAGAATCCGTAGTGACAGTGAAAAGTGCTCCAGTGACAATTGATCAGGCAACTATTGCCGCTCAAGACGCTGAGGTCGGTCTCCCGATCACATATGTAGGACAGCGCTCAGTTGAAGAGGAGTCTATTTCTGACCACGAATACTACAATGACTTGCAGAGAGAACTGCAGCCTTTGAGGCGAAACGAAACGACTGTTTAGGCTTAAGTGAGAGACTCTTTAGATACATGCAAGAGCCAGCAGTCCCTTGTATTTATCAAACACTTACAAATATCCGGAAAGTTTGTGCTTAACCATGAAATATTAATTTGAACATGATTGTAAATTAAATGACTAATTTATAATTTAACATTTATTAAATGTTTGAATATATGACGGATTGTGGATTTGTTACTTAAATAGTTTAAAATAAAACTAGATTTATATTAAAGAATGACTAAAAGTATGTGCCATTCCGTGTAATGGCGACTGTCGATAGAAAAAAAACATTGATATTTTTTATGTGAAATAATAATGCTTATGTTTGTGTTCTTCTTGCCGAGAGCATTGCCTGAGAAAATGATACATGTACAAAACTTTTGTTAATTTTATATATGGAGAACCAATTGTAGTTGTTTATGATTAATATTTATTTTTTTGTGTTACACTACATTTTACTTAGTTTTTGTAGTGAGAGTTTATTTTTTTATGTAATCAGCCATTATATATTGCCTCTAATTAATACTTTAAGTTTAGTCTGTGATAATTACATTTAATTTATATAAAACATTTGTACTATACTTAAATAATGAGTGAATAGGTAAATCAATTTGAATTCTGATACGCTGGCATTCAAGTTAAATACATTTGAATCTCATTTGTTACAATGACAGACTGGTTTTAGCTTTCCTTATATTCTTTTTTCCTGGAGAATATCTGAAAAGCATTTTTTCATGTACTTATCAAATTACTTAATCCTTCACTTGACAATGAAATTTTTTGAAATCCAGAATATTTTAAAATCAGATTGTACATAGGAATTTTACTATCACCGTAAGATTTGACTGTTTTCATTTACCCACAATATTTTTTATTTAAGTGTAAGTAAAAAAATCCATTTGAATTTTGAGTATATTTGAAAATAAATTTTACAAATCAAGAAAGAAAAGTAACAATAATATATTCTAAATCATCTAAGTTTAATTTCAAAAGTGGAATTCTTTGTAAAGAAAACATAAAAGTATTTATAATTATAATTACTACACAGTTAAAAAAAATATTTGGATATGAAAGGAACCGTTATAAAAGAACCTATTATTCTAACATTATTCTTGACATTTCGTTAACGACGTACCCAACGTCTTTAGGAGATACCCTCTCTGCACGACAGATAAAGATGAACCTAACATCGTGCAGTGAGGTTGTCTGCTGAAGATGTTGGCTACGTCGCTAACGTAAGGAGTTGAGAATAATGTAAGTTCTCTTAATAATATAAGCCAAAATTTATGGATAATTCTCAGTTGTTAATACAAAATCCCAGTTAATACCAGTTATATTTTATTGTCAAAATAAAAAAAATATACTAGAAAGAAATCTGGGTAATAATGATGAAAAACAAAATTATATTTATAAATTAATTCACAGTGTTGGCATAAAAAATAAAAATAAATAATATTTTTTAGTGTTGATCTGTTAACACAGTGAAAGTCCATTTTTATAAATATTTAAAAATATAAATGGTTAAACATTGTTTTAATTCACTTTATTTTATTTGTTTATGCTCGAATATTTCGCCTAATGAGGCATCTTCAAGAGCAGAATGGTTACAAATATATTTTTATAAAATAATTTTCAAAACAATTTTCAAAACAACTTTTTTCAAAACAAAAGCAAAATTCATAGACAAAAATTTTAAGATTCAAAAATGCATTAGTGTTAGGTATAATGAAATTAAAAAATTTAATACAATAAAAATAAAATATGTTAGTTAAATAAAAATAATAATAATAATAACAAATAAAAAACAAAATTATTGCAATATTGGTGAAACATAGGGAATCTGCACATTCACTAAGTCTTTATTTTTATTTTTGTAGATTTCCAACGCTTCCAGAGCCATCAGTCTCCTCACTTCACACTCAGAGTGCATTACCTCTACATTGGTAATATCGAAAGTATGGTCTTTATCAATGCAATGGTCTGCCATCTCAGAGTATGCAGATAAGCCTCTGAGTGCTCTGGAATGTTCTTTAAATCTTGTGCGTACTGATCTCCCTGTCTCACCAATATATAAAGCCTCACAGTCATTACATTTAATTTTATACACTCCACCCATATCCAATTTATCTACTTTATCCTTATTGTTGAACAGTAATTTATGTAGATTGTTTTTAGTATAAAAAGCAAAGTTTATTTCATGTTTTAAATTTTTTTTAATTTTGTATGAAATACTATTATTTACAAATAAACATTTTCGCCAAGGTCTATCTAAATTTTGATTAGTAATTACAGGATAAATAAATTTTTTGAAAATGTCCTGGATATCATGTTTCTTAATTATCTGTTTTATTTCATTTTCTTTATACCCATTATTGATTGCAATATCCATAATACATTTGTATTCTTTCCTATATTCCTCATCATCAAGTGGCTGATGACTCTGGAAGCGTTGGAAATCTACAAAAATAAAAATAAAGACTTAGTGAATGTGCAGATTCCCTATGTTTCACCAATATTGCAATAATTTTGTTTTTTATTTGTTATTATTATTATTATTTTTATTTAACTAACATATTTTATTTTTATTGTATTAAATTTTTTAATTTCATTATACCTAACACTAATGCATTTTTGAATCTTAAAATTTTTGTCTATGAATTTTGCTTTTGTTTTGAAAAAAAGTTGTTTGAAAATTGTTTTGAAAATTATTTTATAAAAATATATTTGTAACCATTCTGCTCTTGAAGATGCCTCATTAGGCGAAAATATTCGAGCATAAACAAATAAAATAAAGTGAATTAAAACAATGTTTAACCATTTATATTTTTAAATATTTATAAAAATAAATAGTTTGTATGCTGTTTTTTTTATATTACTGGCATTTTATACAACTTTCCTACATTTATTTTAATGTCATGTTACTTATTAAATTAATTTTCGCATAATACTTAAATGGGATGTGATTGAAAAAAAAAAATTCAACAACACAAGATTCACTTTTTATAATGTAACTAATTTCAACAATAAAATTAAAATGCTCACAAAATTTAAATCAAACAATGAAATTGTAATTTTTTGCAATACTTATATAAAAAAATTAATCCATGGTATTTCCATGAATATTTGATAGTTTAGGAGGAAAATACATTTGGAAGAAAAGAAATCAATCTGAATCAATCAATATGTAAAGCATAATTTGGGGAAGAACTGTTTTTTGATTCAACCTTATGACATTCATTGAATAAAAAGAGCATTTTTGGGCTTTTATATTGATACTTAGAAATGACAAGATTTCATTTATTCATAAAATCATCACTTTGAGTAATCTTCAAAATTTTTTTAATAGGACTTTTTTTCCTACATAATCACAGAATGTATGAGATGCCATTTTTAAAACACATTTTAAATTCTACGGTTATATGCTATATAAGATAATGTAAATCTTTGTGTATATAAAAGTATTAAAGAAACAATAGCCTTTTACTTGTAAACTGAGTATTAATGAAGTATACTATCTTTACAAGTGATGGGCAAAATGTTAAATCAATTGTATATTATAATGTGACTATATACCTATTTAAAAACATAATACTATTCGTAAATTTCCTCATAGTTAGGACATTAATGTAAAGGTGCCATTAAACTTTTAAAAAACATTATACGGAATTGTGTAATATTTAGAGAACTCCCATAGTAAAGATTCTTGATTTTTTTCTGAAAATTTTATGTTATTCTAAATTTTATGGAAACAAGACATAATAATTCTAAATTTTATTGAAATAATACATAGTAAATGTATGAGATGGGAAAACATTTTTTAATTTTTTTACTATGAAATAATCAAAACATTTCCAAATTCTTTCTGTATAAACCAATTGAAGACCATAATTTAATTGTTTGCAGCTCCTTTAATGATTCTTCTATTGAATTCACCATTCTAACTTAATTCTTACATCTTACTTACCTTATAAATGTTTGCTCTGTAGATGTCTGGAGAACAAAATATAATAGTCAGGATTCTAGTAGCCTTTTAAAAAATGATGTCAAATTTAATATATTTTTTTAAATTCATGCATCGAAATAAAATTAAGTGCTGTTTTGAAGGAACTGATCAATCTTATCTAATCTAATCTAAGTTGCAAAATATAAGTGACATTAGAGATTCACGTTAGATGCATTTTCACAAAACAGACATGTTTAAGTTCGCACTTAAACATGCCGCATGTAGTCCTACAATATAAAAACCCAAATCTCAAATGAACACACACCCTGCAACTCCTGCCGACCTTTCCTGAAACAGGGGTGACATTGGCAAAGTGAATATAAAAATGTCAAATTGAATTCATGTTGCTTTGTTCTTTAAAAAGCAAAAATTTATTTCTCTGAGTTCATTTACATATTTTAAAGTATCATTTTCAGTAATACAAGCTCTTATTATAATTTTCAACTTCAGTTTTGAAATCAAGGTCTTAAACATAAGGATCATAAGGTTTTGGCTACAGAACTTTTCGTATAGAAAAATATATATTCGAACAACAGTAGAACCTAAATTATATGAGTTTGATTGACCGAGCATACAAAAAAACCTATATAAGTAAGACTGTTTTTATTTGATGCATACTTCTCTTTGTTTTTTCTTCAGTTTCTTGGATTACATTACCAGATTTTATTTCCTCAGAAATGAAGTAAAACTTTGTACCCATGAAATTATGCAACTTTGAAGAATACTGATCTTATCCTAATAGGAATAAACCATCAAATTCTCATACTCTAAAAAGTGGTTCATTTTGTCAATATCACCCTTGTTTCAGGGAAGGTTGGCAAAAGTTACATTGTTAATGTTCATTTTACATTTGGGTCTTTATGTAGTTAGATGTATCGTAAATTGCTTTTGAAATTACCTCATTTTGTTTTTTCTTGAATTATAAAAAAAAAAACAAACAGGCATAGTCTTCCCAGATAAAGAAAATTACATTCATTTTGTCTATTATTTCTTTTGAAATTAAAAATTAGGATTTACTTCTAATAAGTGATTTATACAGAATCAAAGGTAAACAGAGAATGACATTTCCATACATTTTTCCCATTTAAAAAAATACCTAGATTGCCTCTTTTGGCTGTATAAGGACTCATGTAATAGCAAATTTTTTGGAAAAGGAAAATGCCTTAACAATTATAAATGTAGGTAACTTAATTGATGTCTATATTGGTGTAAATCAAAAATATTAAAATTTACAATTTTGTATACAAAAATATGTAACGCACACTTACTCTCTACTGCAGTAAACTTAATTTTATTCTGGAATTAAACAAAAAAAGTAAAATGGAGTTCAGAAATTAATAATTTAATTAGACTTTGTTATCTTTGTTTTATTTATGGAAATTTTATTGTAACAATGTATAGATGTTTTAGTGGTTTACGTTTAGCTAGGAATAATATTTACTGATTATGTGAAGTTGCTTTTATCTTGCGATTATTGTCTAGGTAAATGTTTTTAATTGATGGAATCATAATAATTATTATTGTGTACCAAGAAAACAAATAAAAATGTAATTCAACTGTGAGTTTTTTTAAAAACAAAATCCAAAGTAACCTACTATAACCAACTACTTTGGTCATGAATTGGGTAATGAAATGTATGGACTTGCTATTGGAATTCATTGTGAGAGAAATGAAAAATACTTCAACATAAAATATTTGTAAAAAATGAATGAAAAAGTACAAATAAAGCGATTCAATACTGCATCACAATATATGATAGATGGAAGATTGAAACAATGCCATGCCTGGAGAAAGGATTTTAAGAATCTAAGATGAGTCTTGGATGATCAACTGCTGCCAGCGCTGTCTCTCTAGTACTTTTCTTCTCCAGTCACAAGCTTCTATTCTGACAATCCACTCTACATCCAGATTCCTTGCTCTAAATTCTTCATCCGGGTTCAACATCACAAAAGCCCTCTCTTCCAGATTTTTGAAACACTCTTAAATATACTACACAGATAGTGTAACTTCTTGCTGCGTTATTCCCGAAAGGGTCGTGAACCTATTTATTTTTACAGGTAAGGGGCCGGCCTTACGCCAACCACTTCAGTTGATGTGGGGGTTTCCCAGCTCCCGAGAGGGCTGGTACTCATTTCTTGTGAAGGCTGAGTAAACCTTGCCGGTATTTTATTTTGGGGTTCGAATTAAACACTGAAACGGGAAATCATTTCTGACACCCTCGGTAGGATTCGAAACCGAGGTCACGGCATGGAATGCAAGCACTCTACCAATTGAGCTATCAACCGGATTACATTGCTACAAAGTTTATTGTTTATTGTATTTACTATTTTAGAAATACTTCGGTAGGTAAATAGTTTTATGCTGAATGCCAAAATGTTTTGATCCATATTCCTAAGAGGACTCATTTTTACTTTACTTTGCGTACTGGAAAGTAAACTTGGCCAGTAATTGAACCTGAAAAAAAAAGAATCTAAAAATAAAATAATTTTAAACAACACCAGATATTTTAAGATCAATATTATCTCTTTTTCTATGTCAGCACTCTAATTTTTGGGCTCATCGACTGGATTTTAAATTTGATTTAAGGAGCTTGGAAAGAAGTTTCTTTTATTGAAACGAAAGTCTTAAAAAAGAAGAAGAAAATGCTTTCACTAATGGTGCGCGACTTAAAAATGCGTTTCTAAGGGCAAGCTTGATACCAAAAAAATCAAAACATTCGTAAATTTTGAACTTGATAATAAATATAAAAAAAATAATTGAAACATACGATTCGATAATCATTTCCATCTCAATGCAAATGTTAGAACCTTGATCCTTGAGTAACAGAATTATGGTTTACTTTTACGACTCGACAACAAATTAAACGCAAGCCATTAGGACATAATTATTCAACACCTGGACCCTCGATACACGCTCAAGAAGATAACAGCTTTACCATCCTAGATTTTACGGTTATATCTTTATAGGAAAAACATTAAAGTGAGTCTGGGAGCTCCGCGCATGTGTAGAAGCGCCGCTCTTGCCCTTGTCCGCAGGCACCCTTAGAAAGCTTAGGACCCCCAGACCGTCCGCACGCCTCGTCGCAGTGTTTTCCGCGAAAACGATCGCAAAAACCAAGCAACCGGTGGTTATCTCCAATCAAGACTTCCGTACCGTTTTTCATCTAAAACAAAAAATCGAGCAGCTTCCACATTTGTGAAACAAGACTTAATAAACAGCAACAGACGTTTCCCAACCTAAAACTTTACTTTCAAACTATGTAAAATAATTGGTTTTAGTTTAACGCGCACCATGAATGAAATGGCTTAGTTATGTTGACGCTTAGAAAATAATGAAAAGTGAGTGAAAGGAGCATTTGGTGAGAGATGACTAAATTTGGTAAGTTTAAAAAACCTTGAAAACAATTGAATTACGACGAAGCCTTTAAATTGGGATCCTCTTGATAATGACGTGAATAAGTCGAAAGTACTTGAGGTGGTATTAAATACTCAATTTGTGAAAATAAAACTCTGTGTTTTTTTATAATTTTTTATAATTATTTTTTTGTTGTTCAACCACAATTATTTTGTTTTGATATAATAAATGAAAATTGTACCTTAATAAATGAAATATTATAAATATAGCAGCAATTCATCAAAAACTTATTTTGATTCTATAGTGGCATAAAAAGTAACGGTTCTATCAATACGTTGTTAGTCAAAAAAATATTTTCTAATTCTATAGAATATAAAATTTTCGAGCTTTCGAAAATATTGTTTTGGATTTTTCTTGTGATTTTCAAAGTCAATCAAATCTTTTTTTTAGTGTTGATCTGTTAACACAGTGAAAGTCCATTTTTATAAATATTTAAAAATATAAATAGTAAAACATTGTTTTAATTCACTTTATTCTAAATAGTATTCGGTGAAGTAGAAAGATTTGATTGATATAAATATTCAAAAATATAAATGGTAAAACATTGTTTTAATTCACTTTATTCTATTTAGAATAAAGTGAATTAAAACAATGTTTTACCATTTATATTTTTAAATATTTATATCAATCAAATCTTTCTACTTCACCGAATACTACAAACGTTTTTTCCTGTGATAATTTAAATCTTCTAACTCTTTAATTAACATTAATCGAGCATTAATTTATTTCTTAGGAGAAAGTCGGTAAGTTTATGGATTCCAGTTTAAGAAATTTAATACAATGTTTCACATTGCATCCGAAAAGTTCATCGACTGCAGTCCACAGACGAATAGTTTACCTACAAAGTTCGAAGTGCCGTATTCCACCTATTCTGCAATTCATGCCGGGTAACAATGCAAACTAATAAGGAACATTAAACAACAAGAAATCATTAGTGATTCGTAAACTGCGACTGAAAATTTTCAATCAATATTTCGTCTACAAGGTATTGTCAAACAAAAAACATTCGTGTTTTTCGTTTCGTTTATTTTTGTGGTAAAATTCTTATGACTGGTTCGTATGCCTGGATTTAAAAAAAAATCCTTTAAAATGTTAATTTAATTTGTAAAATACAATATTTTTACGGTAGATTTGAATGAGATTTATGAATCTGTAATCTGTATAGATCTATAAAGGATCTACTTATAAGAATAAATATAGAATTACATGCCTTAGATCCCTTTTATTTTTTTAGTTGTCATATATCCCTCGGGGGTAATCATGGTAAACTTTTGGAATTCCTCGTATATTATTAGCATTAAAGCAAATAGGTACCAAAGAATCGATAAATTATTCATTGCACGAACGGTGAACTTTCCATCGGTGAATTGCAATCGATGGTTTTTCCTACAACCCCAAATACGATCGCACTAATGGATTGTATTTAGATCATTAACGTAATTTTACCATATTTTTACAATACTAGATATAAATTTAGAAAACTGATTTTAAAGCTGTCAGTAATAATTATATTCGAGTCTAATAAATACAACCAAAAGCGAAAACACAGGATTATTTTTTAGAAATTGAGATAAATGTATGAAAACACAGAGAATGTCAATATCAATGTTTTCATTTATTTATGTTTTGTTCGGAAAAACCTGAATTGCCGCCTTTGATTTTTCTTTATCCGTTTCAAATCCGTTGGCTTGCAGCAATATTCATCTGACCTTTTTTCAATTACTTCTTATCCAAGGCAATCCTTTTAGCATCTTCATTGGAGGAACAGGCAATGTATCCGGTGGGAACTCTTGGCGTGGTATTCCTCGAACGTTTGTTCTCGATCAGCTTCCACCCGCAGATCCAAACGGGAGACGATTGTACCTCTGGAGAATTTTACTAAAGATGGGTTCAAATTCATTTAAAGGCTTTACTATAACGCTAACTACCTTTATTGCAAAGATAAATCAGTATTTCCAAATGTAACCCAAATTTTAGGAAAAAAAACCCGGAGTTTTCTTTAAGTTTAAATCAGTACCGGCAAGGTTTACTCATTCTTCATAACTTCAAAACCTATCCCCATAGGAACAATGAAACCTCATTTAGCTTAGCTCTCTTAATTTTTTTCACAAGTCGAACAATATTTTTTTTCGGAAGTTAAACGGTTCAAACCAGAGTTCAAATGCCATTTAGTTTTGGAAGCATCATTCTATCAGTTGAGCCATCGAACATACATACTTCTTTTGAAAAATGTCGCAAATCTATATCTATAATCTATAATCTAAGCTGCAAGGATATGTAAGCATTTAAGGCTCATATGAAATGCATGCCTACAGACAGGCACATGTAGGTTCGCGCCTACACATTCTGCATGTCGCACGTTTAATAATAAAGAGAAATAACTCGAAAATTGGGAAAATCGAGATTTTGTAATAAAACGCAAGAACAATGCGAGAAGAATGCGTAGAATGCGACAGCCGTTCAATTTGGACGAATATGACCGAGATAAAACATCGGCCGCCTTTTTCATCCCATACAAGTTGTACTGGGTGTCTGAACTTCAAACGCGTTTTCCCAACATTCATGTTTTTTGAGTTATTGCTCTTTATTATTAAACGTGCGATGTGTGCATACAAATAAAGAAAACCTTACATGGACATAAACCTTGCAACTCCTGCCGCCGTTCCCTGAACCGGGGTGGCATTGGCAAAAGTGAACCGATTTTTACAGCACGGGTGGTCAGCCTCGTACCAACCTATCAGTCAAGGAGCACAAAAAATTATAAATGATTTACAGAAATTCATAATGAGACACATTACAAATTAAAATTAAAATAAAGTTAAATTAAAATTAAACTTAATATTACACTTAGAATTAATGCCCTAGCCGCCATTGTTGCAAATCAACCGCCATTCCTTTCGGTCCTTACATACTTCTTTCAAAACTTCAGGTTATAATTAGTTTTTCTGTGGTTTATAAATTTACGTTTAATAAATTATCTGAAACAGATTTTAAAACAAAATGTAATTTAACGAGTTTCTGAGAGCGCTTAATATCATTCTCGTGTTTCAAATCGAATCGCCATACAAATTGCAGTGGGACGGTGTAAAGATTAATTTGAATAATTAACTATGTAAGTTGGTGATCATGTAAGGCTGGCATTTTAGAGTCAGCAAGTTAAAACCCCGTCGTATAATGTATGAGTGTCGGCTTGGAACCTTTTCCCTTGCTACAATATTGAAGGTCTTTGGGAGAACAATCAGCTTTCGCAAGTAGAAATCATGATTTAAGCCTAAAATATTAATACATAACATTTGTAAACGTTGAAATAATGGTTGATCTCTCTACAATCTATGATTGAAGTTGCTATGTTAACATGTAAGATTAATATAAAATGTATGCTCACAAGCAGACATATATGTATACCTAAGTTAACCAAATGTGCGCTTACAAAATAAAAGTTAAAATCTTCAATCCCTGTAACTCTTGTCCCCCTTCGCTGAAGACGGGTGGAATTGGCATGGTAAAAAACTTTGATGATACATGAAAAAGTATTAGTTTACAGAAAGGAAAGTAAAAGTAAAACAGAAGAATGAAAACGGGTAAGACGTATTATTGGATTAGAAGTGGGATACATTATATCTTCACAGCGTAAATTAAGTCCAGCTTAAAGCGTACAGCAGCTTATTCCAGCGTCAGTTTCGGCGCTGTTTTATTTCAAACATACGCCAGAATCTCCACTTAGTTATCTTTTTACTGTATCAAATTCACAAATTTTATTACGAAGTCGCAGTGTAAAGAAGAGCAAATGCACTATTAATGTATAGTTAAAGAGTTCACCTCGGTCCGGCATACGGCCATTACGCTTTTATAAAACCGTTATCACATTATTTCAAAATGTGACTAGTTCCGACCATAATAAAACCTAAACTCTACCCATTCAAACTTTCTTACTTGGATTACTTTAAAGTGTCGACTTGTAGTAACTCTTAAAGTGTCTTACTTACAATATTACTATCTGGGAAAGGAAATTGCAAAAAATAGGTCTCCTAAGTTTGAAATCCCTCTGTCGACGTTTCGACACGTCTGGAAAAGACATTAAAATGTATTTACCCCAAAGGCTGACATGAAAAAGATAAAGGTGGTGCGCACATTTTGAAATGCGTAAAAAAGTAACTGGAAAACTTTGAACGAAACAAATGATATCTGACCTTTTTTTTGCTCCATCTCTCATCTTTTGCCGTGGGAAAAAATAGAAATCCTTACAAAGCAAAGGGTCTTCTTCATCTTACCCGCGTTTCTTAAGCTCCTTAAATAGCATGCTGAGAAGCAACGAATTCTTTGTAAGAAATTGTTTGAAATAAATGATGTATTCCTTTAATTTAAGCGAGTCAACAAATCTATTAGGGTATAATTTACCAAGATAAGTTAACAATTAATATTCTTATTAAATGCATGCCCAAGTACAAACACGTGTATCGAGTCTATGTGTGTCGCATAACATGATATCATGTTTCTAATATAAGGTCCGGTAGTTTCAACGTCAGCATATGTGACTTTAAATCGAATCTATAATCTATCTATAATCTAAGTTGCAAGAATATATTAATTCAAAGCTCTCAGATGTATGCCCACAAACAAACACGTGTAGTTCGCGCTTACAAATGCTGATTGTGTACTTACAAATAAAATCCAAACCTCAAATGAACATAAGCCCTGCAACTCTTGCCGACATTCCCTGAAACAGGGGTGACATTGGCAAAGTGAACCATTTTTACAGTATGGGTGGTCAACCTCATACCAACCTATAAGTCAAGGAATACGAGTAATAAATAACATTTAAGTATAAGAAAACAACAAAACCTTAAAAATAAATCTATACAAAAAAAGTCAAAAATGTCTTATGCAAAAAATGTAGCAAGCTAATAAACCAACATTACAAATCAGCATTGCAGATTAGCCCCCACTTCTTCCTGTCCTTGCATACTTCTTTCATTGCATCCAGAGTCTTAACTTTTTTCATACAAGCTCTCCTTTTATTATGACTCTGGATATCCCATTCACTCGCTATTTCGAAAATTTGGTCCATCCATACCTTTCTCGGTCTTCCTCTTCCACGACATCCATCAATTCTTGCAGCATATACTTTCTTCGTCATTCTTTCCTCATTCATTCTCTCCAAATGTCCAAACCATCTAAGTATACTTCTTTTAATCTTTACTTTCACACTTTCTCTTACACCGCATTCCTCTCTAACAAAATCATTCCTCACCCTATCACTCCGTCTTTTTCCAATCATACTTCTTAAGTAGTCCATTTCTACCGTATGGACTTTACTAATCTCAATTTCACTCACCGTCCAGGCTTCGCTTCCATACATCAGAGTGGGCACTAGTATACCACCGTGCACCGCCAGTCGAACATTTTTTGAAAGATTCTGGTTTTTGGCGATGCTAGCGGTAGCACCCAGTACGCACCTGCCTTTCATTATTCTTCTTTCAAATTCACCGGTCATTCTTCCATCTTTTTCAAACTTACTTCCCAGGTATACAAACTCATTTACGACATCAACATTCATTCCATTAATTTTAAATTCATAATTCATATTTTCATCATCTCTTTCAAAAATCAATACTTTCGTCTTACTTGCATTCAACTTCAAATGGTTACCTAACAAAGCTTCATTCAATCTAGAGAGCATTGTTTGCAATTCTACTGCTGAATCAGATACAAGAACTGCATCATCTGCATACAGTAGAACACTCACTTTGCTCTCTCCTATCATCAATCCACAATCATTAAGTCTAGCATCCCTGACACACTTGTCTATAACTATGTTAAATAGCCATGGACTCATCACACATCCTTGCCTCACACCCTTATACACTTCAAACCATTCACTATACTCACCATCAATACAAACACATGCCATACTATTTTCATAGTTCGCATGCACCGCATCTAGGAGAGCCCCATTTACTCTCTATGCTTTCAAAACATCCCATAACATACCTCTGTCTACTGAGTCAAAAGCCTTTTCCAGATCTACAAAGGCTGTGAACAGCTTTCCCCTCACCGACAATTGTTTTTCAACAAGTTGTCGTAGAGTAAAAATCTGATCAACACAGCCTCTACCGGCCATAAAGCCGGACTGTATATCGGAAATCCTTTCACTATGAATGAATGACGTAAATGTGAACTTTTCATTTAGTATAAAGTAACTATGCTCACTTGAAAATACCAGGCCTTACTCTTCATATTAACCAACTGATTAGCTAAGCTTTTACAAAAAGTGACAATATCCTTTTTTAGAACTACGCGAAACGTATTAATAAAAATCGGTGGCACCGTTACTTGCAACAAAGCACAAATTCTATATAATGGATAAATGTAAGGCATATTTATTTGGTGAGCGCGCTTTTTGAGTGAATCACACCTCAAGATCCCTCTGCTGTAAGCTTCGTCGACGTTCATCAGCGCCAGGCAAGATGGATCTTCTGCAACCGGTTTGTAAAGAAATCTGATTTACCAACCCACCAAAGAGCACTTTTTTAAATTCAATACAAAAATTTATTGCGCTCCACCTGAAATTGAAGTCACGACCTTCCGATTACGAGTCCGTAGCATTAACCACTAAACTGACGGACGAGTCTACAGGTGCAATGATCTTTCACAAGAATAAGATGTTGATCACTTCAACGTTTTTAAAAATGATTATTAGGTGTTAAGGTTAATTACACTTTTCGGATAATAGACGAACCGTTATGGGAAAACTCGACGTTTCGCTGGTGGCGACGTAGCTATATCTTCAGGAGGTTCTCTCTCTACATGGCAATTGAAGATGAACTGATTTTAATATCGAACGAAGGTTACAATTAAAAGAGCCACAATAATTATCATTTTGCTTTTGTTTTCAGTCAATCTCAATATATGGAACTATGCTACCCAAACATTAATTTCTAAGTGCATTTTAAATACATTTCCGCTATAAAAGTGAAAATCTGCTACTGGCAGAGTATGGTTCTGGCCTTTGTAGAACTGAGTCTCAACTTTCTTGAAAAAGAAATACATTTTCTGTAATCATCTACACACAAGTATAGGTACGACACAGTTTTTTCCTCATTGGGAAGGTGGCGCATTGTCCCAACTCAACAGAACAGTAACCAAAGTATAAAACATTGCGTTTAAACACAGCCATAGAGTTACGCAAAAACTGATTGAAAACTATAACAACACGCATAGTGAGCGTTTAGTTTTTCATATATTATTGTTAAAACGCTATTGTTGCGTAAAGATTTATACTTGGGGTAGAGTAGGCACTAGAAAATACGAGAAGGTATGTAAGTGAGCCGGTGGTTGGGCACTTCTATAATTCAAAAAAACTTATCCCTCCGACAAAACAAAAAAAAACTTTGTGTTTCTCGCTACACAGAGTCTGCAGAAAGAAAAAGTTGTACACATCTTTTTGAAATAAGAATAAATGTGAATTTTTCATGGCTTTTTTTTTTTCAATCCTACACCTGAAAAAACCTTTTCAAAATATTAATAAAAGGTTTAAATCTAAAACTAGACAGATTTTTATTTATTAATTTCAATGAAATAAAATAAAGTAAAATAAGAGATAATATAACATGGTTGTATGCCTTCTGGCTTGAAGTGCCTTTGTTCAACATTAATAACACATAAAATTGATTCAATGAGAAAAACAAAAGGCTCACCGATAAAATACAACGAGTGAAACGTGGGTTCTTGCTAGCGCTACTATCGTAAAATTATACAGGGATATTCCAGTTATGACAAAGACTCTTTCATATTATTTTTCCAGTTTTCATTCCAAGGCACGATATTACTTTATGTTGAAATTACTTCAACAGTTTTTTTATATTTTTTTGATCAATTCCATGCACAGGGTACATTGAATCCTACATTCACAAATCTCTTTATCTTTTTGGACGTCTTCCACCTAAATGGTATTCCGATTACTTTTGTGAACGGTACATAATATGAAACTCTAAAGGTAGGTAGGAATATTGTTTTCATGATCCAGCTCGTGTCATGCTTACTGAATGAAAAAAAGATAAGGGAAGAAGGAAAAAAATAGATTGAAATTTATTTTTTCACGATATTAATGTAGCTGGTAGGCTGCCGCTCGTGAAATAGTATTCATCCGAAAACTGAATACTGAAAAAAAACATCAAATTCGGAAAACAAGCAGGTGAAAAAAATATCTATAATCTAAGTTGCAAAGATATATATTACATTTAAAATTCATCTTACATGCATTCTCACAAGCAGACACGTACAAATATGCTCTTACACTACCGCATGTGGACTTAATGTAACGTAAATGAACATAAGCCCTGCAACTCTTGCCGACCTTCCCTGAAACAGAGGTGACATTGACAAAGTGAACCATTTTTTACAGTGTGGGCGGTCAGCCTCATTCTAACCTATTGTAAATCGATAGTAAAATAGTTCGTAGAATATTGTACTAACCGTGGACGATTATGGTCAGCGATTCAGATGTGCACTAAAGAGATAGAAATGAATTGCTGACAAATATCAAAGTCAGAAAGAGGTCGTTCTTTGGGCATGTGCTTAGATGTCAAAAGAACGGAATATTCCATTTGATTGCTGAGGCAAAGATAGAGGAAAACAAGATGTCTATAAGAAGCAATCTCTTAGTCCCCTTAATATTTTAGACAGGGATAAGGAAACCGGAGGATCTGTTTTGAGCCACGAGACAGTCTCTATCATAAAAAAACAGCTACGAAATATTTAGGCCCGGATTAAGACCACTCGGGGCCCTGGTGCGGGAAAGTCAGGGGGCCCTCCAACACCCATACCTCCCACCCTAACACCCCCCCTCTCCCACCTATCAAAGAATATATTCTTATTGAAAACAAAAATAATTACTGACGAAGTTTTAAGTTTATTTTTGGGAAACCTGTCCGAGAGGGCTAAGACACTTGTTAGAGGGAACTTCCTCTTGTCTTTATTGTAAAAAAAAATATTTTGAATTATTTTTCTAGACAATTTACCATGGATGTCTTTAGTCATAGAAGCCCCTTTTGATTTAGACCCCAAAAAATCAAAAGTAAATATCTTCTTTGACTTATTTGTAAAAAGCCTTTATAATTTATTTGTCTAAAACGTCTCGGAGGCCCCTAGGATGTGCCTCCTGTGCGGCCCTGGTTTGCTCGCACCGCTCGAACCGCCCTTAATCCGGGCCTGTACATACAGTTGGAAGGAAAAACATGTGCTTAAGTATATTGATTAGTGGAACGCAAAATTAGACAATAAACAGGTATTAATAGGGTTTGATATATCCTATAATGCTTCAAAGCAATCGAATGGATAATTTGTAATTACTGCTGTAGAATATAATTATTCATACTTTCAGAAAACTAATTAACATTTGAACTCTGTTTACTGAATTGTTGAATCTGTATAAAGTATTAATTACATACCTGAATTATTAATTTAAATTACCAACAATAGTCGTGTAATAGTGACGCAGAAATCTATGTACAAAATCCAAAAACGATATCAAAAGGTCTATCGAACCTTATAACAACTGGGTCTTGCTTTAGAATTGGCGCTTTGTAGCGACGACGACCAAGCTCGTAAAAAGGTCGATAGCTCAATTGGTAGAATGCTTGTATTTCATGCCGAGAGCAAGGATTTAATCCCAAGGTTTACTCAGCCTTCACAAGAAATGAGAACCAGCCCCCCTGGGAGCTGGGAAACCCCCACTTCAACTGAAAGTGGTTGGTGTGAGGCCGGCCTACTTACCCGTAAAAATAAATAGGTCCCGAATCGCCACATGCAAACCCTTCGGGGATAATGCAGGCAAGAAGTTGCACTATATATGTAGCTTAGTTACGTTTTTTTTATATGAATTGTTTAACAGCTCTAAATCATGGAATTGAATAGCCCCAAAAGTGTCAATTTCAGTTTTTGCTTCAGTTACTTGCAATCTTTGAATATTTAATCTCAAAGGGCTTACTCCTACTTTATTTAAATTGGAATACATCATGCGTAACATCTGATTTATTAAAAAAGGCCGTGAATGTAAAAAAATATTCATTCAGATTTATTAGAAATTTAGACCTAAAACTTTTGTCTTAGAAAGCAAACGCTTGGAGGTAGAGACTTGGATACGGTGATAGCTAAAAGATAAATGGAATAAAATACCTCGTCGTTTCAGTTTTCACGCCAAGACGTAATAAGACCTTAAGCTCGCAGAAAGACGATTGACGAGATAAACCGAGCTTCTAGAAAATAAATATATATTATTAAAATATCATGTGTGATAAATCTACTTAATGATAATCCATCATAATCCCTTTAAAATATTATCGCTTTTTGATTTATTGCTGGCAATAAAGAAATACATTTGATAGATTATAATGTTCATTCTTATCGCAGAATGATCGATTAATCTTTTAATTTACAAAGATACATAAAAAATTGAATCTTTACTTTATGCATATATTCAGTCAAAAAAAACTTTGTTTATTCGATTATAAATAATTGTAATATTTAATCTGAATTGTCAAGATATTTTAACATTTAAAATTTACACTTCAAACACACACAATCAAAATCGTAAAAGTTCTTGATTACGTATACTGCTTGGGTGTTTACAAAATAAACCCTACCCTTCAATGAATCAATACCTATGTTCTACTACTCTTGTTGCTTTTTCCTGTTTAGAGGGGGCATTGACAAAATTAAAGTATTTTTTACAGCACGTGTACTACATCGGACTATATTAGGATGATTTATTTGATGAGCGCTGCTTTGTGTGTCACAAAAGCAGCACTCAATCACACTTCAAGAGCCCCCTGTGAGCTTGTTCATTGCTGTATAAAGCGCCAATGCTCAAGCAAGACCAAGCTGCTGTAAAGCTGCATGGACCTTCGGTGACCGGTCTTCGACAATTTTTTTTTTAACCCAGCAAAGAGCACATTTGAAAATAAAAATTATATTTTTCTATGCTCTGCTGGGATTCGAACCTTTCGATCACGAGCCTGAAACGTTAACCACTAAACTACAAACTGAACCTGTGCTACGGACCGGACGGATGCCAAAGTAAAATGTTACTAAAAACTCTCATACATTCCTAGATACGTATTTTCACAGAGCCTCAATTTATAATCATAGATGGATATCTACATGAAATGTAGGTCTATCTACATGAAATTCTTGGTCTTACATAACAGCTTACAGGTATAATACTGCGCAACTCTAGCCGCCTTTTACTGAAATAGAGGTAAAACTAAATGTTAAAACCTTGCAGTGCTTTGCCTCAAAGAAGAAATAATACTGAAATACGGAATAAAATCTCACATACATACACTTTCATTAATGATGGAATACATCTGAAAAAGCGGCATCTTTTATTCATTAAATTTTAAGCATTATAACAAAATATATTAGGTGTATAAAAATAGAACATCTGAATGCTCGTATTACAATTATTGTACGGGAAAATAACAAAACTCTGCTACCTAAGTTCTCCTGAAAAAGCAAAACATGTGGGTGGGCCTTTATTAAATATCAAAATAAAATAATGACAAAATATCATATTCTCAAATGGAGGAGTCACGAAAAATATGAAGGTACTTAATTACTGTACTCTGTGGCAATAAAGGGTGTTATTTTAAGTGTTCTTTTTTTGTCGGTTAATGAATGAAATCAAAACGAAAGATGTCTAGGTTGTGTGTAGGTACTATGAATAATATGAGAATTTATTTTT
This sequence comes from Agapetus fuscipes, assembly GCA_951799405.1. Classification (NCBI taxonomy): domain Eukaryota; kingdom Metazoa; phylum Arthropoda; class Insecta; order Trichoptera; family Glossosomatidae; genus Agapetus; species Agapetus fuscipes. The sequence goes on along the minus strand of OX637332.1, from coordinate 14,024,220 downwards.
TATAATATGTACATATTTTTGCTAAAATAATACCTACACGCAACGCAACTAAGCTGCACACATAGTGCAAAATGTCACCGCGTCGTTCCAAAGGGATCATATGTAGCGTGGGGAACCTATTTATTTTTACACGTAGGCTGTACGCCAAGCTCAAGCTCGGAGGGACTGTTTCTCATTTCTTGTGAAAGCTGAGTTAAGCTTGACGGTGTTTTATTTTATTTTAAAATAAACACCAAAACGGGAAATCATTTCAGACACCCTTAGTGGGGATCGAATATTAGTCCTCTGCCATGAAACGCAAGCGTTCTACCAAGTGAGTTATCGACCATAATTGTATATTAAAGTGTTATCAAAATACAACTCAAGGTTGATTAATTTTATGACATTATTTGTGTCTCTAATCGCGAGTGTCGATTTAAAATGTAAATACTTATGTTATACGTAAAGAAGATATTTCTTACATTAGTAGATACTTTATTTTATCTAACAATAAGAAAAACTATAGTCTTTTGTATTAGGTACTATTAACAATAACAATAATAATTGCTAGTGTATTCCTTGACTTATAGGTTGGTATGAGGCTGACCACCCATACTGTAAAAAATGGTTGAATTTGCCAATACCCCCGTGTGTCAGGGAAGGTCGGCAAAAGTTGTAGGGTGTATGTTCATTTGAGGTTTGGATTTTATTTGTAAGTACACATTCAGCATTTGTAAGCGCGAACTACACGTGCTTGTTTGTAGGCATGCATTTGATATGAGCTTTAATTGTTAATATTTTTTATTTATTTAATATAACACTTTTTAGTACATTTTTTTTTTTTTTTTATAAAACTTATTTCTATAACATAATAAGTTAATTGTTCTATGAGCTGAACCTCACCAAAAAGAGGCAAAGCTCTTGTGTGTTGTGAGAGATCTTTGCAACTTAGATTATTATATAGTATGATTTCCTTGGTCAGCGCTTTTTTTGAGTGAAACACACTTCTAGCGAGCCCTCTACAATCTTGATCGTTGCTATAGACGGCGACAATTCTCAAGCAAGACCCAGCTGCTATAAGGACTGGATGGGCCTTTGGTGACCGGTCTTTGTAAATGCACATTAATTTTTCAACCTAGTGAAGAGCATATTCTGAAAATTAAATGATATTATTTTTTGCGCTCCGGGTGAATCGAAGTCGAGTCCTTTTGTTAGCGAGTTCGTTGCTTTAACCAATATACTACATACCAGTCATTTATATATAAAAGAAGAAAATGCATGAAAAAGGTGATGGATATGAAGGAATTGAAAGAGATATGTCAGGATAGGAAAAAATGGAGGCAACTCTGCAGAGGCTCTGGCCACCCCTAGCGGAATGGTGACAGAGTTACGGTTACAGTTACAGTAGTCGTTTAAGATGAAAAATTGGTCTCAAAAATATTTGTGTGTGCTTTGTTCTGGAAAAAGCTGTCAAACCTTGAAGGAATAAGGTATTCAGTAAAAACCAGTGTTGATCAGTACGAACGCGTTAGTGAAAAATAACTGATCACTTTTGTGAATATTCAATAAAGTCTAGGAATTAAATTAATCGACAAACATTCCCATTTTCATATTTTTAGATAGACGTAATCTAAATCTAAATCTAAAGTTGCAAAGATATGTATCATTTGAAATTCATATTTAATGCATTCCCACAAGCAGACACGCATAATTTCGCATAATGCCGCATGTGGACCTACAATATAAAAACCCAATCTCAAATAAACATAAGCCCTGCAACTCTTGGTGACCTTCCCTGAAACAGGGGGGACATTGGCAAAGTGAACCATTTTTTACAGTATCGATGGTCAGCCTCATACCAACCTATAAGTCAAGGAACCTAAATAACTTTAAAAAAATTCTGTTACAAATTCAATTACTTACCAAATGTACTAAAGTTATTAACATTGTTATTGCTTATTCACAAAAAAAAAAAAACAAAAAATACTTAATCGATTAAAGTATAATTTACGGTTTCGCTGTAATATTAAGTAGAAAAACCCAGCTTATCTAAAAATAATCATGTCGTTCGTGAATGGCTCGGGGCGAGCTCCCTCAGTCTACCGCCGACAAGTGAAAGGATAACTTGTATTCAAGAGACATGATAAGTGAGTTCTTTCAAGAAATATGTCAATAATATTACACAGTAAATAAGAGTGAATGGGAGCTTTGAAGGCTTCTCGCCGGGCCGCTACGAAAAGGCGTGCATTTTTCATTTCGCCCGCGGATAAAAATACATTACCTCAAGTCGACGTTATTATGTCGGTCTGCGTATCAGTCTAAGATTTTCCCTGGGTTCTCATTGTTGTCTTTTACAAAGCAAGAGGCCAGAAAAATGTTCGCATTTCAGCTCACTTTGTATCTGTATACAATATGTTTAAGTGGAGGAATAACATTTTCATATCGTTTGCACTTCCATCCATAATACATTTTTTTAAATCGTTTCATTGCGTACAATTACGGAATAATTTGTGGTTTTTTTTATTTGATATTCTAAATTTTCAGGATAAACATGAATAGATGGATCCAAAATCCAACATCAAGCCCCAAAGGCTTGATGTTTGCTGTCCAAAAATGGTTATTTATTTTCACATTATTCAATATCTCTGCTTTCAAATATTAATTAGTAATTGGTAAGAAAAAATTGAAATATTTCATTTTCAATTGAATTCTATATCACTCTAATTTGGGAAGAATAAAATAAATTTATTTGCAATTTGTTTTCAAATTATTTTGGGACCGATTTATATTAAGTATACTTCAGATATTAAAAAAGTATTATTCATATTGCATATTCAGGCTTAGTACTGTAACTATTTAAAAAATACCACAATTACAACTATAAAATATATGAAAAATAAAACGTTTAAAGTATTAAATTTAACTGTAGCTACTTTTTAATACAAGCGCTTAAAAACAAATGTAACTGACACCAAACTGCATAAATATTATAAAAAAAGTCATATAAGTACTAGGTTACATTTGAAATTATAAAAATGTGGTGCTGAGACTGCAGGTTTACTTTTTACCTGTCATCTGTACTTATTGACTTGGCAGTTATCATTAATCAACATCATCGACGAGCGGAAAAAGCAGAAAAAAGATTCGTCAACGTATAATTATTGTATGTTAACAAGAGTTTTCCAAAGCTATTTGTCATTTTTATCAATAGAGAACAATCAATCATTCAATAGAAAATTGCTAAGTTCTTGGGTGGTTTTTTGTACTTTTATCTTGAAACGCCTAAGTTAAATGAATTAATCAAATTGAACTTGTCCTTTGAAAGCAATAAATATTTTTGAAATTATTAGAAACAAAGATTGCAATTTAAATCAATCATAAGCTTCAACACATTCTTACATTGATAAGCACATAGTTATACATTTTCAAAATTAAATAATATTTATTATTTTCTAAATCTTATTAAAAATTTATAGTTTCCTCGGTGTTATTCACACATAGCAAATTCATGATTCAACCGCCACCTAACGTGAATTTTGCATCCATAAAAACGATGATCCATGGATCAGCTGTGGATCAAATGCTTTGTAAATAGCACTGTTATGTTTTAGTATGGTTTCGTAGTATAAATGAGTTACAGATATTATATGCCTGTACAAAAAATTACCTTAAAATATTTTACCTTTTCATGTTCACATGATGGAATGATTTTTAAATGTCTAACATTTAATTTTCTCAAATTTAGATGGAAACAAAAACAAATTATCAAGAAACATCCTTTAATAACTTGTGAAATAGCGTTGAAATTCGTTTGAAATGCCGCATTAAAAGCTTAATTGTGGCTAGTGAACACATGTTGTAATCCGAACCGTAAATGAATTAATTTCAAAATAATCAGAAAACATATTGTAATGTATTTAGTATACCCCCAAAAAATCATATAATACTACTAGATAGTTGCTTAAATTTAATTTTGTTTCAAATAACTCTTAGCAGCAATAGTATCGTTGACGAAGATCTATTGTTTGTTTGAAAAGCTTATTTACATTGGTGCCGTGACCAGGTGTTACGAGTATCATCAGTCTGATACATTTCAATTTCACGTTTACAGCCCTGACGAGCTTCGAATTATTCTACACTGATTGAACAGGCGAACAAAGGATACGCCGCTTTATCACTATTAGGTTATTCGTGTCAAATGAAGTGTAGCCTGTGATTAAGACTGGGCGTTGTTCGGGCCCGCTCACGGGAGCTCAATAGATCCAATATGTTTGAATCTATTCAAAATACAGCGTCACCGTTCACAGTTCCTAGACTCATAGATATGTATGAAACTGACCAATCATAATGTGGAAACTGGTTCACCTTTGCCAATACCACCGCTTTTTTAAGGTGGCAAGAGTTATTCTCTTTTCAGCAACTTAGCTGCAGATATAGTGCAATTTCATCCCTTGTTTTCTTCGAAGTGGGCGCATATGGCTAGAGGAAACATCAAACAACGTATTTTACAGGTAAGGTAACGGTCTTGTGCGAACCACTTCAGTTGAAATGGGGTTTCCCAGCTCCTCGACGAGCTGGTTCTTATGTCTTGTTAAATCTGGGTAAACCTTGCCGGTATTTTATTTTGAGTTTGAAATAAACACTGAAACGGGAAATCATTTCTGTCACTTTCGGACTCTGACTGGTCCGTAGCTCAGTGGTAACACTTCGGACTCTGAATGAGAAGGTTGTGGGCTCGATTCCCGGCGGAGCACAAAAAATATACCATTTATATTTTCAAATTTGCTCTTTGCTGGTTGAAAAATTTATTTAACCTTTACCAATGACCGGTCACCAAAGGTCCATCCAGTTTTACAGCAACTGGGTCTTGCTCGAGAATTGGCGCTTTGTAGGGACGAAGATCAATCTCGTAAAAAGGTCGATAGCTCAATTGGTAGAATGCATGCAATGCACCTAGACAGTTGTCTGACTATGAAAGTTCAAATAAATAAGACCGTTAGTTCGAGTTTCTACGGATTATGGCAAATCAAGCTTGTTAATAACTGTCTACCAATGGAAGCAAGGAAAGCTTTAGTAAATGCATTTGTGGTATCTAAAATAGACTACTGCAATAGCTTATATGCAGGCCAACCAAAATGTCAATTAAATAGGCTACAATTGGTTGTAAATGCGTGCGCTCGCATGATTGCTGGTCAGTTGAAATTTACACACATTACTCCTCTTCTCCACAAGCTTCACTGGCTCCGTATACCGGAGCGCATCGAGTTCAAAGTGTGCACGATGGTCCACAAAGCTTTATTTGGAAAAACACCCAAATATCTCGCTGATTTAATCAAACCAGTCACCCTCGGCAAAAAAAGCCTAACACTGCGCTCAGCTGAGACTGGAGCCAAATCAAGGATTGAAGAACCTGTAAGAAGAGTTAACACAGTGTTTGGAGAGCGTCCATTTGCAGTTGCTGGCCCTCTGGCCTGGAAACACCTGCCACATCATGTGAGAGAGCTAGAGGACCATGGAAAGTTCCGGAATGCACTGAAGACAAGCAAATTTCTGGCATCGTTTGCACCAGCGCCCTTGGAGTGACTACATCACGAAACGGCGCTATAAAGAAATCATCAACTCATCATCAGCATGCCGAGAGCAAGGGTTTGATCTCAAAGGTTTACTCAGCCTTCACAAGAAATGAGAACCAGCCCCCCCGAGAGCTGGGAAACCCCCACTTCAACTGAAAGTGGTTGGTGTGAGGCCAGCCCCTTTACATGTAAAAATAAATAGGTCCCGAAGCGCCACATGCGACCCCTTCGGGGAAACGTAGGAAAGAAGTTACACTATATGTGTAGCTTAGTTGCGTTTTTGCGTTGGTGGGGATCGATTCCTAGCCCTTGGTATGGAATACAAGCGATCTACCAACTGATCTATCGACCGGACAAAATTAAAAGCTTATGGTTAAATTTGAGTTTTAAAATGCTTCTAAAAATGAATATGTTTGCTTGTGAGCTTATAAATATAGCAAGTGTTAATAATATTTATTATTTTGTAAGATTTACTCAGATGGATTGGGATATCGGCTATCAAAAATTATTTCAGGAATATTCTTTCATCTAAATTTCTCCTGCGCTCCAAAATTCTTCGACCCCCAAATTCCTCAAAGGTCATGTCGACAGAAAGACAATTTTTGTAGTGGAAGAAATCTTGACAAATAATGTCAAAAGAATTTGTTAGTCAAGAGTATGTAATATTTTTTTTAAAAACTTGTTTGATATACATAAAAACATCATTTTATGATATTCATCTCGTAAAATTTGAACCATTTTGTTAATGGATTCCTTGAGTTATAGGTTGGTATGAGGCTGACCATCTATACTTAAAAAAGTATTCACTTTGCCAATGTCACTCCTGTTTCAGGGAAAGACGGCAGTTTATTTTGAATGTACTCGTACACATGCAGTATATCTAAGCGCAAACAATGTCAGTATATCTTTGTAATTTATGTTATAGATTGTATTGATAGATAGATGATATTCTTTTGTGCTCACAGTTTTTTTTATTGTGAAAGCATTTAGGATTTTAAGAATTTATGAGGAAATTCTCCGTCACCCCGAGGAATGTTCATTCAGCACACTGCTGTCGAAGAATTTTCCGGCTTCCATATAAATTTCTGTACCTTTATTTTTTCTCGACATTGAACGGTATTATTTATTAGACTGTCTCGAGACCAGATATCTCATCAAATGTTTTCATCTATTATAAGCCATTTTTGTTACTACCTTTCTAGGAGGAGCAAAATTATGACAGCTGGATGAACCTTTGTTACCGGGCTTTGATAAAAAGAAATATTTTTCTCAATCCAGTCAAGAACATTTCTATAAAGTAAATTATGCTTATTCTGTGCTACGCTGGGAATAGAGCCCATTGCCTATATGTATAGTTATTATTCTTCTTGTGCCTCTTTAGTAAAGGTGCAAATGGCTATGATGATCACTAATTCATCATAGCAATTTGCACCTTCAATACTCCTGCACGAAATAGGTATCTTGTGCTTCTACCAAAGCACCGTCTCAAAATCCTCAACCAAAATTATCTCCTTTGTCTTGAAGCTCGTCTTCCTTCAATTCGTATGATGAGAAGCAGGGTTGAATACTCCTCATTTCGCATTATGTGGCCGAAATAAACAGTTTTTTTGCCTTTTGAAAGGAATCAAGAGTTCGGGTTTGGTACTAATATGGAAAGGAACCTCGGCATTTGTGACTCCATCCATCCAGGATTATTTTATCATCTGACGGCAAACCCATATTTCAAAGGTAGTGTTTTTTTTTCTCGAAGAGCTATGTTAGTGTCCACCCTTCTATGCCATAAAATACAAATGGAAAGATGAAGTCTGGATAAAATAAATGGAATATAAGATAGCAGAATATGAATCGTGCAGAGATATTTTTACATGCAACAAAGCTTTAAATAAATTATCAAAGCTCTCGAGATATTAAACTCAACTCATGAAGAAAACCTGTTGTATGATTTTTGCTTCATTAATTTAAAGACCCCAACTGTGGTAGCTGGACGACATCAAGACAGCTGCAGGTAAAGGATGGCTGAACACAGCAGCCGATAGACAGGAATGGGGAGGATTGGAGGAGGTCTACGTCCAGGAGTGGACTGAGAAAGGCTGAGCAAGAAGAAGATAAAATGAATTTAAAATGAATCTTCACAATTTCAATACACAAACCATCAACCTTTCAATGAATTAAAAATATTTGTTTGTTTACAGATCTAGTCCCTCGCCGCGTGGCAATGGGCGCCAGTCTGTGGACGATGGCCGCAGGTCTGCTGGTTTTGGCTACCGCTGCATCAGACCGGGAGCGCCTGGAAACCGCCAGGCAGATCCTCTCTGAAGTCCCTCTCATAGACGGGTAAGGCTTTCTTCCACACTAACAAACGATCGAATTGAAGAACCGGTAAGAAGAGTAAAAACAATGTTTGGAGAGCGTGCATTTGCAGTTGCTGGTCCTCAAGCCTGGATAAACATACCTCATAACGTGAGAGAGATAAAGGACTATGGGATGTTCTTAAATGCACTGAAGACAAGCAAATATGTGGCATCATATGCACAAACGTCCTTGGAGTGACTACATCACAAAACGGCGCCCTAAAGAAATCATCATCATCATTAAGCAAGTATGGCGTATTTGAGAAACCAATACTCTCCTTATGTAAAAAAAAAAAATATAGCAGGTCTTAACTTGCTATAAATTAAAAGTTTCTGAAAACACTAAAGCAAATCTAAAAAATATTTTCTTTTACCTTGCAATCTACCAGCGTTAATTGAAACAAAATATATTTTTTTTGTTACAATATGCGGTCTTGAATAAAATAAAATAATTAAGGATTATGAAAATAAATTAACACGGAAAACAAATATTTTTAGAACTGTTTTGTTTGATTACTTATATGAATTATAAAAAAATAACACAGCATATTATTTTCTTTCTTTCTTACATTTTTGCGTGGAGCGGAAGTAAAAATATGGCGATAAGAAAACAAAGACGTTTTGTAAGTTTCTCAATTTGGTTTTATTGTAATATACCGCGTCTATGCTTTCCATTACACCACAGTGGCCGCTCGTTCTGAGGTCGAAAAATAATAAGAATCAATTTGGGTGTTCGCCCGTAAATCTGGCTGGTCTGTCGGTCGATAAACAACGGGATAAGAAAGCTAGAAAGGCAGCCCGGCGTCAGGTGGTGTCCCAAGCAAGCCCGTACCCCAACTTTATACCATTACGTTTAAACTCAGACGCTGCGTATATCAAAAAACATATAAAAACCAAGACACTTACTAGAGACGCTAGTTCGGTTTCTCTCTATTTTTGGATACGCGCTGCGAATCTAAAGTTTTATACTTAGAGTACTGGAGAGACCGAGGAATAAACTCGCTTAGGGCAGGTCGAATTTTCTCCTACAATAGCCTATTTGTGTCCGACCAACGAAAGTTACGTATTAGATATCGTTTCTAACGAATAAAAATACATGAATTGTCGTCGCATTCAATATTTTTAGCGTTTCAATTATAATGCTGAAACTGTAATATATAAATGTATGCACACATGGCAAAGTTTTTCTGTTTTACTGTTTGAGTGAAAGGCATAATCTTGAATCCAGAAGTGAGAGACAAAATTGTATTCAATGTATTACTATTGGTTAACTATAATCTATAATCTAAGTTGCAAGGATATATTCATTCAAAGCTCTCAGATGTATCCCCACAAACAAACACGTGTTGTTCGCGCTTAAAATGCTGATTGTGTACTTACAAGTAAAATCCAAACCTCAAATTAACATAAGCCCTGCAACTCTTGCCGACATTCCCTGAAACAGGGGTGACATTGGAAAAGTGAACCATTTTTTACAGTATGGGTGGTCAGCCTCATACCAACCTATAAGTCAAGGAATGAACTCTGAATAAATTTAATCGAAATGAGAACTCTTTTTATTCATCTATGGGAGAAACATCCGCTTCTAATCTCATTGCCAGTAAAAATGAGTAGTCCCTTATTAAAAGGCAAACTTTATTCATTAGATGGTTAGACAATAAAGCTCGAAGAAGGTAATAACTTGATTTATTTTTATTACACTTCAAAATATTGTTTTTTACTTAAAATACTCGACTAGTTTTTCTTGGTTTAAATTATTTTCACCATGGAGTTCTATTAATCCTTATAAAAATTAGTCCTTATAAATCCGTGACTTTCACCGAAATTTTTCAGAAATATGAAATTCATGGACTTAATGTGTAAATGTACGTATGTATATCATGTTCATATTATCGTTTATCTTCTACATCTGTTAAAGTAGTAACTATACATGCCTTAAATTTTGAAGCAAAGATTGTACATATTACGAGTATATTAACTTTTTAATAATATTTTATTTATTTAATTGAAAGATTCAAATCAAAACACTGTTTTGTATTTTCACGATTATAATTATTTATTATTAAATTTTACAAACGTTTTCGATATTATATCATCGTATATTAACTTTTTAACTTATAAATAATTCGCATACAGAATCACACACATGTACGTGGATGGTTACATTTTACATTTATTTAAATTGGTATGAGGTTGGTATGAGGCTGACCACCCATACTGTAAAAAATGTTTCACTTTGCCAATGTCACCCCTGTTTCAGGGAAGGTCAGCAAAAGTTGTGGCCATTTGAGGTTTGGATTTTATTTGTAAGTATGCATTCAGCATTTGTAAGCGCGAACTACAAGTGTTGGTTTGTGGGCATACATCTGAGAGCTTTAAATGAATATATCCTTGCAACTTAGATTAAAGATTATTATTATATAAACACATAGCAACAGATTATAAATAATATTTTTACGAATATGCAAGATATTAGAAGTTGCGTTTGGTTTGTCTCTGCTAGTTTAATAATAAGTCGATGAAATATCTAGAAATAAATAGAAACTTAGGTAGGTACCTAATAATAATTTGTATTTGTTCGAGATTAATTAAGTGTTGAATAAAATATTCTGGTGAAATCCAGCAAGATGGAATGTAACGATCCTCCATGTTCCGAGAATGATCTTAATAATCTCTATGAATAAGGACCAAAATCCTCTGTAGAGCAGACATAAATCAACCATCGTACTGTTCAAATGTAAAAACTCTGTTGGAACCGAAAGCGATAAAATAAACTGTAAAAGAAATAACCGCAGTTTTGATTAAATAGAACCCGCAAAAAAATAACACAATCATACCTTTTCCTTGGGATATAAGAAATTTCATTTTTTACAATATGGATGGATGTCAGATTTACATTATTAATCAAACTATGCAAAAAAGTAACTTTACTCATTAAAAATTATACTATTATTAAAAAAAACATTTCACTATTGCAAGAATCTTTCTTCTTTTAAAAAAATAAGATGTTTGATCAATGCGTGCCCTTTATTATTTAAACCTTTTTTTAGTGAATAATTTTACGATATCCAAAAAAGCAAGAAAAAAGAATAAAGATTTGTTTTATATTGTTTTTTCGTAAAGAAATACCATTCTGAATCCAACTATTTTTTTTATCAGTACCTTGTTGTGTCGAAACTTCAGAATTTTTCTCGTCCCTTGGCCATTCGATCCTCGGCTGGAAGTGAGAGGGTAGGATATATGAAATGTTTGAACAGAAGGAGGGCAATAATGATTAAAAAGGGTCGATTCTAGAAAATATGTGAGCACGTAATAGTGTGCCAACCGATACGATACTAACAATACAACCAAAATATACAGAAATATACGCACATAAAATAACGTTATTTATTTCATGTGATCTATTTACGAATCATGATTTTTTATGACGGAGTTGATTTATTAATATTGTGCTTTATTTTCTTTCTTTTTCATAAAGTGCTTTTATTTATTATTTGTGTTCCTTTACTTATAAGTTGGTATGAAGGTGACCACCCATACTGTAAAAAATGGTTCACTTTGCAAATGTCAACCTGTTTCAAAGACGGTCGGCAAAACTTGCAGGATTTAGGTTCATTTGAGGGTTGGATTTTAATTTGTAAGTACCTACCCATTCAGCATTTATAAGCGCGAACTTACAGCTGGTGTAGTACTAGAACTTACTGCGAGTCTGTGAGTATGCATTTGAAATGAGTTTTGAATGTTAATATATCTTTGCAACTTAGATTGAAGATAATATAGATTCCTTTTTTCCTGTTATTTTTGTTATTTTAACACAATGCTTGACAGGTGTTTATTGTAAGTTCAGTCATTGCTTGGAAATACCAAAGGTTAAATAGTTGCTTAAATGCTGGGTGAGCCTAGGTCACAGGTTTTGAGAAATGTTTACGAATTTTCAAGACTTAGCACACCAAGACTCTTTTGAAAGAAAAGTACACGTGTCTGTCATTGAACATTTATTCATTTTCATATGAAAATAAAATTCAAGAAGCGTGTGGGCGTGTGACTTTGAAATTTCCTTAGCTGTGCTTATAAATTATATGTAAGTATAATTTCAATACAGTGTAACTTCAAAAGCATTTTTTGTTCCGAAATTTAAAAGGTCAGTGCTATTAATATCTGGTTATTGTATTAACACTGAAATTAAATTTTTATTTATTCAAAATATAAAGAAAACGCTTTTTTCGGATAATAAATAATTATTCTTTTAATTAAACGATTTAACCTTATTTTCCTGTTCTGAAATTTTTGGAAAAGACACGTTTTATAGCGATGTAGCTTATTTTTCCTTTGAATTTTACACATAATAGTTAATATTTAATGTTAAAAGAAAAACACAAAAGAAAATGTTAATCAACAATCACATGTGCTTCATTTTTGCAAAGTTAGCTACTAACAAATGGATAAATATTTGAACAATAGGTTGCTTTTACTTTATTTGTGCAAAACTTCGGTGAATTGGCTGAGTAAAAGTTGAATGTAAGCAAGAACCCAAGCAAACAAAATTGAGCAAATAAATCGATCTGTAAAAAGGCAGCGTATTCCACAATATGAACAAATTTGACAGAAAAAAGCAGACCAAGTCTTGTATGATATATACGAGTACGCTTTATAAAATTTATATCAGAAAAAAATATGTTTTTGATCTGTTTGCAACAAAGTTTTCTTTTGTGAATAAGTACAATTTTCCTCGTCGACAAAATGTCGTCTCTTAATTTAAAAGTAGGATTTTACGAAAAATTCCAACTCTTCCAAGCTTAATGAAACTGTCTGAAACATAATCCTCTATGAATGGAACCTCATTAATGTTTTCTGAAATTATTTTTACAGCTTGACTTTATTTTTATGCACTCAGCATAACAATAAAATTTAAACGAAGAAAAACTGTAATTATTTTATTATTAGAAAAAAGCAAAATGAGTTTGTAAAGTATGAGATGTTGTGCACTTTCTACGCGTATATCAACACTTATGCATTTAAAAAAAAATTGGGTTGAAATAATTAATATTCCTTATCATTTATAGAATCTTAGGTTATCCAAGTTTCTTAAAGTATCTTATCTTTTAAAGTATCTTTCAAAAATCATTTAAGGAATCTTTAGTTCTCTTCTTAAGATAAGTTTATTTATAACAGTTTGATTTAAGAGTTGCACTAGACTCGTGTGACACTGGCATTTTAAATTAAAAAAATATTTCCCATTTTACCACCATCAAAAGTTGCAGATATTATTTATATTTACATTGCGTTTCCGATGTTATTCTAAACCTTCACATTATCTTGCTTATTCAGCATTCAATCAAGAGTATGCAGAATTCTTTCAAACTTGTTTCATTAGCATTGATAGCTATGAGATTAATGTTTTTTGTTGTTGTTTCAGGCACAACGATCTCCCGTGGAACATCCGGAAGTTTATTCGTAACGAGATCAACGAATTTGAGTTGGACCAAGACCTCACCGTTGTGGAGCCATGGTCCAAAACCAAATACTCTCATACTGATCTACCCAGGCTGCGAGATGGTATGATAGGAGCACAGGTAAGCTAATTTTACTTCATCATTTACCAAATTCGTCTGATGATACAGAGCAAAATTGAAGACTGATGAAGAGTAAACGGTAGGCAGATGTAATTTCTGCGCAACATTCAAGATTGAATTGGAATACGCCGAGAAGGGGAGTTGATAAGTAGATGGGTTGCGTAGAACAGCGAGGCCATAGTGGTGACCAATAACGGGGGGATTTGATTCAGCACTTTTAAAGAAGAATAATTTACCTGATTTCAGTCGGTTGATCCGAAATGTGGCCTGTGCAAGGATGCCCATTAATTTCGCCTTTCTGTAAGAAATACTAAGTTAATATGAACTGAAAGAATGACCAAAATTTGAGAGTGGTTTATACCCTACATCTGCCGTTTTGTTTCTTACACTTTATGGTCTTATCAAAAGGGTGACACGAATTAAAAAAAAACAGGCGTGTTTTTTTATTTATTACCGAAATTAAAAAGGCTAAAAAAAATATTTAATTCAAAAACTGTCACTACTAAAAAATATTTAAAAACAACACGATTTTTCACATTTCTTTCGTATGTGCTGTATTTTGGAAATATTTTTTTACTTTTAAATTACAGAATGATGCATTGTTTATCATCCCATTTATTTGGAAATGTCAATAGTTTTTGAGAAAACGTAAGAAACTAAAACTACTGAATTAATTAAATGTCTTGAAAACAATAATAGATTTCTACGAGAAGTCAGAAATTATTTTCCAAGCAAGATCTTTTATAAGAATAAAAAACTCTCTTCCAATATAAAGTGAAAAAAATTACTGCGTATGTATAAATTTGAAATTCTTGTTCAAAGCATTAAATATTTTCATGACTTTTCGTATTTTATTACTTTTTTTATTACATCTTGAGACCGTTACACTTCAGTCAGTCAGTCTGTCAGTCGCAAGTTGGTAAAAGGTATTTACTTACTTTAATAGTTAGTTAGTGCATAAGTACATAAAAGCGAAGCTTGAGAAATATTTAACTTTGTAATTTGATTTTAAAAAATGTAATTTGTCATGTATGTTCCTTGACTTATAGGTTGTTATGCGGCTGACCACCCATAATGTAAAAATTGGTTCACTTTGCCAATGTCACCTCTGTTTCAGGGAAGGACGGCAAGAGTTGCAAGGCTTATGTTCATTTGAGATTGGGTTTTTATATTGTAGGTTCACATAAGGCATGTGCAAGCGCGAACTTGTACGTGTCTGGTTGTGAGAATGCATTTAATATAAAACTTAAATGATATATATCTTTGCAGCTTAGATTAGATTAGATTAGATTAGATATAACCAAAAAATTGTTATGAGACTGATTATTTTAATAACAAAATGATTTTTTCTAATTATCTTTATGTTTTTCTTCACATTTTCTTTTGAAACTCGTACATTATTAATTGCAAAATCAACTAAAATGCGTACAAACATACAGGTTCATATTTTATATGTGTATTTTTTATTATTTTCTTTAAAAACGCACTAGAAACTTGCACTAGAGTCAGTGTGATCCGTGAGCTTCACCCATACAGCGAACAAATTTGACCAGTGAACTAAAACCAGTGTAATGGAATAATCGAGACTGTTTTTTTTTACATAAATTTAAAAGTGTAAAATAAATAACTGTAAAAGAAGACCAGTGTTGTTAATTGAAAGACTTTCGAACCCCAAAAATCGTAACAGTGTTTATGAATTACTGGAAAATATACTCATTCGATGGAATTACTGTCATGGTGGGTGTTTCGCCATGCGATTATTATTGTTTGTGGTGTAGCTAGCTGAATGTAGATGCGAACGCAATATCACATGATTCATGTTATCCCATTACATTACACAAAGCTTTTAATATTTCCCCCATATTCGATCACCTGCTATAATATCTAATCACCTGCTATAGCTTCCATTAACGGCTCCTTTTTTATAAAGATTATCGTTTTATAACTACCTACAATTACTTCTTTTTTTCCATGAAGTAAAAAGATAAGTTTTTACATTATTACGTTCCAAATCTAATCTAAATCTAAGCTGCAAAGATATGTATCACTTGAGATTCATATTAAATGCATTTCCACAAGCAGACACGCATAATTTCGCGCTTACACATGCCGCATGTGGACCTACAATATAAAAAACTCAATCTCAAATGAACATAACGCACGTTTAATAATAAAGAGAAACAACTCGAAAATCGGGAAAATCCAGATTTTGTAATAAAACGCAAGAACAATGCTAGAAGAATAGGTAGAATGCGACAACCGTTCAATTAGGACGAATATGACCGAGATAAAACATCGGCCGCCTTTTTCATCCCATACAAGTTGTACTGGATGTCTGAACTTCAAACGTGATTTCCCAACATTCATGTTTTTTGAGTTAATGCTCTTTATTATTAAACGTGCGATAAGCCCTGCAACTCTTGCCGACTTTCCCTGAAGCAGGGGTGACATTGGCAAAGTGAACAATTTTTAACAGTATGGGTGGTCAGCCGCATACCAACCTATCAGTTAAGGACAGTGCGTTCATACCTAAAATAGTAAAATACATTCTGTTTTCCTCATACTTTTAATTTCATTAAGGAATTTACAATGCCTATTATTTTTCATACACGCAATATTAATAATGCCCTGAAAAAACTTATTATGATTATTTTTAAAAATATAAATGGTAAAACATTGTTTTAATTCACTTTATTTTATTTGTTACAAATAAAATAAAGTGAATTAAAACAATGTTTTACCATTTATATTTTTAAAAATATTTATAAAAATGGACTTTCACTGTGTTAACAGATCAACACTAAAAAATATTATTATGATTATGATTACTTTTGATACTCATGTATAAATTAAAACAATTAGTTACATTTGTAAATAGTGTAATGTATAAATAATGTGGATACTATAATGGCAAATAAGCAATAAATTGATAAAGACGCTCTAAAGATATTTAAAATAAGCTACATTTTAATTGATGAAGTATATTACAGTAATATACCCGTACGAGTATAAAATATATTTTATTTATAAGTTTTTCAAGTATCATTGGATAACATAAATAATATTTATCATTTTAAAATGACTTGACAAATAAAATAGTAAGAATATATATATTTTTAATTTTTCCTGTTAGATGGATAATCTCTTTTAAAAAAGAAATTTATAATTTTTCGAGAAAGTCCAAAAAAAAAAACTGATTATTAATGGAGCCGCAATCCTAAAATATTTGGAACCTCTGAAAACCTCTAAAACATTTAGTTAAATTATTTTCACGAACTAAAAATTAAGGTTGCTAAGCCCTTGACAACAACATTCATCGACATACGTGAAAGAAACAGGAAAGTTGTAAACATTATTTATAGATCCATGTTCTTTTCATTAGCATATGTCGCACGTTTAATAATAAAGAGCAATAACTCGAAAAACAAAAATGTTGGGAAATCGCGTTTGAAGTTCAGACAACCAGTACAACTTGTATGGGATGAAAAAGGCGGCCGATGTTTTATCTCGGTCATATTCGTCCAAATTGAACGGTTGTTCTCGCATTGTTCTTGCGTTTTATTACAAAATCTCGATTTTCCCAATTTTCGAGTTATTTCTCTTTATTATTAAGCGTGCGATGTGTTTTATTTATTTATTTTCTCCATCACCAGTCTATGATCTCAATATATATTAAAATAGTATGTGGTTTGCACATTTGTGTCTTCTTATATGACACTTTCTAAGATGAAAGTAGAAAGTTACCGTGCATGTAAGTTTTTTTCGACCTATTTTTGCCCAACATGGGGTGGCAATTTTTACGGTCGAGCTAGTTTGCGTCACCCCGATTCTATAAGTTTCCGACAAATGAACCATAAAAGCGGCTGTGAGGGTACACCGACTCAGGAAATATCTCCAGAAACAAAAGTATAATCTGTTTTATTTGAGATCTTACATTTACGGAACACAAATACTGACTGAAAAAAATGTGCTACCCTTATAAACAGTTTCTTTTTCTTTTTTATTTATTCATAAAGTAAATGAAGTTTGAACATTTACAGAAACATTTACTGATAACATTGAAAAGATAAATAATAAATAAATTTTACCAAATACAGAGCAGTTTGCTCATTTGATGAAGATAAACGAATGAAAACGTTTATAAACCTGTTGTAAGACATCATTTGACACGTTTCCATCTGACAAGTTTAGTCAGAAGGATTTGATCACGTAGACCTAAAAAATACTACTTTTTTAATTTTCTTTTATTTAACAAAAATATCATGTGCCTATTTATGTTTTTGTAAATTCTAGACTCAAATAAAAAGTTAAAATCGTCTTTGCGCATTCTAGCAACTACTGAGCGTTTAGTAACTCATCTTTTAGCCCATAAAGGTTTCAATCTAAAAAGTATTCCAATCTCATTTTTTTTTTAAATATCTTAAAACCTGGATCAACTCACGAGTACCGATGTTTTATTCCGTATGAATACCCGAGAAAAACTCCTGGTGTAGCGTAGGGAAATTATTAAATGTAATAGCGTAGGGATATTTTAAATCAGACGCTTGCATCCCCAAGGTCTCGAAGGGTGGAGCTACCCTTGGCGCCAGGGCGTTTCTCAGCTCCTGGACGATCCCACTAAGGGCGGATTCCTCCCTCCTATCCCGCTCAGACTCCACCTTTACCACCTCCACTATCACTAAATCTGCATATAAGCGCCTGCACCAGCCAGAAGAGCCAGAGTACAATCCGAACTTCAGGGCCGAGCAAGCTTCTTTTCTAGGACTTCTTACTCCCTGGGTTCACCCCTCCCCGTACCTCCCGAGCAACTAGGCCGAGCAAGCTTCTTTACTAGGACTTCTCACCCCTATAGCTCACCTCCTATACCTCCCGAGCAACTAGGCCGAGCAAGCTTCTTTACTAGGACTTCTCACCCCTATAGCTCATCTCCTGTACCTCCCGAGCGACTAGACCGAGCAAGCTTCTTTACTAGGACTTCTCACCCCTAAAAGCTCACCCTCTCATACCTCCAGAACGAGATACCTTTCCTCCCGCAATACCCAGCGTATATCCCCTGACGCCTCCACCGAGTCGCGCCTGGATATATACAAGGCCCTCCTACGATGTGTGTCAGGAAAGTGTGTTCCGTGAGTCAATGACCCTAACAGGGTAGTGTTGAATAACTGCAATTACTTACTCGGTCAGTAAACCGACAACAAAGTGTTCAAATCAGTGAAAGTGAGCTTCGGACCATATACATAACTGTTGTGCTCCCATGAAGGAATCGCTCGCACATCTGGCACGCAGCTGTACAGAAGCGACGCAACCACAGTGCCCCGAATATTTCTAAGCCAGTGCATAAAGCCATATTTTCAAGGACAGTGACCGTAATTAATCTTGCACTCGAACCCATTGTGTATAATTTACTGCTTTAAATGTGTGTCTTTGCATAAATCTTTGTCTTTTAAACGTTGTGCAATTTTGTGTCTGCAATACTGCAATAAATAACGGTGTTAAGGAAAAAGGGACTTTTGCTACCACATCCCTTATAACTGGCGCCCAACTTGATTGGCCCGAGTGCAAACCAACGAGTGATTTATTATCCTGAAAATTGCTGCCATTCGACGATCCCCAAGGAACATGGCGTTCTCAATAACCCAGGAACAGATGACGCAGATGATTGCGTCAGCCATTGCAGCAGCTGGGCTAAACAACACAAAGCAGGGTACGTTTTCATCGTGCCAGGCGAAATACGGAGGCAAAAAGGACCTCAGTGAAGTTGAGGCGTTCATCGCGACCGCATCTGTCTTCAAGGGAGTTGAAAACATGAGTGATGAAAACGCGCTGCTAGGGTTCCCGCTACTTCTGGAAGGCGACGCTTCCATTTGGTGGCAAGGACACAAGGAAGATGTCACTACGTGGGACCAGGCGATGTCAGCCCTGCGCTCTAGGTTCGCCCCCCAAAGACAACCCTACGAGATATACGGCCAACTATTCTCGGAAAAACAGCAGGCCAATACACCCACGGATGTGTTCATAACAAAGAAACGAGCCTTGTTTGCTGAACTCCCCAGGCCAAGCGACCCAGAGTCAAAAGAAATTGATATGATATTTGCCATGCTGCATATTAAAATCAGAGGGAAAATATCAAGAGCTTCGGTTACAAAATTTTCCGACCTAGTGGAAAAAGCCCGTGAAGTCGAACGTGCTGAAGAAGAAAAATTGGAAAACCGGAAAAAAGACGGATTTTTCAAGAACAAAGCGGGCGGGTCCAAACCGAGATGCAACTACTGTGGAAACCTGGGGCACGTGATGGAAGATTGTCGAAAAAGAACAAATACTTTCCAAAAACCGAATGCCGTGCCGGGAAAAGTAGAACTTCAACCAAAATTAGCATGCTACGGTTGCGGGAAACCGGGAATCGTCAGAAGCAAGTGTCCGACTTGCCGACCTCTACAGAACAAGCCGGAGAAAAAACTGGACTTCTGTGCTGTTAATGCGGGGCACGACCAATCGCGTCCGATTGTGATTATAGAAGTCGGTCGTCTGAAAGGCGAAGCATGCATCGATACAGGTGCAAAAGTGAGCGTAGCGTCATTTCAATTGCACGCTCACTTGAAGGGATTGGGTTACCAGGGGAAAAAGTTCCACGCAGATGTCGTCTTGGCAGATGGAAGAAAACGTCGATGTGAACTGGAGAAAATCAGAACGACAACAAGACTCCAACAGAGAACTTTCACCGTGGATTTTGTCATCTTGCCAGGAAAACCAGCAAGAACTCTACTGGGTGTGGACTTCATCAAGGAAGCGGGGATAATGTTAGGCCTGCCGCAAGAAGCATGGCACTTCGCAGACGAACCCGGGAAGATTTTCGATTTTGTTCAGGAAAAAGACCAAGATGAGAACTTATTTGCAAGCCCATCGCCATTCTTCACCACCTGGGACGAAGATCATCGAGCCGTGGCCCTGGCAGTTAGCAGCGTCAGTCAAATACCGGCTTTGCTCAGTCCGATACCACCAACGCCGGAAAGGCAAAGGACGCGGAGTGCGACGCCGGTAACGCCCCCCATGTACGACGCTGAAGAAGTGAATGAAGTATTTGGAGACTATCGCCTGGATACACCGCAGCTGCAGGCTGCTAAAATGTCTGCTAGAAAGTACCGGCACGGGTCTCCAAAAAGAATCCCAAGATATCAAATCGCCAGTATTGAGCTACAGGGAGAGGAGGCGCAGAACTTGACGCCCCCTCAAAGAAAACAACTGCGAGAGCTACTGATGAAATACAACCACGTTTTCCGAGAAGATGGCCCCCCCACGGCTTTCGCTGAACACCGCATTAATACTGGAGACCATCAACCCGTTGCGGTACCGCCGTACCGCTTATCCCCTGCAAGGCGAGAAGTTTTGCGAAAGGAACTCGCGAAAATGCTGGAAAAGGGCATAATCGAGGAATGCGAATCACCTTGGGCTGCGCCCGTAGTTATGGTCCCCAAGAAGGATGGAAGCGTCCGGGTGTGTGTGGACTACAGAAAACTAAATGCTGTCACCGTTTCCGATGCATATCCGCTTCCTAGAATGGACGACCTCCTACACGCGGCTAAAAAAACTGCCTGCATGTCGACACTCGATCTGCGTAACGGGTACTGGCAAATAAAGGTCAGGAAAGAAGACCAGCCAAAGACCGCTTTTGTGACACCTTTCGGGACCTTTAGCTTTAAAACGATGTGTTTTGGTTTAAAAACGGCTGGTAGCACCTTTCAGCGGTGTTTAGACCGTTTCAAGAGGAACCTAAGTGAAGTGAATGTGCTTGTGTACCTTGATGACATTATCGTGTTATCGTCAAGCTTCGAAAAACATTTAAGTGATTTAGAAAAAGTGTTTAAAAAACTAACGGTGTTCAGTCTATTTGCGAATAGGCAAAAGTGTAAGTTTTTTTGTGGAAAAATTAAATACCTGGGCCATATCATCACAGACCAGGGATTGGAAACTGACCCGGACAAGGTCGCCGCAATAAATAAAATGCCAGCTCTCCGAAACATAAAGCATGTACAATCGTTCCTACAAACATGCTCGTGGTATCGACGGTTCATTCCGAACTTTTCGAGTGCAGCACAGCCGCTAAGCAACCTGACAAAGAAAGCTGCAAGATGGGAATGGGGCTCACAGCAAGAAAAGGCATACGAAGAGCTGAAGAAAAGGTTGACAGAAGCCCCTGTGTTGAGACAAGCGGACGACACAAAGCCGTTTACCATCAGGACAGACGCCAGCAATTACGCTCTGGGGGCAGTCTTGGTTCAGGGGGAGGGCCCGGATGAACACCCAGTGGAATATGCCAGCAGGCTGCTACTCCCAGCTGAGAGAAATTATACCACCACTGAGCGCGAAGCTCTAGCCGTGGTATTCGCGCTGAGGAAGTTCCGCGGTTATATTGAAGGAACCCCGATAACGGTGTCTACGGATCATCAAGCATTGAAATGGCTCATGAGTTTGAAGACACCGACAGGAAGACTGGCGCGATGGGCACTGGAACTACAGTCGTACGATTTAACGATAAAATACTTGCCTGGTCGGACGAACGTCGTGGCGGATGGTTTATCACGCCCCCCTTGCGCCGTAGACAGTGAAAAAACTTGCGGGATCTGCACTATTGTTGTAGACGTCCCTGGCAGGGGGAGCAAAAAAATCCGCGAGGAACAAATGAAGGACGCTGATCTCAAGAAAATTATTGACTCCTTCGAAAAAACTGACGCAGACGAAGACGTTTTTTTCTGGACTACAAAAGGCTACGTGATGATGAGTGGAGTGCTGTACCGTTATTCACCTGACCAGGACACTGATGACGCTCAACTCGTCGTACCTGAGCATGAACGCAACGAGGTTATGACCAAATATCATGACGATGCAACCGCTGGACATTACGGAGTCAAACGGACCTTACACAGGATAGCGAGCCGATATTATTGGCCCAAGATGCGTTCACATATAGCAGACTACGTAAAAAAATGTGTTGAATGTCAGAGGTACAAACCCACCAACCTAAAACCGGCGGGTCTACTACAAACGTCAGCACCGGCGCAGAGATTTGAAATTGTGTCATTCGACCTATTTGGCCCTTTACCAACGTCAAAAGACGGGAAAAATTGGATACTTATCGTTGAAGATCCTGTATCAAGATGGATAGAATTATTTCCATTGGAAAGTGCTACGGCTGTAGCCTGCGGGAGAGTGCTGATAGACGAAATTGTCTTAAGATACGGAACCCCCCGACGATTTGTAAGCGACAACGGAACGCAGTTTGTAAGCGCCGTGATGCAGCAAATAACATATTGCTTGGACATCAAGCATTCCTTCACACCAGTATATCATCCTGAAGCGAATCCAGTTGAGAGGAAAAATCGGGACTTGAAGTCGCAGCTGGCGATCTTAGTCGGGAAAAAACACACGGATTGGCCAGAGAGATTACCTGCAATTAGGTTCGCCATGAACACCGCTCTCTGCGACACCACGGGTTACAGCGCAGCATACCTGACCTTCGGCAGAGAGCTACGAACTCCAGATGACGTCACCAGGGACCTACGAGCCATCGCTGAGGCGGAAAACTTTGTGCCAGAGATCACACCGTACCTTTTGCGCCTAGCGGATACTCTACAGCTAGCAAGGGAGACACAGGATTCTCTTCAATCTGCACGCAAGACATACGCCGATAAAAGAAGACGACCCAGCGTGCAGTATAAACCGGGTGACTACGTGTGGGTAAATACTCACGCGATCAGCAACGCCGCCCGTGGATTCAGCTCAAAGTTCGCTCCACGTAGAGATGGGCCTTACATCATACTAAAGCAACATGGGCCTACGAGCTACGAAGTCGCAAATACCGATGACCCTTCTACGCCACTCGGCGTGTACCATTCTTCTTCACTGGCCGCCTACCAAGGACATAGGATGGAGGTTCCCGCCCCGGTCACCCCCATTCGGAAGAGGGGGAGGCCAAAGAAGAAAACAACAACAAGCCAAGAATAGAAGCAGGCCGGGACGACCAAGCTTCTATTAGGGGGAGATCTGTAGCGTAGGGAAATTATTAAATGTAATAGCGTAGGGATATTTTAAATCAGACGCTTGCATCCCCAAGGTCTCGAAGGGTGGAGCTACCCTTGGCGCCAGGGCGTTTCTCAGCTCCTGGACGATCCCACTAAGGGCGGATTCCTCCCTCCTATCCCGCTCAGACTCCACCTTTACCACCTCCACTATCACTAAATCTGCATATAAGCGCCTGCACCAGCCAGAAGAGCCAGAGTACAATCCGAACTTCAGGGCCGAGCAAGCTTCTTTTCTAGGACTTCTTACTCCCTGGGTTCACCCCTCCCCGTACCTCCCGAGCAACTAGGCCGAGCAAGCTTCTTTACTAGGACTTCTCACCCCTATAGCTCACCTCCTATACCTCCCGAGCAACTAGGCCGAGCAAGCTTCTTTACTAGGACTTCTCACCCCTATAGCTCATCTCCTGTACCTCCCGAGCGACTAGACCGAGCAAGCTTCTTTACTAGGACTTCTCACCCCTAAAAGCTCACCCTCTCATACCTCCAGAACGAGATACCTTTCCTCCCGCAATACCCAGCGTATATCCCCTGACGCCTCCACCGAGTCGCGCCTGGATATATACAAGGCCCTCCTACGATGTGTGTCAGGAAAGTGTGTTCCGTGAGTCAATGACCCTAACAGGGTAGTGTTGAATAACTGCAATTACTTACTCGGTCAGTAAACCGACAACAAAGTGTTCAAATCAGTGAAAGTGAGCTTCGGACCATATACATAACTGTTGTGCTCCCATGAAGGAATCGCTCGCACATCTGGCACGCAGCTGTACAGAAGCGACGCAACCACAGTGCCCCGAATATTTCTAAGCCAGTGCATAAAGCCATATTTTCAAGGACAGTGACCGTAATTAATCTTGCACTCGAACCCATTGTGTATAATTTACTGCTTTAAATGTGTGTCTTTGCATAAATCTTTGTCTTTTAAACGTTGTGCAATTTTGTGTCTGCAATACTGCAATAAATAACGGTGTTAAGGAAAAAGGGACTTTTGCTACCACATCCCTTATACTGGATTATTTCGGGCACATAATGAAATGTGAAATATTTGCTCCTACATTTTATTTTACTAGGAAAAAGAATTGAAGTACGATGGGCTTCAGGTCAAAGAAGAACATCTTGGTTAAAGAACTTGAGGCAGTGCTTTGGTGGAAGCACAAAATCCTTATTTTTTGAATAAGTATCTGAGATGCAATTTGTTATAATGATCGCCAATCTTCACTCAAGATGCACAAAAAGAAAGTAAAAGAATAACAGAAGTCATCCAGCTATGAATAAAAATAACTCTTGTAGAAAATGTGACGGCTGTACGCTACTAAATTAATTATTACAATATTTTTGTAACAGGTCAACACTTTCAGATGAAGATTATTAAGCAACGGTAACTACTTACTTAAATTCCTTAATCCGGATATACTCGTAAATGCTTGTCATACATGCTTCACACATATGTATTATTATTAGTATTAAGTATTTCATACAGTGATACTTCGTAAGACGCGCATTCAAAGCTAGATATTTATAAAAAAATCAGAATACCTACCTCTAACCTAAACCCCTAACAAAAACGGTTCAAGTTCACTCCTGAGTCTCTTGCATATAAATTAAGTGTATGAAAAAGTATATTTTAGAACAATCTGTATTGGTACGCCCTGTCTCAGTTTTGGTCCTAACCATTTCACTAATGATGTTTATAGCCAGAACATATTCACTGATAATTGCATTAGTGATGTCAGCTTAACAATTTACGCGATACGTTATCAATTATTATTGTATATCCAAAGAGCACTCAATGTTACATTATCGATTACACTTCACGGCTTGTTAAAGATGTGTATCTAATTATCAATGTCACCGCGTTTGGGTGGAACAACGAGAGGGATAAATACCTTAATATTGAACATTTACCCAAGTATAAAACTTAATATTTAATCTCCACAATAGCGTCAACCCAAAAATATTTGGAAATCAAAAATTTCTTCTGAATTTATGTGTAAGTTTACACACTGGTGGGCTCATTTTAAATTTTAAAAAAACATTTAAGATGTAATTAACAGTTGCGCATTTATTTATAAAGAATTTATTTTACAACTTGTGTTCACTCACGACTGTCTGGCGCTTTGTAGCTACTGTTTTTTTTTTTATCTCCCACGCCAAATTCGTCCTTTAAACACATAGGTTCACGTGTTCTACCAGAAAGGTCCCTTTGGCTTGGCTCCGGAAATTAGTACAAAACTCAAGATCATTTTAGTGCATCATCTGCACATTATTACTTCTACTTTATTTACATATAGACCATATGGCTTACTTGAAGAGTTGCATCCACCTTTCTCTCTTCATTACCACTGGTCGACAAAAGGTTACGCCCAGAGTTCTCAAGTCATTTAGCACAAAAAATAAACAAATGTATTTTTTTAAAGCTATTTTTATTAAAAAAATGATTATTTTTCAATAAAAAAAAAAAAAATAAAAGAAATTAAAAACTTTGTTTTATTCCACTTTTATTGTTTTTGAGTATGTTACAAACGTTTTCGGAATACCTTCCATCATCGGGTAACAACAATTACTAAAATCAAACTTAAAAATTAAGACATGGGTGTGGGATCTATTGGTGGTAAGGGAGGGGGTAGCAAGGTAGGTATGTGGGAGGGAGATGGTGAGTTTTGGGGCGGAGCTAATATTGTTAGGAGAGGAGACGTAATGGCGGGAAGTTGAATATTTAGCATATTACTTTTATTTCTATGTTTATTTATCTCTAATATTTCTAATATGTCCAACTTTCTCCCTTTTTGGCAGCTATTTATTAATTCTAAATTATCTATATTAAAACTGTGTCCTTTTTCTCTCGCGTGTTCTCCTATTTCAGAGTGAATCAAAACGTTTTTGATTGCTTTTTTATGCTCTATAAACCTTTCAGATATTTTTCTACCTGATTGGCCAATGTAGAACATATCGCAATCATTACATTTTATTTTGTAAACTCCACTGTAGTCTTTTTGCGGCAGTTTTGATTTGTTATTAAGGATGTACTTTTTAATATTAGAGCTAGTGTAAAATGCTGCTTTAAAATTGTCTTTTTTACATATCTTTACAAGGTCTGTTGTGAGCTTCCCTGTGTATAAAAACCTTCTCCATGGTTTCGTCTCTTCACCGTTTTCAGGCACTTTATAATAGATGTATTTTTGAATGGTGAATGTTCTTTTCTTCTTTTTAATAATATTTTTAATTGTGTTTTGGTTGTAGCCGTTGTTTATTGCAATGTTGAGTATAGTATTTTCTTCAATAGTGTAGTTTTGTGACGTAAGAGGAATGGATAATAATCTGTGAATCATTGAGTTGAATGCCGCCATTTTGTGTGGAATGGGATGATTTGACTGTGCATGTATGATAGTGTCTGTGTATGTGTCTTTTCTGTAAATTTAAAAAAAGAATTTATTGTCTTCTATTGATGTAGTTATGTCGAGAAAGTTGAGTTTATTATTGATTCCGGTCTCACATGTGAAGTTTATTTTGGGATGTTGTGAATTAAAAAGAGCTAAGAGTTTATCTAGTTGGCGTTTAGTTCCTGCAAATGTAAAGAAAATATCATCCACGTACCTTTGATAATTATGTACTAGGCTTACGAGGGGATTATTGGAGAGAAGTATTTTAGTTTCGAAATTGTTCATAAAAACATCTGCTAGAAGTGGTGACAAAAATATGCTAAATATTCAACTTCCCGCCATTACGTCTCGTCTCCTAACAATATTAGCTCCGCCCCAAAACTCACCATCTCCCTCCCACATACCTACCTTGCTACCCCCTCCCTTACCACCAATAGATCCCACACCCATGTCTTAATTTTTAAGTTTGATTTTAGTAATTGTTGTTACCCGATGATGGAAGGTATTCCGAAAACGTTTGTAACATAATCAAAAACAATAAAAGTGGAATAAAACAAAGTTTTTAATTTCTTTTATTTTTTTATTTTTTATTGAAAAATAATCAATTTTTTAAAATGAATTTCCACAGTGTTTCACAAAAATCTTTTCAAAATCTATTTTTATTAATTTAAACAAAGCTTTTTTTCTCCCTCGTCATATTTGAATTCTAATTATCCAGTCGTTTCATTAAAATGGCAAAAAGTACACATCACACGTTTAATAATAAAGAGAAATAACTCGAAAATTGGCAAAATCGAGATTTTGTAATAAAACGCAAGAACAATGCGAGAAGAATGCGTAGAATGCAACAGCCGTTCAATTTGGACGAATATGACCGAGATACAACATTGGCCGCCTTTTTCATCCCATACAAGTTGTACTGGGTGTCTGAACTTCAAACGCGTTTTCCCAACATTCATGTTTTTTGAGTTATTGCTCTTTATTATTAAACGTGCGACATGTATGGTTGATAAAAAAATATTTATTCTTTCCTAAATGAGATGGATAATTTTTATTTGTTTGAAATTGTGCCAGAATATTCGGTCTTACATTGAGTCTTAAAGTCATACCCTTTTCATATGATATTAAGAAAAATAAAATGATACATCGATGTTTTAGGAAATAGTTCACAGCGAAGTGCAGATTTATAAAACACATCCTGGCATTCATCATTTCACAGCTTAACTTGTCGCCTCGTTCCGTTCCAAGAAAGTTGAGCTCTAATAGGATTTCTCGCTAACAAAAAACTATTTCAAAAGATTAAGAAGACCATTTGCTATCGCCGAGAGATCAATTACTACGGCAATTGAACTCAAGGCAGAAATCGGAATGCAATCTTCTCCGTCCAGTTGGAATTATCTTACTCACCACTTTGTTTTATTTTTCTTCAGTTTCCAACTTTTGAAAATACCCACTAATGGCGGATTCACCAAGAGAGTAGAGATGAAATGGATAGTGAGATAGTAAAACACCGAATATGCAAATTTTTTAGGGAAACATAAAATAACTGACAAAAAAATAGTTCGTAATTCTTAAAATATTGCACAATATACAATGTTGCCTTTAGGTTATTGAAACGGGATCACATACTCATTAAAAAGTAGTTATGAGGCTGACCACCCATACTGTAAAATATGGTTCACTTTGCCGATGTCACCCTTGTATTAGGGAGGATTGGTAAGTATTGCAGGGCTTATGTTCACATGAGCTTTAGATTTTATGTTGTTAGTTCACATGCGGCGTGTTTTAGGGCAACCTCACACGTGTCTAATTGTGGACATACATTTAATATTAATCTTAAGTGTTAATACATAATTGCAACTTACATTATTAGTACCATACGTAAACATCAAGGGCGCATCTTCTAGTTAGGCCATGCGTTAAATTCATTCGAGTATTAAGTTGGTATGAGAATATTGGAGACACAACAAGGCTGCTGCTCCTTAATGTAATGCAACTCCTTACAGCATTGAACACCCATACTCAAAATCATTGATAATTATACACTCTTTATTAAAATGTACATAATTGTATGTTATCACTATTGATTAAGTAATACAAATAAAAAGTATTAAAAGTTGGCAGTATAAAAAACGTGATTAAAATTTGAGTAGTATATTTAGCAGTAAGTAGAATGAAACTTAAATGTTATTTGCTTCGCTTGTTGATTGAGTTTGTTTATCTTTTCTGCAGACAAAATAATTCAATTTGAATATTTGCAAGTTGATCATGATAACGTCTCGAAATAAAATATTAAGTTTTCTAAGTAAGCAGAAGGTTATCAGAAAAGGTTAAGCAAATTATGATCCGAGGAACAAAGTTTAAAATATATTGTAGGCGAAGAGCAGAAAGTTTCAGTAATTTTAAAGGAAAATAAACTGTACGCCCTGAGTAATTTGATTCATTTTTCTGTTCAGGGTCCGCCGTGCGCGTCGTAAATTTAAATGTTCTTGCGCTTTTAACTTGCGACGAGAAATTTCGCTTTTCAGACATGCGGATAATAAGAATGTTGTATGAAAACAAAGAGAAAATGAGAGGCTACGCTGAAAATACGCTTTATAATTATAGCTATTGTGACGAAGCCATTAAATAATTTAATTTTTGAATGCATAACAATTTGTTTGTGTACTATGTGGGAAGTAGGGTGGACATCAGACTATCTTCCAAGGAGAAGCAGGCGCAAGCATACACACCAAGAAATAAAGTCTCATAAAATATCCAGATGATGTTAAAATGCTGTCGATTGATATATTTAAATTTAATGCACACTATTAGGTTTTTTATAAAATCCTATATTATTAAATCTGATTATCATTTATCAATAATTAATGATGTGAAATTATTTTCGAAATCATTGAATAAATTGGCTTTCAATATGAATGTCATCATAATAATAATAATTGGTAAATTTTTATATTGGTAAGTCCTATTTTTTTTATCATATAAAAAAGCACTACATTTTTCACAAGCATAAAAATTATATTACTACTATGAAATTGAAGATGGCCAATCAAAACGCAAATTAGGTACAAATATTTTGGTGGCCTCAGACACACCCAAACGATGGGAAATTGGTATTGATGGGTCGTGAACCATTAATAAAAGGTAGGAAGGGTCTGTCGCATTATGCGTAGAAGGGCTATCTCGAGAGGGCGAAAGGGTCAAAGAAAATCTTCAACCAAGGTTTTTCACGGAATAAATACATGTAATGTATATCAATGAGAGGAGCATAACGAAATCTTATTACTTTGCTACAATAAAATCAATTCTGAAATGAATACATGCGATATTTTTTTGTTATTTTTAATAATAAAGATATGAAACTCTTTTGATATTCCTCCTTTTTACAGGTTATATTCTGGCTGTTGGATATGGTAGGGTTTAATAAAAATTAATTACTAAAGGGTCAAAAAATGAATTGTAGTTGGAATCAAAGATGAAAAATTACTTTAAAAATATTTTTCAATCTATATGGTTTATTCAACTCTGGTATTTTGATTTTTGATTTAAATTAGTTTTAGTTTGAAAGGCAAACATGAATTTATTAATGTTCGTTCTTACGCTTCTATGCAGTCATCTGGGCTGTTGCAAATTACCTTGAATGTCAAGAAAAAATGTAAACATACAAACTTTATATTTTTATAATCTATGACTTCATGATAAATTTACATTTCACATTCATATTAAAAACATGTAAAAAGGCACACACGTGTAGGTTCGTAAAAGTACTCGTTCTTTAATAACTCGACATATAAACATAATATGTTAATAAACCTGAGTTCCTAAAAGACATATTATATTTACATTACAAAAAATTTAGGTGTATATTTATTCCAAATATATATTTTATTTATGTAAGGATTGCTCGGCTGAATCTGTCACTTAGATATTGATATAATCCAGGTTTTGCGAGAAAATATTTATTCTGAAATGTATTTGCTTACACCTTATCCACGCGCCTGCTGGTAATTTCTATAATATTTCTGATTTTTTAAGATTATTTTCCAACAAATGCTCATCGTAACACGCACAAAACATTTATCGGTAATTATTGTCATTTAAAATAAAATCAGGGGCCGTTTATTTGGACTTACAACAGTTACAGCGTATTTTAGCTCATGCCTCGTCGGTGGGCTTATGAAATGTGCCCTCTGATTGCTCCCATTGAAAAAAAGCCACGCAAGCAGAACTAAGCGCGCAATTAATTGGAAAACGCGTTTGTAAATTTGCAAATTCAAAAATATAAACGATATTCAAGTTCTCAATTTATTTAGTGTAGGTATTTTGTTTTCAAGCTTCATTAAGCAAATGCGCCCGTTTTTCCGTTTCATAATTCCAATCTTTCCAATCAAACATTGACTTCCAATAATTCCCATCAAACATTGACATTAAATGTATAGCACGAAACAATTAATGTCATTATTTGTTATTTTGTTTTTTTGCTGGAAATAAAACAAATTATTGATGAAAATACGTCACAGATGTAATGAAAAATACGAAATCAATACTTTTTAAGAAACAATGTATATATTCTCAGTCAAGGTAAAACTGAATAAGTGCTGATTCACTGATTTGAGATTTCGTTGATTCAAAATTTGTAACTCCTCATAGTTAGTCAACTAAGGAAATCCTCATGAAAAACATCTAAACCACATGATTTTTACATATTTTAAGTGTTTTCTCTCGTAGAAAATAGGAAAAAAGGTGCATTTATCTGAGAAACCCATGCTAGCTTCACATGTCACTTATTAGTTATATCTTTAAAGTATGTATTATATATTGTGAAAATCCCAACACCGATAGTTTGAGAAATACAACATTAATATTTTTGAATAATTTTGTAATGTTAAGGCAAACAAACTTTGATTTTGGCAAGAACATCAAAGTAATATTTCAAAAACACAAAACCAATATTATCAAAACTGAAAAATGACGTTTACAAAACTACAAAACTGATATTGTACCGAACACAAAAACTTTTGTCAAAAACAATGCACTGGAATATTTCAAAATAACACTCAATTCTGAAAAAAAAAATACTTATTTTGTCTCAACTTTGATCCGAAAACAAATTATTTCAACAGACTTAATTTTTGCTTTTTGAAATATTTCAATAGTCTTAATTTTTGCTTTTTGAACCGACATTACGTTTTTTAAATAGACAACTCTCTCAGAAAGTAATTAAAAAAAACATGAATTTAATGTGAAGAGAGCTAAAAACTCTTTTGTGATTTATACTTCCGTTTTCTTTTGTTTATATTTTTTTGTTGTTCTCATTTTGTGACAAAACAAAATACGAGTCGAGCTTTTCGTTTGTACATGGCTTCATATGAGGTATTATGTTTATTCATATAATGAAACAGCAATTATTCCAGTTTGTTTGTTTAAAACGTACTTTGGTGTAATCTGTTTCTACAGCGTTTTCTACTGTGATTAGTGATTACGTTTTGTAGTTTGGGTTTAATAAATATTTTGTACAATTTTTATAAATTGAAAATTATGATGATGGTAGATCCCCGTTTTCTGTTCGTTTCCTAAGGTATGTAACGAAAGGATAGGAAAAAATAAATACGAGTAGTATAGGGAAATTTGTAATATTGAATACATAAACAAAAGACGCTTTATATAATTTCACATCTATCTAAAATCCAAGTTATGCACACAAAAAGGCTTATATAAGTTCGCGTTTACACGTGATGCATGTATACTTACAAAATAAAACCTTCACCTCGATTTTTTTTTTTTTCTAAAATCGGAGGTAAGCAGGTTACAGACCCATTAGTCAAAGAAACTCAGCTCTACAATAATCGTCTGTTACCCGGATTTTAGGTTTTTTGGACGATTGAACTCGAATAAAACCTATGAGGTTTGGTTTTGCATAAAAATGGCACCTACAAAAGGGGAGGTAAAATGATTGTACTTTTCTTCCTCCACAGTTTTGGTCAGCCTTCGTCCCTTGCTCAGCGCAGAACAAAGATGCGGTCCAGCTTACCCTGGAGCAGATTGACGTCATCAAGAGGCTGGTGGACAAGTACCCCATGTTCATGCAGTTCGCCACATCATACAATGGTGAGTCATTTTTTTTATATTAATCCTTCATATAGGGCTTCAACAAAAAGATACAGCAGTTCCCACTATTATAAATCATCGAGTGAATTCCCTACCATCGACTTAATAGAAACATGTATGGAAGATGATATAGGACTCGTGAGTGAATGATTAAGTTTTTATACATTTTTTTATATACTACATGATTGTGGAGAAATTTAAATAAAAAAAACACGATATTTTATACTATGGCTTTTTATGTATGTTAAACACGTTATGAAAAATGTTGCATATTTTATCTTAATATCCAAGAAAAGAATGAGCGGAGACAGACTCAAGTATGCAAAAAACATCTGTATCAATGGAATAAGAAAAGCAATAAATCCATAGTTAAAGCAGCAATGGATATCGTAAAAATAATCATGTTAATCCCAGAAATTCTGTGGAAGTGTATGTAAGTGTAAAATATAAATAAATTGAAAAACCTTAACCATTTTCAAATTGTTATGTCACATTTATATGATATTTTGGATTACACAGTCAATCAAATTAATAGAAACATGTTTTTTTTTTGTAAATGCATCAGATGCACCTCATTTAAAAATTGCACGTTATTATATAAAATAGTTATTATATAAAAGAACAAAAATGAGAACAACTGCTTGCGTTAGGATTTTAAGAATGTCAGTTCTTCGATTTCACAATTCACAATATTATTTCCGAAACAATTTAGTCGTAATGAAATATTTGCCAATTTTTGGTTAGTGGAATTTTTGTTCTTTCAGCACATAAATATATTGTAAGAAAAACAATTCTTAGAAGAGTAAAAATTACGTTTGTTTTATGATCGCGACCAGAATTTTCAATCCTCTGTTTTTTTATTACTATCGAAGCTGCGGAAACATCACAATGGAGTTGCCCTGGGAAAGGTTCCGGAAATCGAATAAATTGCAGGCATCATTGTATAGAGATCATTTCTACGAAGAAAATGTTTAACCGCGGAACGTCTCAATGTAATTATACTTCACAAATGAAGTAAAAGAACGGAATTATTCAATTGAATACATCTTGCTAGCGCTGGTTAAAGTAAAGCGATTTATTTCACACAAATCGGATATCTATAAAAAATGGGCAGCTTATAAAATTATTTCATTCTTTAAATCTTTTTGATTTTTCATGAATTTTTAGTAAAACTTGAAACTAATTCTCCTTGAATGCAAGCGCGTATCACTCTGTAATTTTTCAGCATTAAGTAACCCTATAAAATCAAATATATTTTCAAACACAAAATCTTTATTTGACTCACATAACAGTATGCTAAAATAACCTTTCTTGCCCAGCGACCCTCGATATTACTAAAGATAGACTCCTGGTAAAGTTGTAGAGGCATCCTTCCGAAAATTGTGGTGAAAACCACTTGAGTCTTCTTCTATTTCAGGGTTAAATGGTTTTCAATGTAAAAAGTATCCTTTCTGGAATAACTGTCTACAATGCAAAAATCTAAGTATTCTCTGACAATATATGAATTTACAAATCATAACTATTTTATTTTCTTGTTAGTACATAGCAAACGTTTTGACTGATAGCCAGTCATCAATTGATTTTTTTTTTAGTTTAACGTTGTGTAATGAACATTGGCACCGTAAATATGCAAAAAAAAAATATACCTTTAACTTATTTATATACTTGCTACATGTGTAGTCAGATGAAAAAGTGCATGACTTATGTAAATTAATTAAATTTTACTATAAATGTAATTTAGTTTCATTACTCAAATATTACTTATTTATATTTATTTTTACCGGTCGATAGCTCAGTTGGTAGAGAGATTGCATTGCATGCCGTGAGCTCGGATTCGAATCCCACCGAGGGTGTCAGAAATGATTTCCCGTTTCGGTGTTTATTCAAACCCCAAAATGAAATACCGGCAAGGCTTACTCAGCCTTCACAAGAAATGAGTACCAGCCCTCTCGGGAGCTGGGAAACCTCCACTTCAACTAAATAGGGTTGGCCTAAGGCCCCCTTACCTGTAAAAATAAATAGGTTCAACTCGCCACATGCCACCCCTTCGGGGATAACGCGGCAAGAAGTTACACTATATGCGTAGCTTAGTTGCGTTGAGTTGCGTATGTTCATCAAAGAAAGTCAATAAACAATTACATTCTTGGAAAGTACAAATGTTATATTGAATGAATATTTTTTTCAGCTTCCCAGCCTTTACGACTTTCAGCAAGGGCCAAGTGGAAAGAATTATTGTTTCAGAAGTACAACATTAATTACATTTGCAACATCCAAAAACATTCCACTACTTATGCTGGCGTTCCCTTATTTAGCCCACGGTGGTAATAATGTATAATTTAGTCGGGTATTAATATAAATAATTACCCAACTAATTAACAAGTAAATTTTCATTCAGTTGAAAAGTTGTAGGTCCTTTATGGCGAGAGGAAGAGAGAGCGCGCGCACTAGGTGCCCCGGGCGCTGGGAAAAAGAACATTAGCCTTAACCAGGCCGAGGGAGCCATTTCAACTGGAAAATATGAAAGTTAATTATTCACAATTTTAAGACTTTTTTAAGCTATGTAAACTGATCAAACGTTTTTATCCTCAAAGAATATTTACAATCTTTTCTTACAGTTAACCGGTTCACTACCAAAAACTCATAAACACATACTACTCCTGTCCTGGTCGCGCCTTTACAATCAACAGGAAAAAGGGAGGATATGATTTTCACTGTCTGGCCATATAAATTTAGTAAACTAAAACAACACTTTTTAATTTTCATGTTTTTTTTGTAAAACGCCATGGTTAATATTTAATGTTATATTGGATACACGGGGTACTGAAATAGAGGGAGCAATAGATTAACACAGTAAACAAAGCTACGCCATTTGACGATGTCTTCTACTACATCCTCAAATACGGTAGGTACTCTTAAAATTATGTCCCTTAGTTTTTTAAAAATGTTTTGCTAGTTTTTTTATCTTGTTTCAAATAAATGCATACATTCAGGTTCATAAATACTATTTTTTAAAGCTTTTTCTCAGCATTTTCAAAAACGTTGATTGATTACTTTTATGATATCCATTGCATCAATTTAAAACGTATGTAGCAGTTACAAATCATGTCAAGTCCTAATGAAAACAGATTGACTTGATTGACTGAAGTATGTTCTTGGTTGTTAATACTTCCCAGCCGTTAGTGTATTTATAATTAATAGAATATCATTTACCAGAGTTATTTGAAAATTTACAATTTGTAAAGAACTTTTCTAGATTATGTTGACTTCAAAGGCGTTTTGAATACTAAGCCAACAGGTGAGACTGAAGTACATTGCTGAACAGTGCCTTTGTGGGAGCTTTCAAGGATTCTATCGCAAAGAGAGCCAGATTATCGAGGGTGCAACGCTGATGGCGCTGCCACAAAGGACAGTTTATAGAATATGTTACTCAATAACTAGTAATTTTAAATATTTGATTAAAAAAATATTAATAAATAATTTTTAGAACACTTAAATGAAAAAACTTTGTTTTAATTAAAACAAAGTTTTGTTTGAAATTAAAAAAAACAAAACTTTGTTTTAATTAAAACAAAGTGTTCTAAAAATTATTTATTAATATTTTTTGAATCAAATATTTAAAATGGAATTCCACAATGTTTCACCAAAACAATTTGAAAAGTTAGTAATTTTAGTAGACTTTTTTTTAATTTCAAAGTACTTTTTTTTTGTTTTGTTGTGATCCCATATTTACATACACGAATAAGAACGCTTAAGGTTGCAGAATGTACCTAAGTGTACATTTTCAGGATTTAAACAAAATTCTCATTCGGCAAAATTTCATTAAAAATGGAAAACCGATTTCCCATTTCACATACAAATACAATACATACCTACGCTCATATACTCACCACAGCATTTCCAGTTTATTCTTAATACCTTTTACAGCGCAGTTGTACTATTGAGTCACGTAGCGCGCATGCAAGGTCTTGGATTAATTTGTGAAATATTCCGCTCAACGCAATATTCATTTTCAATAAAACTTAATACATTTTCGTTCTGCCGTTTCAATCCGAGTCTCGCTGCGATTCCCAAAGTGAATTGAAAAAGTAGGTATTTTATCCACGTGAATCTCAGTTGTATTTTTATATGTTTAGGGCTGGTATTACAAAGGATGATATTTGAAGTTGAAAGCCGTTTTTCCGCTAAGTTGTCTCTGGAATATTGAGCGTGCTTTGTCATTTTACCCAATTTAATTCTGTACCTTAGAGCATAAACAACGGAAGTCCCCTTTTTTACGTTTTTGAGTTAATGATGCAGAAATTATTATAATTAGCTGTTCTATAAGTGGCAAAAATATTGGAGTCCTTGGACTCATAGTTACTGAGATATCAAGTGTAATAAATATGGGATGCACATAAAAGTGCGAGCATAAACCACGGAAGTTCCACAAACGTTGTTCCCATTACTTCACATTAAATAAATATCGATAAAAAAAGATAAACAGTTTTTACAGATCAAAAATATCTCGTCTAGTTTAGAAGTTATGATGGTTTAAAAAAGTGCACATTTTCACTAAAACTCGTCTCCTGCACATTATACTAAATGTGACTACCGTTGTTTATGCTCTAAGGTACAGAATTTATTTTTCAAATAAAAAATGCAAAATATAGAAACCGTTGAGAATAGTTATTTATGCCACTGCCAAGTAATGATAGTCTTTTTAACACGAGTGCTAGTTTGTGCCATGAGGCGCAGCCGAATGGCACAATAGAAAGCACGAGTGTTACAAAGACTAATTACGTGCAGTGGCATACAATACTTTTTCTACGACCGTGAGAGAATTAACAAAATAGTGAATAATAGTCATTATAATGTACTCGTCCATTTGAAGTAATTAAAACCTTACCTTTGTCAAAACGTGTGATTTATCATTCCCTTCGATTATCTAATCAACCTAAGTTGTAAAAATAAATCATATTTAGGTTTCATATTGAATTCATGCCCACAAGCCGACACATATGTATAAGGTCGC
The DNA here is from genome assembly GCA_951799405.1 of Agapetus fuscipes. Classification (NCBI taxonomy): domain Eukaryota; kingdom Metazoa; phylum Arthropoda; class Insecta; order Trichoptera; family Glossosomatidae; genus Agapetus; species Agapetus fuscipes. The sequence goes on along the minus strand of OX637332.1, from coordinate 13,986,172 downwards.
GCTTTTACATCCTGCATATAAGCTTAAACATTCAAACCCAAAACTCAAATAAACATATGCCCTGCAGTTGTATTGGCAGGTGAACCAAATTTGTACAGCATAGGTGATCAACCTCATACTCACCTATTAACCAAGTAACTTTTTGAGTTTGTTTATTTTTTGCGGTGAAATTTTTTGTATTGTTTTCCTTTCAAGCCTTTTATTTTCCATTGAAAAAAGGAAAGCTTTATTTGGAGCAATCCGATAAATAAATTCGATAAATTTTAGCACTATTAACAATTTTTATTTGACTCTACACATAAAATATACTTATTTATTTTCATCTGAACAGGGCTGAAAGTCTCATCACCACGGTAATTCCTACCTACCGAATATCACTAATATTGTATGAAGCCTAATCAGCTGATCGCTTGCGGCCATCTTGGATTGACAGGTCTTCATACCCCCATACAAGGTTGACATTTGAAATTAAAAAATGGTTCCAATTCTGACAATGCGCATGCGCACATGTTCATTTTAACACGGTTACCGGTTGCATAATGTAACATTATGCAACGGGTGTAGAAATGTATGGCATTGTGATTGCGTTAGCCGTTTTGTAATTAGTAAATTACCAAATGGGAGTAGAAAAATTCCATTTTGATATTTTTTTCAAAAACAGTTCCATTAAAAATGCCACAATATATGCATTGATAGTGTTGTTGATATAATACATGAAAATTTTGAAACAACTTTGTCTTATTTTCAGATAAAAATGTTAGAAAAAAGGTTGTATGCTTTAGATTTACCTACAGCTACACATAATACCAACAGTACCTATGCAAAAAATGTTAACATAAAAATAGTTGAAAAAAGTGACCAGTTACTCCCAATACGACTCATTCTTAACAATATTTTCGCTCCTAGAATATAATTGAAAAACCACTAAATTATGATATCAGCTTTTAATATCCCATCGGTAGTTTAATCCTTGAAAATTCATTCAAGGTACAAATTTATATATTTGAAATGTACGTGTATCAGGTGATATATATATATAAATGCTTTAGCTAATGGAAGTAACATGTTCTCATTCACCTGGTAATATAATTAATTATACTATTAGGTAAAAAGTGATTCGATCAAAGACTTTGAGAACACGCCCCAATTCCCTCACGAGCAGTTTTTCGATCAAGGCAAAGTGTGCAGTTGACATGTAGAAGGGGCTGGCTTACGATAGCACACTCTCACATACAAAAACACACACATACCATAGTATTAGTCAAGCCAGGGGAAAAACGAGCGATCCAAAATTAAAAGTAATCACACTTTATTTTTATACGCCCCGATATTTCATTTTACTTCCTTCAAAAACATAAACATTTGATCAATAACAGAGGTCGAAGCAAAAAACATTCCAGGAACATTACTGTTTATTTTACCATAAAAATAGCAAATTAGAAAATAATTTCCAGCAATGCTTTAAAAAAACTATTGTTTTTTTTTACTTTAAACATTCACTTCAATGTTAAATGCATCATTCAATGATTGTTACCTGCCTTTTATGAGATGCCCTGTTAACCAATCTTTACGAATTTGCTTAGAGTTTTAAGTTTGCGATATAAATAACCATGAATAAGTATTGTCTTCGATTGAGTTTTGTTTTACCATTCTTAATTCAAAACGGTTTTTACTTTTTTTGTTCTAGCATAGATTTTGTTAGATCCAAGTTTTAGTGGCAAAACAAATCTTTAGCTACTTCATGCAAGTGTCTCGAAAAAGTTAAAAAAATGCTCTAATATTACACTAGATTGAAGTCTAAATTTTATCATAAAGATGTTTGGGGGGCGGCAACTCAAAGTTTGTCCTAATGCTCTCCATCAGCCGCTGTCAATGTTGTTTATTCACCACTTTCCTTCTCCAGTTTCACACTTCGACCACATAATAATCCGCGTCCACTCCATCCTGCTACTTTGCTTCTGCCCTTCGTCCTAATCCACGAGCTTAAAGACTAAACCCAAACTAATATAATGGTGTAAGGCTGCCAACATGCAGTAGCATTTTTTTTACTAAATTGTTAACTATTTCAGAGGACTTCGGTGTATTTTGTTCTTCATTTGCAATACGGATACTGATTGTATTTTTAAAATATTATTTTAAACTAAAAAAAAATATATTTGGAGAAATTGTAGATTTCTTATTTAAATGAAATATTGCGAGTGAGTATTATTTGAAAATACGTGAAGTTTTGATATTTATTTAAAAAAAACTACATGCATTTGTGATGAATGAAAACAGAAACAGACAGTAAATGTTAAAAGACAAAATTAACACTGAAAACTAGTGCGTTGTTATTCAGATCCATAATATTATCTTGGATGCTCAGATGGAGAGTAAATGTACAAAGCTTCAAGAAACCTTATAGTTTCTCTTCAAAGACGTTAAACCTCAAACAGTATATAAGAAATATAGCGATAAATGGACAGACAGACAGAGGTTTTTTCCATCGCTATTTTTTTGCCATACAATATTGTTTTCAAAAAGAGGAAAAATCATGTCATTTCATTGCGCTTGGTCTGTGCTTAGGAATCATTATTTTTATTTGCTATCAATGATGCTTTGAAACCCTGAACCTATGAAAATAAAACACTTTTATTTTACAATACTCTTTACTTTTTACAAAGTCACCTCCGTTTCAGGGAAAGTCTGCAGGAGTTATTATGATCATTTTTTAAAGTATATTTTTGAAGAGAAATACAATTCACCAATCTATTTTCCCTGAACAGAAACACGTATTAAGATCATCAATAAATAATTCACTATTTTAAGTTATGTTTTAATGAGCACACATGCATAAAATGTAAGCGCTAACTTATACGTGTTTGATAATGGACCAGCATTTAGAGTAAATCTGAAATATTGAAAGCGGAATAACTTTGCGACTTTGATTATTGATATAATATTATTTTTAAAAATAGAAAAAAACACGTCGTTTTAGTGCGCTTGGTCTGCGCTTAGAAATTACTCTTTTCATTTACCGTCAAAGCTTCAAACCTATTCACCTCATCCAAGTCCATGTACCTACACATATAATAATACCTCGTACAGAGCACATATGTACGTCCCGCCACACGGGCAGACTTTAAAACAACCTCCTCTCGAGCATGCTAGCGTCGGTTCCATGATAGAACGACACAATGACAAAACGACACATGGCAGAAAGACACATGACAGAACGACACATGACAGAACAATACATTACAGAACGACACATGAAAAAATATCACAATGCCAGGACATCACATGACAAAACATCAAAAGACCAATCATCAACTGAAAAAAAACATCACACACCTAAAACAGAATATACTGTGAGTTTGAACTATGAGTTTGTGTATACATGTACCTACTACCTAGGCACGTGGTTTGCTATAGGTATATATGAGCAAGGATTCTGCGGAGGGCAGGGAGTCGCTTGAAACATCGAGCCGTAAAGTCAATAAGCTAGAGTAAGAATAGTAATCAGTACATTGAAAACCGTTATTGTGAAAAATAATTTTTGTGTCATAAATAAATCGCAGTTTAATTAAAAGGAACCCCTGTAAAATTATAACAATACCATAAACGGCACATGAAAAAACATTGTTATTGTGATGTATTTTCTGTGTTGTTGTAACATAGTGATGCTTTGTCGTGTCATGTACTGTCATTGTGATGTTCTATCATGTGTCGTTCTCTCATGTGTCGTTCTCTAACGTGTCGTTATGTCAAGTGTCGTTCTCTTACGTGTCGTTCTCTCACGTGTCGTTATGTCAAGTGTCGTTCTCTCATGTGTCGTTCTCTCATGTGTCGTTCTCTCACGTGTCGTTATGTCAAGTGTCGTTCTCTCACGTGTCGTTATGTCAAGTGTCGTTCTCTTATGTGTCGTTCTCTCACGTGTCGTTCTCTCACGTGTCGTTATGTCAAGCGTCGTTCTCTCATGTGTCGTTCTCTCATGTGTCGTTCTCTCACGTGTCGTTCTCTCACGTGTCGTTATGTCAAGTGTCGTTCTCTCATGTGTCGTTCTCTCATGTGTCGTTCTCTCATGTGTCGTTCTGTCATGTGTCGTTCTCTCACGTGTCGTTCTGTCATGTGTCGTTTTGTCACTGTGCCTGTCTAACCTGTCACCGCTCGCGTCGTATGTAATTGTAGGTACGATTCCGGTGTTATCATTATTATTATTTCCGTTCGCTTTCCGGGCACAAACATTGTTATTGTGATGTATTTTCTGTGTTGTTGTAACATAGTGATGCTTTGTCGTGTCATGTACTGTCATTGTGATGTTCTATCATGTGTCGTTCTCTCATGTGTCGTTCTCTAACGTGTCGTTATGTCAAGTGTCGTTCTCTTATGTGTCGTTCTCTCACGTGTCGTTATGTCAAGTGTCGTTCTCTCATGTGTCGTTCTCTCATGTGTCGTTCTCTCACGTGTCGTTATGTCAAGTGTCGTTCTCTCACGTGTCGTTATGTCAAGCGTCGTTCTCTCATGTGTCGTTCTCTCATGTGTCGTTCTCTCACGTGTCGTTATGTCAAGTGTCGTTCTCTAACGTGTCGTTATGTCAAGTGTCGTTCTCTTATGTGTCGTTCTCTCACGTGTCGTTATGTCAAGTGTCGTTCTCTCATGTGTCGTTCTCTCATGTGTCGTTCTCTCACGTGTCGTTATGTCAAGTGTCGTTCTCTCATGTGTCGTTCTCTCATGTGTCGTTCTCTCATGTGTCGTTCTGTCATGTGTCGTTCTCTCACGTGTCGTTCTGTCATGTGTCGTTTTGTCACTGTGCCTGTCTAACCTGTCACCGCTCGCGTCGTATGTAATTGTAGGTACGATTCCGGTGTTATCATTATTATTATTTCCGTTCGCTTTCCGGGCATGCGAGCGATATGTCCCGCCAGTGACACGCTAAAATTACATTACGTTTCAAACATTAAATCGAAACATGTACCCACTGGCACAAGGAAAATATTTGATTTCGTCTAACAGATTTGGAACTGACGCGGCTCAGTCTCGTAATTAAAATGGAATATTGAATACCTACATTTGTAATTAGAAAATATTTCGATACTTATACTACATGTTTGACAAGCATGGAAAATTTCATATTCGTAATTGAAAAAAACTTTTTTGCTTATTTTTAAAAAAAACGATTGATCTGTAATGTAAGAATATTTATTTTTACAGTTAAGGGGGCTGGCCTTACGTCAACCACTTTACTTGAAGAAGTGGGTATTTTCCCAGCTCCTGAGGGGGCTGGTACTCTTTTTTAGTGAGTACCTATAAGTTGACAACTTATACACATTTTTTTTAACATATATAAATTTCAAACTTTGCTTTTATTTCCCATATTTCTTTATACAAAATAGTTCACTTTCATGACTGTCTTGGTGTTTGGTTGAGACTTTTTTTTACACCGTTTTTAACCCTCTTTTGCACATTTCCGGTGTTTACCTACTAGTCTTGTCTGTTTAACATCAATGCGGTTTTCTAAGCCCATCTAATTTAATTCACCTGCACATGTGTTTACCGGCTACACAGGTAAGTACTCCATTAACTGATTGTTCTGTGTGAAATACATCCAGTAAAGCCATCTGGGAAATGTATACGTCTACCACATTTATACAAGGTCACATTTTAACCATTCCTTCTTTATAATTTACTTACTGTAAAATGAATTTGATTAAGATTTAAATTCAGCATTTGCCAAATTTGTTGTATCCAAAAGAAATTCAACAGAAAAGGATTTAGACACGAGTGAGTTTTTTATTAAATATTTTTTTTCCAAAAAAAAGGTTTTATTATGTTACCGTTATAAATGAGCAATATTCATAGAATTCATACTTATGTACATCACTTTCTAATATCAGTCTAGAAATGTTGGCTTTCTAGAAAACTTGCTAGAAATAACGGTTTTATTTGCAGAAAATCAGTACTTTGTATCTATCTCTAATCGAACTTTCAAATATATATTAAAATGTTTGCCCACAAACAGACAAGTTTACGCATGTGCACGAAATAATACCGAAAATCTCAAATGAACAAAATTAATCATATTTTGCAGTATGGTTGGTCAGTTTCAAACCAAACTATAAGTTAAGGAACCAACAATTGAAAAAAAAAGATTATTTCAAATGGAAAAAATCGTTTCGTTTCATAAATGAATTGCACTTACAATAAAAAAAGGATGTAAAATTTAATCAATTAGTTTTATTACTCATTTTATGTAAACCAACTCGATCTTAACTTTTCTTAGCAAGTCTAATTATATTTTTCCTGACGTTTTCCTTTTCGGAAAATTCGCTTATTCTGTGAATATACTAGCTCTAATTAGGGTAGTCTAGCTTGGCCGGTAGCATGTAATAGTAGCAAAGTCTGGGGATACGTTTATATAATTACGGACCGTAGCTGCACGGACTACGTATTAACGGCAGGCGCTTAATCAGCGGCTAATAATGGGTGATTAGAGATGTCTCTGGTCTAGTACAATACATGTGCGTACATATTAGACATCCCTCGACCGGTCCGTAGTCCAGGTGGTAACACTTCGGACTCGTAACTGGAAGGTCGTGGGTTCGAATCCCGGCGAAGCACAAAAATATAGCATTTATATTTTCAAATTTGCTCTTCGCTGGGTTGAAAAATTCATAAACCTTTATCAAAGACCGGTCATCAAAAGGTCCATCCAGCCTTACAACAACTGGGTCTTGCTTGAGAATTGGCGCTTTCTACAGCGACGACCAAGCTCGCAGAGGGCTCTTGAGGTGTGATACACACAAAAACAGCGCTCACCAAATAAATCAGCCTAATTTAATTTAATTTTTTTAATCCCTGGCTATTAAATATAATAGGTAAAGAAATATGCATCGTCTTATTAGTTGTGGTCTAACAAGTAGATAACTCACTTGATACAATGCGTTAGTAGAAGTGGATAGTTAGTTAGTAAATGTATCCTAGTCTCTGCAGAGAAGGTGCCTTCTGAAGACGATGGCTACGTCGCCAACGAAACGTCAAAAATATGTGAGTTCTACCAATAACGCTGGTTCGATCCCCGCCTGGGTCTTTGACTCTGGTTGAACCGATATCATTGGGTAACTATTATTAATAATTCATTAAAATATATATAATACTGAATTATTAATTGATGATATTCATACCTGTTTCTGACCAGGCAGAACAGATTGGTGAATTGAATTCCTCTTCACAAATGCCTTTGTTTTTTTTGCCAGCAAAGTATTTCAAAATAAAAACTGCCGCTAGATTGACGAATATAGATTCAATAAAAAATATGAACTATTTTACCTGCGTATACCGTTATATGAATTCTGCCAACATTTTTTTATAACTTCGAAATATGCATCGACTTTACTCAAAACGGCACGTCATGTGAAATAAACGAAATCAAATACATACCTTCAATTATCTCTGTTTCCCATCAGCTGGAAAATATTTATTTCCGTTGCTCTGCAAATAAAAGTAGATTTATTGTAAGCTGGTAGCTTCATTTTTTTACCCGCTCACCCCATTACAAATATTTGCATGATTTCATGAAATCCTTGCACATCCGTTTGTATTCGTATATGTACGTTAACGTATCCAAGTTGATTTTTAGGTTATGTAATTTTTAATTTTGACTACTTTATCCTTAAAGAAACTTGGAGCAGTGTCGTCAAGCCAATTTATCGAATTTGGAAACGAAAGAATTTATATTTTGTATTTTATTCTTCGAATATTGAGTAATCAATTAATGTAAAAATAAAGACATTGAATAAAATTTCCAAATTATTCTAATCAATGACTGTTTTAGCTCTTTATTTCCAAAAATATCAGCATAATAATAAAATCATTTAGAACCAAAGGTGATCTATAATAAAAGCTGCGAAGATGTATTGACCTTTAGGACTCATATTTAATGTATTCCCACAAGCAGGCACATGTAAGTTCGCGCTTACACACGCTGCATGTGTAAATACATATGTGATAATCTAGTTTTTTTTTACAAAAATGAGATAAATATTATTATGGGAACACAGAAAATGATTTTCTCATTGTATGCATGATATGTATTTATCTCTCATTCAAAAAAACCTACATTACCACCTTTGGTTGCATACGGTATTTTCATTTTACCAAGTCAACTATTTCGACCAAAATTTATTTTTGATGGGAAATATGCAATACATATGTATATTTTTTAAAAAGATTTGTGAAGACGTATGCAATTCACCAACCTATTTTGCCTGGCCAGTTGTCTTCATGCGAGAGCAGAAGCTTATGTGCATGCAATGACATCTGTTGAACCAAGGTCAAAGTTATCGTCGATAGGACTAGGCTGGTCTCGAATCGGCGTTTGCCAAATCCAAGAGCCAACGCCTTATCCCCTCGACCATCGCAGCGACTGAATTGAAAATTAGGTTACAAGGTAATAATTGAAGCAACAAAGCTGTTGGAAGCGTTAAATTTTCTGATATTAATTGAAAGGCAACACAAAGCTGGCTTAAATAATTGAACAGCCAATACAGGTACACTTTAAGCTGTGCCTACTACTCTACTATCCAATATCTGTGTCCGAACAGTGAGACAAGCGTATTCCGAGAGTCAGTACCATGCCCACCCATCACAGGTACACACAACAGTGTACAGTTACATTAAAATCAGACAAAAGCAGATATTTTGCAGTTTTATTAATAGACTAGCTGTACCCTGCCACCTCTTGCGGTGGCTCGTCTGGTTACTGCTATAATGCCGCCATTCTGTCAGGTGTGGCGAGTGTTTCTAGAGATTTGTCTCCACTGTGTTGTATCTTTGCACACTTATTATAGTCTAAATTTTATAAGGTGAAAATAGTTTAAGCATATTTCTGCTTTATTTCCTTCATTGTTCTAGTTTTTTTACAGAAGTCTAAGTTGGCATGTACAAAATTAATCATGTAAGTTTCATCGCAATCGGTTCAACAGTTTTGTAGCACAAATAGGACAAACATAAATACATCCGTATGATTGTATATATTAGATTATACTAATGAATCGAAAGAGTAAGGCATCTGCTCAAAGCCCTGCCCTAAAGGAGTGCAAAATGATTAGAATACCCATTTCCCCAGGAAGTTCTATTATCCTCTTGGATACATAAATTGATTGGATGATAAAGAGATCCTCCAGAGACGACCACGCTGAGAACTCATCCGGGATAAGCTGGCAGATGTGTGGCAACATAAGTCACTGCAATTCTTACCGACCTTTCCTGAAACAGGGGTAACATTGGCAAAGTGAACCAGTATGCGTGATCAGCCTTATACCAACCTTGCAGTCAAGGCATTGACTTTGCTGCAAATTGCTTTGTTTGTTGCGTATGAGGCTGACCACTTTGCATACTGTATAAAAAAATATTTTACTTTTGCTAATGTCCTTCTTGTTTCAGGAAAAGACGTTAATTTGAGATGTAACAAAGCCGAAAGTGTGAAGGGTCAAGACCAGACTAATAAGCGGAATACGCGTCCGTCGGTCTTTGGTGCAAGTGCACGGCTAAGCTTCGTATAAATAAAGATAGATGCCGCTCACACATAAGCCCTATAACAGCGGCCTGCACGGTAGACCTTAATTAATTTCACATAAGCCGCATTACGAGTGGGGGCGAGGCAGTCGTTTGAAACTTTTTAATTACAAAATTTACTTCCTCAAAATTACAAAACATTGTGTGTACGTCATAATGCTGTCGTTTACGCTGTAAAATTTAAGGTTTACGACGTAAACAGTTTTTTGGGAATTACAAAATTTAAATAAACTACGAATTCTCAATGGAAAAATATGATAGACATGTAGGTATCCAGAACACTTGTATTCTAGTAGCAAAAATGCCTTGGATTCTAGCAGTGCAATTCACAAAACATTTTACCATAGCTACGGATTATCGTTTTTTTGTATGGAAAATACACTTTAGGATGCGGATGCGCCATGGTTTTGCCCTTCTTTTTTTTTTTTTTTAAGGAATCCTGTGCGGGAGGCTCCCCAATTCTTGAGAGTCTTGGGGGTCTATGTCACCCTGGAAGGGTGCCGCAGAGGTGTTGCTTGAGTTCTTGGTTCTGGCGTGAGGCGCTGCAAGGAAGTGGTGATTGATGTTGGTTTTGAATAAAACCGGATTAAATTGGGAAGGGAACACAGATACTGGTAGACCATTCCATAAACGGGCAGTTTGGCAAAGGAATGAGTCATGAAAACGCCAAGTTCTCATAGTTTTGAGATCGACTACAAAGGGATGAATGAGAGTCGTACTACGAGTTTCCCTTTCTGAAATGAGAGGGGGAGGGATTAATGAATGGAGCTCATTAGAACAAGCTCCGTGGTAATATCGATAAAAAAGACTGAGCATTCCAACCTTTCTTCTGTGCTGGAGTGGCTGCAGATCGAATGTCAGAGAAGGATCATTGATCAATCTCACTGCCCTCCTTTGCACAGAATCAAGTTGGTCACTCAACTTCTTGGACATACCACACCAGAGATGGCTGCCATATTCGATAATGGGACGGATTTGGGATTTATACAGAGTCAATAATTGGGCTGAAGTAAAAAACCTACGGGCTCTGTATAATATGCCGAGTCTTGCCTGCATATTATAATTTTATTCCACACGTTTGTCTTTTTCGGCAAGACAACTTGGATTCAAATCAGAGCATGTCTGACATATCTTTGACTAAATTGACTTAAAAATAATGAACAGTATAAATTGACTTGTGAAAGGAAAACAAGTTTAATTTTATGAAGTTACGAGGTAATACATAAAGTTGTCAAAAAAAAAAAACACAAAATTGGATATTGGACCGTGGAAGAGCTATTCAGGAACGAAAAACCTCCTCTCGTGTGATAACCAACGTCGGGGGGACCTAACAGGACGCAAGAAGAATAAATTGGGGTATAAAGAAGAGAAAATGTCATTAAATAATGTACTTTACCTTTATATTATCTGAGATATGACAAATGACTCGTCAAAAACTTTTCAACTTTTATTCAAAAATTATCGTTTGATCATTTCCTAAAATAAATCTTTTTAAGTCGACGCCACCGCTTTTTACAAGGATTATTTAGGTACATTTGCCATGAAAAACTCTCGGGTCTCTTTGTTAATGTCTTCAGGTCTTATTGCATTCTTTCATAGTAACCGTCAATTTTGTCTTTGTAGCATTTTCTTTAGCTCTTTGACTAACGTTCCCCAATCTCATTTCTGTGCCTTTTTATCATAAGTTAAGTCCTTCTAGTCGTTTTTCTTCTTCAAGATTTTGCATTTCATTAGGCTCGAGGTCAGACTATTTGTATTATTATTTTTTTATTTCAGACAAACAAACAATAAAGATGATTATATATTTTGTAAATTATTCGAACAAAGTCCTCATTATTGGCGCCATTTATTATTTTGCATTTCTATAATTTTTCTTGTAAAGAATATATGTAAATAACAAAACTCCAATCAATAGAACTCGTCGAAGTGTGAAAAATAATATTATTTTTTTCAGGACAGTTTTTAATCATGCTTCTCAAAAAATACTACTTATTTAAGACTGACAGTCTTTTACCAAAACGTTCCAAACACATCAGTAGATTTAACTCACAAGGAGTCAAAATTCTACATATTAATCTTTGTATTATTGTACTGCATTAAGACTTCATTTTGTATGATAATTTTTTTATTTGTTCTATTTTAATGGTGGTTTTTTTTTTTAAATAATGATGAACAACTAAAACAAAGCCATTCAGACTTTTCAATGGTGTGTATCAAAATTAGCAAATTTTAAAACACGTATATAATATATCCCTGTTTTTTATGTCTTGCCTCATAAATATACGATTTTAATAAGAACGCTAAACATATTGAAAAAAAATTCGTCTCAGATTTTTCCTTTTGTTGTTTTCCTTGTACTTACATACTTTATAATTTTCATAACGAAACTTTTACAAAGTTTATGAAATTTTGTTAGAGTTTCGTCGTTCCGTCTTATTAGATTGACTTTTTCTGTCGCAAATTTGGGTCTCCGATTCCAAACTTTTCCTTCCATTGGATTACATTTACATACTAAATTTGTTTCGGCCGAACGCCAACACTCTGATATTTTAAAAATACTTTCTCAATAAAACACAATAACATCTTGATTGCTACTGAAATTTTCACTGGACCATTGATTTTTCATTTCAATTTATAAATATATTTTAAGCAAAAAAATGTCTGAAATACATAATACATATTTCTCAAAAAAAACAACAAAGGTAAAAAGTCACAGATTAATGCGGAAAGTTCAATATTTTATGGTTTGTTATTCAAATAAACAACGCTTTTAACTTTAGAACACTGTTTTTAATTTCACAAATACAATATAATATTTTTTTTTTTTTTAATTATACTACTAACGTTTTCGACTATTCAGTCATCATCAGGTAGGATTTTTTTTTTCCTACCTGATGATGACTGAATAGTCGAAAACGTTAGTAGTATAATTTAAAAAATATTTTTTTATTATATTGTATTTGTGAAATTAAAAACAGTGTTCTAAAGTTAAAAGTGTTGTTTATTTGAATAACAAACCAAAAACATGAATTTTCAGTGTTAATACACAAACCATAAAAAATAGATATGCAATATTTTACATCAAACATGCACATATAATGAAAATGAAATTAATTTGTTTGCGTAATTAATAAACGTTTAGCAAAGAAATGTAAGAAGAACTTTGAAGAAAATCCTGTACATTCTTACCATATTTAGACTAGTTAAACATTTCGTAAGATCTCTTTTTTGTTGGATGTAACGATGGTTTAGCGCTCTTGGTGTGGCTTGTGCCACTAATCGGCGCTGTATAAAAATATAGTTATTATTATTATACCATTTATATGACGAAAAACTAAAAAAATACGCTTTTCTGAGTAAGTAAAAAATAGTTTTTTACTCACTCAGATTGTTATTTACGAAAAAAAATGTGCTTCACTAGAAGTATATACAAAATAAATTTAAGAATGTCAAAAATTTTGTAATCCAGATGAAAAACGAACGCAAAATGGACTTGATAGTATACGCATATTTATGATGGTGAAGGTATCATTTTTTCTCTCGTTTATTTCCCGTCATTTCGTTGACATTTTGCAGCTTCATCATTCATTATTTTCTCATTTGTCTCATGAAACTCCAACAAACCTATTCCGTTTCGTTCCCCCGTGGGCAGTGTGGGTCTGAAGGACAATTGCGATCATTTTGTCTGTCAAGTATAAAACATCACGTTTAAACTTAACCATACCGATTCACTTAAAATGTATGGAAACTGTAACTCTCACTTGGGAAGCTGTTTTAATGTTCACACATTTTTGGTTGAGTTTCATCGTTAAGTATTATGGGTACTAAGAGTTTTGAATACGTTACAAGTAATGGAAATTATTGTGGGTGTAATCAGTGCCAACACAAACAAATCATCGCATCTTGCCAAAACAATCTACCAAACATTACGATGATAATATACCAGTTGAAACTTTATCATTACTACGAAGAGAAATGGTGGGAAATCGAATCATATTTGTTAATTTATAAACAGTATTAGAATAAAAGTTTAATAGTAGTATTTTTCGTTCCTAGGAGAATAAATCGTCAAGAAATTCAAGATTTTATTTCAGAGATACGAGAAGAATAGTAAGCTAGCTGTCTGAGATGAAATTTATGGCGATAAGAAGTGTAACTGAAACTGTGTGATTGCTAATGTTAGCCCGAGCTCTACAAAACCCTATTTCTTCCTTATATGCTATTTTCAATCCATTTAAGGATAACCTATTTCATGCATCGCCTTCTTTAAGAACAAATGCTTAATTTTTACAAAAAATATTCATCATATCCATTATGCGCTTAATAGCCCTTGGTGGGCTTTGGCTGAATTAAGGGTTCTCCTCCACTATTGCCTGTCCAGTGTCCATCGCCTTTGCCTTCCAGCTTCGTATGTCTGCCTTGGCTGCATCTGCGTTAACACAGTCCATCCATCGCATTTTTGGCGTTCACAGTCTTTTTCGGTTTTGTGGTGCTGAGAGTGTTAGGTGCTTAATGTGGTTGGCACCGTCTACTCTAATTATGTGACCAGCTCACTGCAGCCACCCATGGAACTGGTCACATCAGGCAACATGAATATGTCATAGAGCTCCTAGTTGTTTCGATTATGCTAGCGATTGATATCTCCGTAGATGGTTCTAAGCATCTTTCGCTCTAAGATTTTTTAAGGTTTCAACCGAGTTTTCAGTTATTTTGTAAAAATCCAGCTTTCGGAGGCGTAAGTCAGGACTGGCTTCCAAAAATATTTCAGCAACATTTTCATATAACTACATATATTCATGTTTAATTTGTATGATTAATTATAACAGCATTGCAAAAAAAATAAACGTTCATAAATTGTTATCGTTTAATATTCAAATTAAAAACAGGCTCTTTTAATCATGTTCAAAATTTACTAACAGGAAAAATGTCATACTACGCAATTTTTTTGATAATAATTCTGAATCGTTTATTCTTTAAATCCGGGCACGACAATTTCTTTGATTTATTGTTTTTCGCAAACGCGTTCGAAGCCGTGGAAATACATTTTCGAAATCAATTAACCCCACAGAAAAATGTGACGCCATTAAATTATCCAATTATTGAAATGTACTTCAGCAGATTAATCATTTCAGAGTGCCATTCCATATTTTTAACGAATGGCATACGTATAATATTGAAATATTTTATAATTAATTGAAATCTAATTATTTAAAATCCACCTTCCGTATTTAATTTTTGCTGAAATATTAAATTTATTATTGTATTAATAATGTAAAATTTCAGTTTTGAATTAATATTTTAACCATTTTTTATTTTGTAGAACTATTTTGTGTGTACTGTGTGTAATCTGCTTGTTAATACATGTGACTTGATCAAAATGTAAATGAAGCAACTGTATAATAAAAATGATGGTTTTATATGAAATGAAAATAATATGCAAGGATATTTAATTTATAATAAACTATTTAATAAGTCTCAGACATGAGCTATTTTCGATTCCTAGACTTATAAGATGGTAAAAAGTGGACTTTATATACAACGGTCATAGGTTCACTATGCCTTCGTCACCCCTGTTTCAGAGAAAGTTGGCATCAGTTGTAGGGTTTATGTTCATTCGAGGCTCTTATTTTATAAGTGCACATGCAGCATGTGTACGCAAAACCTTACGCGTGCCTGCTTGTGAGCATGCGTTTAATGTGAATCTCGTCAAGTGAGATCACAACTAAGAGTTTTTTCTCAAATTAGGACGTTAGATAATGTTTTTTAGGTACAACTTAACAATTCATTATTAATAAATTCTTCTTGTATTAACCCTGGGAACGTTTATTGCGAAACTCCCTCATGTGATGCAGAATACCAGATGTTCTTTCATCTTTTGGGTGTGAGCAGCCTGGTAGATGCTGTTAATAATTAATTTTGGGAAATTTTGTAAATAAGAATATGGTTTTGATCTCCCATGACATTAAGTAACTAACGGGGCTATCCTTAGACATTTATTCATCCGTTGAGCTCACGCTTTGACAAACTAATGATGCCTGAGCTAAAAGTCTCATCCCCACGGTCATTCTTACCTACCGAATTTCGGTAATATTTGTATAAAGACTAATCAGCTGTTCACTTGCGGCCATCTTGGATTTACAGGTCTTCATACAAATGCATCATCAGTTTGTCAAAGCGTGGGCTCAACGCACGACTAAAGTGTTTAAGAATAGCACCGTAAGATAATAATATAGATCGGTCTTCGTAATCTAACTCAGCGCATGTTCCACTAGGCATTTGAGCCTTAGGCAGACTGGGCAATAACTGCGATCCGTTAATCTTGGGATGTAACTAGGTCTCTACCTCAGAGTAATTACACGCGAGTATACCTACAGGGAGCACTAATGGAAATTACCTTCAAATAACAAGTGTGAAAACTGCCTTGAAAAATTGCAGCTCTTTTTGGCATCTGCTTTGTAATAGAATTTAGTAAAGTGGTAGTGAAAAGGAGTAAACTACACCAATAATTTTATTTTAGTTCACCTCTACTCCATTTTTGTAAATGAGCAGTTATATATACGAGTATACATGCTCAATTTTAACGACATTCCTTTATTTTTTAAGGCGTTGCTTGGTAGAATAGTTAATTTATTATTAGTTTACAATCCTAGTTATCACAGGAGACACAGAGATAAATTTACTTAAATTTAAATCGTTTCAAATTGTGTAATATTTTTATTGTGTAAACAGCCCGCACTGTTTGAATCCCCGCTTATTTAGGGAAAGGTACCTTAGGTATTCCTTGACTTATAGGTTGGTATGAGGCTGACCACCCATACTGTAAAAAATGGTTCACTTTGCCAATGTCACCCCTGTTTCAGGGAAGGTCGGCAAAAGTTGTGGGGCTTATGTTCATTTGAGGTTTGGATTTTATTTGTAAGTACGCATTCAGCATTTGTAAGCGCGAACTACACGTGTTGGTTTGTGGGCATGCATCTGAGAGCTTTAAATGAATATATCCTTGCAACTTAGATTATTATTATTATTATTACCTAATCATTAAAAAGTTTGACCAACTTTACTGTAAACATTGTTTCAATTTTGACAACGTCACCGTTGTCGTCATGAGTAACAGGGTAGGTACCTATACGTTCATTTGAGGTTTTGTTATTATTTTGTAAGTACACATACAGAACGTGTAAGCGCGAACTGACACATGCTTACTTGTGGACACGCATTCATGCAGACATCATTGCCGCCGTCCCCTGAAACAGAAATGATATTGCGACATTTTTTTACAGTATGTGTAGTCAGCCTCATACCAAATTACAACTCAAGGAACGGAGAGTTGACTCTTAAAATAACCTTTAGCATTGTTATTCGCAACACGTTTGATCCGTAGCAGATCCATAGATCATCGTTTTTTTTTATTGAAAATTCACGATAGGTGGCGGCCGAGCCATGGATTTGATGTGTGTGAAAAACACCGTAAGTGTTGTTCAATAAATTGGATGTGAATTAATTTCAAACACTTAATTCCTGTCTGAAATTTTTCACTCAGCATTGAGGGATAAAAATAAACAACTTGCCCACAATTGGGTTAGTGAGCACTCGTATGTATTCACCCTTGAATAAAGGACTTTCTAATGGAGTTAAAAGCTTAGAGTTTACGGCTTTGCAGGACGTGATGGTCCACGGTGGCAGAATAACAAGATGATTGCGTGTGAACTAACTTCTATTGAATTAGCTGTTGCATTCTCGGCATGACACATTCCATGAGCTTGGTGAGCGTTGCTGGCAGTTGGCGGGAAAACTTTCATTCAATTTGTCTAACCACGGTCGGACTGGAATCTCTGTGTACCGGCGAAGTGTTGAACTTGAACTAAACGGATGTCATAGATATCATGGAATCGTCCCGGTTGAAAGAGAAAGTAACACACTTCTCGAAGAAAGTTGAGAAATATGGATCACAAATCGAAGATTTAAATCTATCTGTCAATAGAAATAATATACTAGCAGGATAATAAATAAAGCAACATGTAAAAATGATAATCATAAATCGCATTGGATTATTATTTTTTTTTGTTTTCAAACTGATTAATAATTTATATTTGATTTGTCAGTCTAACCTTGCGATTGAATTTTATTTTTTGATGAAATTTAAATTTTCTTAAATTTGTATTTAAATATTGTTTCTGTTCAACATCAAATATATATATATTTTTTTTTTTTTTAGTATTGATCTGTTAACACAGTGAAAGTCCATTTTTATAAATATTTAAAAATATAAATGGTAAAACATTGTTTCAATTCACTTTATTCTTTTTTTTTTTGCTCGAATATGAAGAATGAAAAGAAATTGAAGATGCCTCATTAGGCGAAAATATTCGAGCAAAAAAAAAAAGAATAAAGTGAATTAAAACAATGTTTTACCATTTATATTTTTAAATATTTATCAAATATTTTTATTAAATAAAACAACTTATGATGTAAAGCGCCCTTGAGAGAATTTTTCAGAGTACGGTGCTGAAGGAAAAACTGTCCAATAAATAAAATAAATTGGAGAAGGAGGAGTATTGTGTTTTGTTTGATGTCTTTAATTTAATCGGCCTGTAGTAACACAGTTAATGCTTCAGACAGTTCAGACTTGTAATCGTGAGGTCATGGGCTCGATTTCCTGAGCATAAAATGGATTTAATTTTTTTCCTCATTGCAACCTATAAGTTACGTGGGAAAGTATAATATTCATTTCATTATAGAAAATAAATAATGTACGAAAAAAAGTCTACAATTTTTTTTACAATCTAACAATTAATATGAATATTTAGGATCTATCGGTGATACCAAATTTAAATTGGAGTTGCTCTTATATGCTCAGTTCATCCTCAATCGTCGTGAAAAAAGGGTGTTCATTGTAAAGATTGGCTACTTAGCCAACGAAAAAAGGCAAGTTCTCTCATAACAGTTTGTCTAATATCCGAAAAATGCAAATAATCAATCATCAATTAAAAAAACCCCTTTCTGGACATTTAAAAAAAAATAATAATGGTATTATATTTAAATTTTCAATTTGAATTTCAGAAATTCAGTTTAAATATTGTTTAACAACACGGTATAATGTTTTATTCATTTGAGCCTGAACAAAATAATGCCGGCACTAACCATTTACCGATTAAACCAATCATTACCCAATCAATGCACCACTCGAGCTGCAAAATGTCAACACCAGCGCTCGTACTAGCACTCTACTTCTGCCTAGTGATGATCTGCCCTTAACCATAAACGCAAAACGCAACTAAGCTGCACATATAGTGTAACTTCTTGCCGCGTTATCCCCGAAGGGGTCGCATGTGGCGAATTGAACCTATTTATTTTTACAGGTAAGGGGTTGGCCTTACGCCAACCACTTCAGTTGAAGTGGGGGTTTCCCAGCTCCCGAGGGGGCTGGTACTCATTTCTTGTGAAGGCTGAGTAAACCTTGCCGGTATTTTATTCCGGGGTTTGAAATAAACACCGAAACGGGAAATCATTTCTGACACCCTCGGTGGGATTCGAACCCGAGCTCACGGCATGGAATGCAAGCACTCTACCAACTGAGCTATCGACCGGACTTACATGTGACTTTATGATGATATGGCTTTATTATCAATGTAATCATGGGATATTTCTTTGATAAAGGCAAATCTCAACATATTTATATATTCATTTCAAAACCTAACATTAGAACGCTTACCGTATGTTACATAAGATAATTTCTGAGTTGTACAATCGAAATGGCATTCTTTATGTGAGCGCATTGTGAGCGTAGCAATTTTTGTAGTATTTTACCATGATTTATAGATTGGTATACGGCTGACCACCCATGCTGTAGAAAATGGTACACTTTCCCAATGTCACCCCTGTTTCACGGAAGGTCGGCAAGAGTTGCAGGTTGGTATGTTAATTAGAGATTTGGGTTTTTATTTATTTTATTCATTTTTGTTCATTGACTTTGTAAAGGCATATGAATTTTTAAATAATATTTTTGTGCCTCACCGGGAATCGAACACGGGTTTTTTATTAATTTACAAGTCCGTAGCGTTAACCTATAGACTACAGACCGGTTGCTACACCAGTCGCATAACAACTCTTGTGTTATTTAAATTGTTTTGATTTAGTTTTTTATCAAAAAAAGTATTTTTTTTAAGCCTCTCTTATTATTTCAAAACGTTCTTCAAGTAAACGTAATGTTTTACAGTTAGTTTAATAACTTTCGGCAATTTTTACATTATTTAAAAACATATTTGAAAAAATTTGTCATTTTACTGCTCGATTTTATATTTATGTTCGTATAACGGTCGTATATGGTCGTATCGGAGGGTTTTGGATTTGATTTCCGAACAACATAAAAACGTTTTTTTTTTTTTTTTAATGTGCTCTTCGCCGGTTTGAAAAACATTCATGCCTTTGTCAATGATTCGATACTAAAGATTCATCCAGGCTTACAGCAACTTGGTCTTGTTTGAGTATTGGCGCTGCAATAGCGACGATCAAGCGTGCAGTGGGTTCTTGAGAGTGATTCACACGAAAATGGCACTCAGCAAATAAAGCATCCTAATATTGATTGATTTCAACTAAACTTTTGCAATTAATAAAGAGTGAAAATAAACCAATGTTTCATTAGAATTTTTAGTTTCTATAACATTTGGTAGAAATAAGTTTATATGAATTTTTACAGTGTTATTACACACACTATACAAAATAACAGTGTAATATTTATTTATTTAGATACATCAATTTGAAAAAATAAAACACAAAGTTTTTCTTCACGAACTGAGTTTTATTCCTTCGAGCGCTTTCGATGCTATCACATCATTATCAACATCGAAAGCGCTCAAAGGAATAAAACTCAAATCGCGAAGAAAATTTTGTGTTTAGTTTAAATCACTTTTATTCTGAAGATAGATGTAAATGAAATTCTTCAATATTACACTGATTAATTTTAAATTTCAACCTTGCTTTGTTTTTAACAGAATGCTTGTTTCAAGATTATTCATTATATACTCATACTTAGTGTTTCATTATGCTGGCTATGAGGTGTATTGTAGCAGAAAAACGCCCTTCCCTTCCTTGTTCTCCTCTATTGAGAGCGCCATGGTGTTGCCCCGCACCCTCTCTTGGTAATTATCATCTTTTTCTAATTAACATCACTTACACAGCCAAAAAGACGAAGCTCATAAAAAGATGAGCTCACTCAATGATCAAATAATGTACAACACGAGCCTAACAATTTACCGTTTCCTATATAGGTAATTGTTTTCTCATTGTGCAATTATGCCAACACTATAATCAAAGTTGCAAAGATATTTTAACATTCAAAGTTTATATCAAATGCATGCCCACAAACAGACACGTGTAATTTCGCGCTGACAAAACCTGAATGTGTACTTACTAATTAAAATCCAAATCTCAAATGAACATCCACCCTTCAACTTTGCCAACCTTTCCTGAAACAAGGGTGGTATTGGCAAAGTGAACCATTTTTTACAGTATGGGTGATCAGCCTCTTACTAACTTATAAGTCAAGAAATATGTACGCTAAGTGAAAAAGTATGCTAAGTAAAAATTAGCTTTAAATGAAAATCCATGAAAAAAAATTAAATCCTTTCTCGTATTAATTACCCATGGTGTTTAAATCAGTCATTTTTTTTTTTTTATTTAAAAAAAATATGGAATCTTGTAGTACATGAAAATATTCATAGAAGACATATATTTTCACATTAAGAATTTTTGAAATGAAAATAACGAGAATTTTATTTCACGTCTGCCAGCTTTTTTCAGATGGTTTTCATACAAGTTATTTTATTACTCAAGTATGAAATATTCCAGTTCCATAAGCAGAATGGTGAGAGGATAACACTTTCACGAGGCGCTTTCTTTCCACGAGATTCCACGCGATTCATGACTATTTTTGGTAATATTTTAAGTGTGAAGTGGATAAACAACAAGAGGAAAATACATAACTAACAATTATTACAGGTATTATGATCATTGCTCACGGGAATCGCCTGCAGAGTTGTTTTCATCGCATTTTCTAGCAAAATCTTCGCTGAGGAAGTTAATAACACTTAGAACTGAAATATGGGCGGGAAGGTGTATAGTAACGGTCGCGGGGCACATCTCTGGACCTCTTTTACGGGAGGAATCGTATAAAAGCGATGATTTCCCTTTTATCGCGAGCGGAAATAAAAAAGGTGGGCCCGCATAAAAGATATCGCACTTGTTTCTAAGAATTCATTAAATCATAAAATATATTTTATGATCAGAAAGGGGAGATATCTTACGTTTTTTTTTTCGCTCTCTAAAGGACTGGTTTATTGGCGGAATGTTAATGTATAGATGCTTTTTATCTATTGTCTTGAAATTCCTAATAAATCTTTATTGTTAAAAAGTATTTCTGCCTTTTCACTTTATTTTTCATACTAGTGAAGTTCAGTTTAAACTCTAAAGTAAAGTAAGTATTGAATTGAAGTTTATTAATTTAATTTTAATTTTAACCTTCCTATTTTGAACACGATTGCACTTGTTAAATTTTATCTTAAATATTAATACAGCGGAGATATATTAGAAAGACCAATACACCAAAATAGAACAACTCGCAGCTTTTCCATGGGATAAAAATAGTTTGCTTTGGGCGATCTTACACACTTTCTTACTTACTAATACACACCTTTTAGTCCGGTCGATAGCTCAGTTGGTAGAGTGCTTGCATTCTACCCCGTGAGCTCGGGTTCGAATCCCACCGAGGAGGGTGTCAGAAATGATTTCCTATTTCGGTGTTTATTTAAAACCCCATAATAAAAATACCGGCAAGGTTTACTCAGCCTTCACAAGAAATGAGTACCAGCCCCCTCGGGAGCTGGGAAACCCCCACTTCAACTGAAGTGGTTGGCGTAAGGCCGTCCCCCTTACCTGTAAAAAAAAATAGGTTCAACTCGCCACATGCGACCCCTTCGGGGATAACGCGGCAAGAAGTTACACTATATGTGTAGCTTAGTTGCGTTTGCGAGTTGCGTTTAGTGCGGATTTTTTTTATTTTTTTTTGAAAAATCACAAAAGATTAAAAATGCCCGGTAGGTAAGCTGTCATCAATTAATTATGTATATGAAATATTAAACAACTATGCTGAAATATTAACAATACTTATTGATCTATTCTAATCAATTTGAACATTTAAACCCTGTTAATAAATAATTTCCAAAAAATCTTTACACTACAAAATATGATAAATAAGATAACAGTGAACTACAAAGTAATGCTTGCTCTCAAACTGTATCACGTAATAAAGAGTGTTGCTCGTGTACAATGAGCCGCTTTATGTTTATATTATGCAAATGACAGCGATGTGAGCCTCATTTCAGGGCTTATCGATCGAACTAGTCGGCGCTAGGCCAACTTTTGGGTTTCCACATCATACCAACTTCTCAATTAAACTGAAAGGTCTTGGGTATCAAAATATAATATTCTGAAACAACATGGTTTAAGCTATTAGTATAAAAGCAGATTATTATTAAAGGCTCTCTCTTTATCTTGGAACTTACACCGACGGCTTTGCATGTGAGCTGGCTGCAGCACAAGGATAAAACAAGTTGCCACCCGAAAGTTTAATCAGTACACAGAAATGCCACTTGATATTTGTATTAATAATTTACCTGTGTTTGCAAAAACTTAAGTTGTAAGTTATTATTGGACTCACTACAATTTTTTTTTAAATACAGCGGTAGATTTGGTGAAGACCTATTATTTAATAATAGGTAAGTTTTTCATATTGCAAGAGTTCGATATCATTTATGAATCTGAAATCTGAAGTTGCATTTAATATAATATTAACACTCGAGGTTCATTTTCCTTGCATACGCTCAAGGAGGTTTGTATAAGGTCACGATTACAAATGCTGCACGTTTATTGAAGTAAATTAAATCTCTTGTTTTATATCTCTCTCACAGCACATAATTATTAGTGGACACCTAAAAGTTAATTAAAAAAAAATCCTGGAGGAAATGAAAGAAGTATGTAAGGAGAGAAAGAAATGGCGGTTGATCTGTAATGTTGGCGGCTAGGGTTTATTAAATTGGAATTTGTTTTCTGTTTGTTGTCCATACATATCTTTATTTAGTGATGTATAAAATGTAATTTGTCGAGTATGTTCCTTGACTTATAGGTTGGTATGCGGCTGACTACCCATGCTGTAAAAATGGTTCACTTTGCCAATGTCACTCCTGTTACAGGGAAGGATAGCAAGAGTTGCAGGGTTTATGTCCATTTGAGATTGGTTTTTATGTTATGGGCTCACATGAGGCATGTGCAAGCGCGAACTTGTACATGTCTGGTTGTGAGAATGCATGTAATGTGAATCTCCAATGCAACATATTTTTGCAACTTATATTAGATTAGATTAAATTTGTAACTCGTCAAATAAAATAACTTTTACATACTCAATTACTTACTTAATCTGGCTCACAAGCCTTGGAGGTTTAGGGTCTGTTACACCACAATTCTCTGGAACTCCCTGAAAGAGTAATTCAAAACACATTTGATCCATGGATAATCGTTTTGTTTATTTGGGAAATTGATGTTAGGTGGCGGTTGAGCCATGAGCTTATGTGTGTGAATAACACCGTTTGTGTTGTGCTGCTTCCCTCCATGGTTCCCTTAATCTAAGGGCTTCTGCGTCGGCATCTACATTGTCTGCCCACTGCATTCTGGGACGTCAGACTGGTCTGACACAAGAAGGGGCCCTCCAATACATTTATTATTATCTTAGAGTCCTCAGCACGTACTACATGCCCGGCCACCTGATTTTTTCTCCCCTAACTGAAATTGTACGAATTTACACTAATACTTTTCCATCTATAATATGTAGTAAATCAATAATCCAAGTTGTTATGTTAACATTTAAGATTCATATTAAGTGCATGCCCACAAACAAACAAGCGTAAGTTCGCGCTTACAAATGCTACATGTGTACTTACAAATTAAAATCCAAACCTCAAATGAACATAAACCCTGCAACTTTTGCCGACCTTCCGTGAAACAGGGGTGACATTGGTACAGTGAACCATTTTTTACAGTATGGTTTACAGTATACAGCTGGTCAGCTTCACATCAACCTATAAGTTAAGGAATACAAATAATATATAACATTTAGGTGTATAAAATATGAATTATGAAAAAAATGCAGTTGAAACAAATTTATAAAGCGCGTTTTCCCCATTTGTTTATATTCAAATCTTGCTTTAACTGCGTATAATCCGTCTAGCTTTGCAACAATTCCAAGCTAAGGCAGATAGAAAATCTGGTCTTACGATAACCAAATCCATCTTGTATACGTACTACCTTTAAACATGTACATGTGTATGCAAATGTATTGTACATAATGTTATGTTCACCCAACATAACTCGTCCCATCATAAATCAGCTGGGGCGCTTCCACTGCCCAAAGTATTAAACTATACGTTCTAGCTCAATCGCAGCGTTTCATCAAAAGCATTAAGAAAGCAACACGCTCAATAGGGGCGATATTTTAGGTGCCGTCTACCCTGTGGTAAAACTCTGTAATTCAGTTATACTTTGGGCGCAGAACGGACCCCATACAGTTTCATCAAACAATCAAGAGAGAGGTAGAGGACGGGGCCATGAATATTTATAATCATAGCGACTCGGACGTCTTAAACTTTAAATGCGATTCAATTTAAACTTGGGAGCGCTGAAATATGGTTTGTGGGGGAAAGGATTGATATAAAACACGAAATGATTCTTAGGCGTTTTAACTCTCAGCCAAGTATTATACATTTATGTATATTTTTTATTGTACTATGCGTTTTTTTTTGTAGATATATTACTTTGACGACAGTTTTGATGTTGGTGAATTTAACCTTTCCTTAACCCATTTAAAACACTTGATTTTTTTGTTTGAACAATTGAAAAGTAGTCAGAGGAAAAAAGTCACTTAGGCCCGGTATATTGAACTGTAGTAATATTTTAGTTAACTATTACTTGAACTTTTATTCAAAATACTCAATCTCGAGTTAACTAAAACCGAACATTACCGAACTATGAAGCCCCGCCCCCAAATCTTGGAAATAATTAAAATGCCATTTAAAAGCTTTAAAACAAACAACTATTCATAAAAATCATATGCCTAACCTTCATTAAGCTAGAAAACGAGACAAAAAATGTTCAGTTTGCAGCAATTTTGATGTATCATTAGGATTAAAAAAGAACAGCTGCTGTCAGTGAAGCGCCGCCATCTTGAAAATCGAAAGTTAAAGTTACTAAATATTTACTGGCGAAATTCGGTGAGTGAAATATTATGATGATTTAACTAAAATTGCATTTTAGTTAACTTTACGATACTTCAAAATACCGGGCCTTAGCGACGTCTATTTTCATACAATTTGATATTACATATGAAGATGACAATATTACCCCTCAGATTACGCCCTTAGGGTGGCTGGTCCCACTAAATGGCGCTATACAAAAATTGGCCTATTATTATTATTACCTTTTATGCTGTTGAAGATGGGTCATCTTTTGACAATTCCACCCTTGTTTTAGGGAAAGGCGGCAGCAGTTGCAAGAGCTATGTTAAATTGAAGTTTGGTTTATTTTGAAAATACGCACGAAACATTTGTCAGCACGAACTTACACGTATCTGTTTAAAAAAAATGTTAAAAATAAGTAGCATGAAACAAATTTTGTTTTTCTACTCCCATTTGGTAATTTACTAATTACAAAACGGCTAACGCAATCACAATGCCATACATTTCTACACCCGTTGCATAATGTTACATTATGCAACCGGTAACCGTGTTAAAATGAACATGTGCGCATGCGCATTGTCAGAATTGGAACCATTTTTTAATTTCAAATGTCAACCTTGTATGAAGACCTGTCAATCCAAGATGGCCGCAAGCGATCAGCTGATTAGGCTTCATACAATATTAGTGATATTCGGTAGGTAGGAATTACCGTGGTGATGAGACTTTCAGCCCTGTTCAGATGAAAATAAATAAGTATATTTTATGTGTAGAGTCAAATAAAAATTGTTAATAGTGCTAAAATTTATCGAATTTATTTATCGGATTGCTCCAAATAAAGCTTTCCTTTTTTCAATGGAAAATAAAAGGCTTGAAAGGAAAACAATACAAAAAATTTCACCGCAAAAAATAAACAAACTCAAAAAGTTACTTGGTTAATAGGTGAGTATGAGGTTGATCACCTATGCTGTACAAATTTGGTTCACCTGCCAATACAACTGCAGGGCATATGTTTATTTGAGTTTTGGGTTTGAATGTTTAAGCTTATATGCAGGATGTAAAAGCGTGACCTTACACATATGTGTAAGAAGAGAATATACATTGAACATCTGTCATTTCTACTCCTAGTGAATTAATTCAAAATTGTCTGCTTATTCGTTTGTAATCTATCAAAAGTGTTCAATAAGTATGTAAGACCATAAATCCTGTCTTCCGCGTGTGTTTTTTGTGTGCAGAAACAGTTTGTAGTGGGATTTTAACGGTCTTCAGAAATACGAAATCTGACATTTATAGAAGAAACCTAGCTACTGCTACTCGATCATAGATGGCAGTGCATCACTAAAAAAAAACTAATAAAGGAAAAGAAAAAAAAATATATATACTTTCAGTTGTCAATAAAATGTCAGCGAATTAAGTGCATAATATTAAAATTTGTGATAAACGTCTGCAAAAACTGTAAGTTTAAATTTAAATTTCACTTTTTGCAAAAACTACGGATATATAATAAAATTGTACTGTCAACATCAACCAATAAGGAGCTGATATTTGTCTGAGCTGTGATTGGCCGTTGTACCTATAAGAGCGGATGCGCATATGAATCTACTGAAGGCGGGAACATTAAAATTCAACTGACATTTCTGTCAGGAGCAAGAACGCAAGCACTACAGAAGTATCATCCAATATTATCAGGCGCAACACTGTTATACTCCTTTGATACTTGTCACATATAGTATTATTTATTTATTGTGATTGACTTATTTATTAAAACATCTACAAAATGCCCTGCAAGCTGTGTAATACTGTAATAATAGCGGAGGATGAAATAAAGTGTATACTGTGTGAGAACTCCTTTCACTTTCAATGTCAAGGTCTGTCGGAGGTGAACTTCAGAAAATTAGGAGCCAGGAAACAAAATTGGAAATGCAATGAGTGCAAGTGGCAAAAACCAAAAACAGATGTAAACAAATTGTCTACCTCATCGTCAGCAACTTCTAATACCAACATGGGATCCATTTCTTCTGAAGAATCTCTGTCACCAAAAATTGTTGAATATTTGGACATAAAGTTGAAGTCAATTATATCTTCTATGAATACTAAAATTGAAAATCTTTCAAATCAATCATCTGATGAGTCTTTATCTCCAAAAATTACAGAATATCTTAATTCTCAATTAAATCAGTTTATGTCTCACCTGAATTCAAGAATTGACACTGCTCTTGTAAGAATTGAAGACCGATGTAATGATATTTTTAACAATTTTAATCATCAATTGAAGGGTTATGAAGAACTGGAAAACAAAGTTGAATCATTGTCCAATGATCTTCAAGAGATGAAGAATAAATACTCGGCTCTGGTTACTAGACTCGATGTACTGCATGGTAACTGTGATGATGTTGCTATGCGTATAGATGTCACAGAAGTCCAATCTAGAAAATGCAATATTGAACTACAAAATATTACAGAAAAGAAAAATGAAAATCTCATCACTCTTGTCACTACTTTGTCTGAGAAGATAGGTGTACCAATATCTGCTGAGGAAATTTCATCTGTTCATAGAGTCGCCCATATGAATAAATCAAATAAATACCCGAAGAATATTGTTGTTAAATTCCATAATAAGAATGTTCGCGATACTTTTTTAAAGGGTTCGAAGCTCAAACGTGGTTTAACAACTCAAGATTTGGGTATTTCAGACTCAAAAAGAAATATCTATGTGCACGAACATCTAACTCCAAGGCTGAAATATTTATACAAATTAGCAAGATCCACAGCAAAAGAGAGACAGTTTCAATTTACATGGGTAAAAAACTCGAAGATATACACTCGCAAAGAGTCTCAGAGTCCTGTCATTCTTATCAAAACAGAAGAAGATCTTCGCAAAGTTATTTAATCCTTACTTATCTATATTCTTATACTTTGTTTTATTATCATTTGTTTTTTCGTATATTTTATCTTTTTCTTATACTAGGTTACTTGCCCTTATTTTTCTTATTTTTCTTTTTACTCCTACATATTGTAAGCACTATATTTGCACCCCGATACTCTCCTATACTCTATGAATTTCTTTATTGCCGAATTTGTGATGTACCCAGTTACTATTTATTATATTATGTTACTGTGGTAATGAATAATTTGATTTTTTTAATGTGGTCATATAATAGCGATAAAAAATGTCACATAATAAATATACTCGTACGTCGATGCCCCATCGGTTTTGATCAAGCACTTCATCATCCTTTGGTATTTTTTATATGATTAACATTAATAATTCAAACGAAAAAGGTTCTATAAAGGTGTTTTATCAAAACTGTCGTGGCTTAAAATCAAAACTTATTGATTTCAGAGAAAATTTGTTAACAAATAACTATGATATTGTGGTTTTGACGGAGACTTGGTTGAATGAGGGTGTGTTTGATAATGAACTCTTTTTTAGCGAATATACTGTCTACCGTAGAGACAGAGATTTTGTTTCTAGTGGTAAGAAGGATGGTGGCGGAGTACTACTGGCTGTAAATCGTGCTTTGGGTTGTGTATGCTCATCTATTTGGAATGGTATTGCTGAGAGTTTATTTATTGATTTATGTTTTTCAGCTTCAGGCTCTCGTTCTAACGGTTCACCCTCTTTATTACTTGGTGTGGTGTACATACCACCTTCTTCATCATTTGAGCTTTATGACAATTTTTTTAGAGACTTGACTGAGCGTTATATTGGGTTCAATCACAAGAAAAACATTTGCCTTATTGGTGACTTTAATGTTCCATCAATTCAATGGACTAGAGGTACTGACAATAATTCATTTTTTGTTCCTGGTTCTTATTCTGGACCTATAGTTCAACTTTTAATTGAGTCTATTTCATTTCTAAATTTGTCCCAATACAATGAAATTTTAAATGACAACGGGATAATGCTGGACTTGATTTTATCTTCCATTCCATGTTCAGTGTCTAGGTGTGACTCTCCTTTGGTGAGTGAGGACTCGCACCATCCATCGCTTTTAATAGGATTTCACTTTTTTAATGTCAACGATTTGTCTCATAGTGAGTTACCGAGATTAAATTACTTCAAATCCAATTTTTCTGAGATTAATTTCGAACTTCAGAGCGTTGATTGGAGTGTGATTTTGGGCGATGGTTCAGTTGATGAGATGGTAGATTTGTTCTATAAATTTATACTCAATATTATAGAAAAACACACTCCTGTTAAAAAAACATCATGTAGAAAATTTCCAAAGTGGTTTTCATCTAAAACCATTGATTTATTCAGAAAGAAAGGTAGAGCTTGGTACAAATGGAAAAAATATAATAATTCATTTGATCGCAACTTGTTTTCTCAACTGAGAGCTCAGTTCAAGTCATCTCAGGCAAATGATTTTAAATTGTATATTAACAACATTGAGTGTTCTCTCAAGAATAATGTAAAATCCTTCTTTTCATATGTAAATTCTTTAAAACAATCTACAGGCTATCCGAAAAGTATGAACAATGGTGATTTGACTTGCAATGAACCGGAGGGTATAGCAAATTTATTCTCTGCTTTTTTTAGCTCTGTTTTTTCGCCAAACGATTTACCCGACCAAACTTCAATCGATTTTCAACCAACAGGCACTAATTCGTGTCTTTCTTCTATCAAAATTCTTAAATCTGAAATTTACAAAAATTTATCTAATGTTGATGAAACAAAGGGTGTTGGCCCAGACAGAATTGCTCCAATTTTCTTGAAAAGATGTGCTAGTAATATTGTTAAGCCTTTATATATTATATTTAAAAAAAGTATCGATGAAGGCTATTTTCCACGTAAATGGAAAGCAGCTAATGTGACTCCTTTGTACAAGTCAGGTGACAGATCAGACGTAAGGAATTATAGGCCTATATCAATTTTATCTTCCATATCAAAGATTTTCGAATCTATTGTTAGAGAACAAATGACATTCTTTCTTAAGCCGTATCTGCTGATTGAACAGCATGGTTTTATACGAGGTAGATCGACGGTCACTAATCTTATCTCATACTGTGACTATCTGTTTTCTGCGTTGGACGGTCGAGTTCAGGTAGATGCAATTTATACAGATTTCCAAAAGGCTTTCGACAAAGTTGATCATCGTATATTATTGAGAAAGTTGGAAACTCATGGTATACATGGAAGCCTTTTGAGATGGATTTCATCTTATATTTCTAATAGACTAATGACTGTCAAACTAAATGGATACTCATCGGAAAGCATCGTAATTACTTCTGGTGTTCCACAGGGCTCTGTTTTGGGTCCATTGTTGTTTACTATATTCGTTAATGATATTGGTAGCTGCTTTAGACATTCTGAGTTCCTATTATTTGCAGATGATCTCAAAATTTTCCGCCAAATTCGATCATCATACGACTGTGAATTGCTTAATGAGGATTTAAATAGATTACATGATTATTGTTTTAATAATAATTTGTTTTTGAACCTCAATAAGTGTAATTCAATTACATTTACAAAAAATAAAGTGAAAATTGACCACAATTACAAAATAAATGGCTACAGTTTATTGAGGGTTCATAGGATTAGGGATTTGGGTATCACATTTGATTCTAAACTTAACTTCGACGAACACGTAAATAAAATCACTGAGGAAAGTAATAAATTACTGGGTTTCATCTTGAGGACTACTAAACCTTTCAAATTTGGTGAATCTTCTTTGTTTTTGTACATGTCACTTATTCGTTCTAAGCTTGAATACTGTTCGACCGTGTGGAATCCACATTTTAAGAAATATATTGATCAGATTGAAAGAACTCAAACACGTTTTATTAAATTGATGAAGAAAAGACTCCCCAATAGTACTTTATTTGAAACACTACCTAAACTTGAATCAAGAAGAACTTTGATAGATGTTTGTAATCTCAGAAAGGTGTGTGTATCTGAGTTTGACGCGCCCAATATTTTAAATAAAATCAATTTTAGATTACCTAATCTCACTAGGTCTTGTTTTCCATTTTATCTCCATAAAACCAATACCTTTGCAGGTTCGAGAAATCCAACCTATAGAATGTGTGATGTTTATAATAAGAGCTTTTCGCAGTCTGAACTATTTGAGACCACTAAATATAAATTCAAAAAACAAATACGTTTACTTATTTTTGGATCTGATATAAAAGGTTTCTGGGGTGGGTTGAGTATCGGGCTATTTTTCTATTTTCTATTTTCTATTTTTTATTTTTCATTTTCACTTTCTATTTTTATTTTATTTTTTTTGTTCTTTTTTTTTAATTCTTTGGGGGCAAGTGACAAATTTATGTGTGTATTAGATTTATTTTAAAGAAATATTGTAATGGTGTGAATGCTGTGTATGCTTCTAGTGTTGTATAGCTGTGATTGCCTGCGTGATGTTTGTGTGAAGATGTATGCTTGTGTCTATTGATGTAGTGTGCATAGTTTGGATGATTGGTTATTTGTGTTACTGTTGCTTATTTTTTTTTTTTATTGTTTATATGTACCAATTGTCTGTATTGCACCTCTTAATAAATAAATAAATAAATAAATAAATGTGTCGGCTTGTGGGCATGAATTCAATATGAAACCTAAATATAATTTATTTTTACAACTTAGGTTAGATTAGATAATCGAAGGGAATGATAAATCACACGTTTTGACAAAGGTAAGGTTTTAATTACTTCAAATGGACGAGTACATTATAATGACTATTATTCACTATTTTGTTAATTCTCTCATGGTCGTAGAAAAAGTATTGTATGCCACTGCACGTAATTAGTCTTTGTAACACTCGTGCTTTCTATTGTGCCATTCGGCTGCGCCTCATGGCACAAACTAGCACTCGTGTTAAAAAGACTATCATTACTTGGCAGTGGCATAAATAACTATTTCATTTATACGTATTTTTTGAAATGGAGGTCTACAAAGCTTCCGCTGAAACATTTTATAAATTGTAAAATTTACAAGTTAAAACTTCATTAGAATATATTTCATCATAATATTATTCTCTTGATTTGTATCGTTACTCGTACTAATTTTGATTAAGCGAATACAACGCACGATACTTTAAGCCTTTGAGAATCATTTGCATTAATTATATCCTTTCTTTGTCGTTTGAGTTTATGTAATCTTACTTTAATCCAGATAGACTTTAGACTCTACAATACGTTTCTATAGCCCGGCCTGTCGTTACATACAGAAGGGAGGAATGGACTCTGAACGGGGAGAAATGCAAAGGCAATACATGGAAACAATACTGAAAAAACTGACCTCATTGTCTTGAAGGCTCATAAAATCTACATAAGTTGATTAAACGAACTTAAGTTTTTTTCAAAATACTTTTCTTAAATTTTACAGTCTTAGTAAAAGAGTGATATGAATGTGAAAAATCAACCATCTTTATTGATTAATAATCTAAATTAAAAAGTTAAATGTTTTTAATAACTTTAAAAATGTCACTAATTTTTTTTAAATGACACACTTTTTTGTACATTTTTTTATGTCTTCTATCTTGGAAATATATTTTTTTTGTTTAATTACAGAACGATACAAAATTAAGTCGCTTAAAAGAATCGATCTTATAAAGCAAACGAGAATATGATAGTGAAAGTACAAAGGAGTGCAATGAGATGGTCCGGGCATCTAGAGAGAATGGACGAGAAACGACTGACGAAAAGAGTGAACAAAAGGGATATATGTGTCACAAGTAAACGTAGAAGAGGAAGACGGACAAACGAATGTATTGATCAAACCAGATAGATTACAAATGACTAGAACCTGCAGAGTGACTAAAAAAGAAGAGCGTGCATGGAAAAAGTGATGTACTTACAGGTATGTCGAGGAGATGAAGGAAGTGTGTAAGGACATAACAAATTAGAGTCACATCTGCGGAGGTACTGGCCACTCCTATCGGAATGGTAGCTAGATACAAGTACAATGCAATCGAAATACCTATTTTCATGCGGGCATTGCTTTATTTACATTAGAAATCGTTAGTGAAACCAATGTCTTCCTATAAGAATTTTTATCAGTTTTTACGCCAACGAGTTCTGTACCCTGAACATGAAGAATTGCGTAAATTTCACTTTCATTGCGTAAATCGAAAACGTATGGAATATACAACGACACTCCTAGAGTATGATATAACTTTCATATTTTTTTCGAAAGAGCGAGCTTACGTAATGTTTTATACTAGGGGCACTGATTTATAGTTAAACATTTCCGATTCGCGAAAAAAACGGCATTAAGCCAGGTAGATGTATTGAAATTATAGAACACACATTTGGGATTCGGTATAAACCGACGCGCGTTGTAACGTCGATTTGGATATTGTTTTTGCAAGTCAAATGTGACATTTCCATGGAGCGTTGGCAACGTGGGACGGGAGGGCATTAGGGGAATGTGCGGAGCAAAAACAGAGAGGGAGGAAGAGAAAGCCGCAGCGTAGCGCGGCCGGCAAATCCGCGAATCATGAGGGTGGAATGTACAAATCAAAATATAATATGATGATGCTTGAATCAAATCAAACAATCATCGTGTAATTACCTTATTTCAATAAATT
Organism: Agapetus fuscipes; assembly: GCA_951799405.1. NCBI lineage: Eukaryota > Metazoa > Arthropoda > Insecta > Trichoptera > Glossosomatidae > Agapetus > Agapetus fuscipes. Next base: position 13,951,809 of record OX637332.1, on the reverse strand, counting down.
GGTTGTACCATTGGTTATGTAGAATATAAATAGTGGAAAGTTTTGAAAGTATTGCATCATTGAGAGAATTCCCATTTCAGGCAAGCATGACCGGTCCGTAGCTCAGTGGTAACACTGGGAACTCTGAATGGGAAGGTTGTGGGTTCGAATCCCGGCAGAGCACAAAAAAAATACCATTTATATTTTCAAATTTGCTCTTCGCTGGGTTGAAAAATTCATAAAACAAAGGTCCATCCAGCCTTACAGCAGCTAGGTCTTGCCTGAGTATTGTCGCTTTGTAGCGACGGCCAAGCTCGTACACCTCTGCGGCACTACAACAAGTGTCATAGACATCTAGAGTCTCTAGAATCTAGGGAGTCTCCCGCACAGGATTTCTTAAAAAAAAGCAGCAAGAGTAGCTCGATTTTTGAAAAACTTGTACGCTGAACATACTTCCGGCCATTAAATAATAAAATTAATTTTCAGCGTATGATATTTATAAATTTAAAAATCCCATTCTTGATTAATTGGTTGGTATGCGGCTGACCTCCCCATTCTATAAGGACTTGGCTCACTTTTGCCAATGCCATCCCGGTTTCAGGGGGAGATGGCAGGAGTTGCAAGTTTTACATTCATGAGAGGGTTTGTTTCTTTTCATGTTTCCTAAACGGAAACCCACACGTGCCTGCTTGTGGGCGGGCATTAAATATAAGACTTGCATGGCAATCTGTTTTGACCATTTAGGCTACAGATGCTATGTTTGCTTTCTTTTTTGGGTGAGTTTTTAAAAATTGAAACTTTCTTCACTACCATACACTCGTAGTTACCATGTTAGTCGATTTTTTTTATCCTAACCTTGAAAACCAGCTCAAATAACGAGGTGTCTCTGAAAACTGTTTGATATCGATGATATACGAACAAAATGTGCTACTTTGTTTTAGATACATAACTGAATGAGAGACTCAATCTGATTTTGAAATGATAAAAATTTTACTCTGTAAGTCTAGACTCTAGAGTATGTATCATTTAGTAATTAGTTAAGCCTACGATATCATTTAATACAATATGAATTATTTTTAAGTACTCAGGTCCTAAAATTCTCACTTAGTAATAAAGTACCTACACAACGGAAAGCAAGCTAATTGTGTGAACCAACATTAAACGTTAATCTATTAGTCATAATGATAGTCGAGAAGTTTACGGATTTGCTTGTTGGTGGCTGTGATTCCTAGGGAAATCATTTAATCGTATTATTGCACAATTTACTATCAAACTTGTTCTCAACTTGGGTTAAAGCGAGCTTAGAAGATTACCTGTTATATTTATGAGTAGGTTTAAATTATACAATCGAAACGCTTCAGTGAACAACGCCTTATAAGTTGACCAAGTTTCATTCAAACAAATTTAATTTTGCATGTAAGCCTAATACTCCTATTCAAATCTAATTTTATTATGAAAATAAATTTAGAAATCATTTTTAAGACTGTCGGAAGATAGAATAAGAAAATTATAAAATCCAAAACATTTTTTTTTATCAAGTAGGTAGTATGTTTTTCAAGAAAAACATTTTTTTCAATAAAATACTGTAATTATTACAAATACATATATTTGCTTATTTTACATCAATAATATAGAGGTACATGTGAATAAAACTAAAAGATTCGTATATTTTTATTAATTGTGTGTTAAAACTATGAAAAATTATTTTATTTCAAATAATGTATGTCTTTTTCCTTTACTCTTAGCAAAATAATAATGCTAAAAAGAAACCTGATAATGGCTTGCGTCCCAAAAACAAAGTTTACAGTTGTAAAAAAATAGTGAAAGCAAGCAGTGCTGCGAGTAAAGAAAAACTCATTTTCCTGTATATTATACTATCTTTGACATGACTGAAAGTTTTGTCTTATGAAAGACTCGCTGGAAATAAATATTTAATTTAAGAAGCCTTGCGAAAAGTGATTTCTTCTCAGGAAATTATTTTTATGAAAGTAACCATCTCAAATACTTTCTTATGCTGTGAAAGAAAACCGTTTCATAGAAGTGAAAACAATTTGTTTTCCCGTCAACTTCTGGTTAATTTTTGCCTTCGTTCTTTCTACGCCGTTGTTGTCCTTGCAAATGCATGCTTGGACTTTTTATTCATCCTTCATATTATGTACTTCTTACCAAACGTATTCCTATACAGACCTCGTCCTTAGTATATAAGTAACTATTATACCGTTGTTACGCGGGGATATTTGGAAGGGCTTAGTTGGTTTTATTGTGATATCAGTGCCAGTTTGTTGGAACTGCCGAAAAGACAATCATGCGCAGTCTTCGGGAACCGCTATTTCCGTGTTGCCGGGCCAGCGGCATGGAATGCTCTCCCAGAGAGGTTGAGAGTCCAGAACGATGAGACAGCCTTCAGGAAGATGCTGAGAGCATTTCTGTTTTCCCGCTGCAGCCTACATGCGTCTTTGTAGTGATATAAATCACAAAAAGGCGGATATAAAATTCATGTATTGTTATTATTAGAGAAAATAGTTGTTGTGACGTAAAAAACAAAATTATATTATGAAACCACTTCATCCTCCTAGTGCTTATTTGGCTTATCCACCATTTGATTCAAAGATGGCTTTTGAATGAAATTGTCACAAGAATCACATTCTTCAAAATCTGAGCTAAGAAAAAAACGTAACGCACGATAATGTGAGAGTTGTTTTAAATATTTTGAAAATCAATTTCCAGTTTTCATAAGACTTATTGGTCCAGTACACATGCAAACATTGCTCATGTGAAATTACCTCTGATGGAGATAAGACAAACAAGCACTAAGGAAACGACTTGCCCTGGAGGGCTCGTATTTCGAAAGAAAAATCAATTAAAAAAAAAAAAAACAATTGTGTGTCAAAGGTAATCGTGGCCGTTTTAAACCAAATGGTTGATTTGAAGTTCAAATTTCCCCCTTCCCGAATGCCAAGGTTCTCTTCTCTGGTAAGGTAGGTGAAATGTTAGTTGGTTGAACGTTTGCATCCAAAATCAGAATTTTCCTTAGCCTTTACAAGAAATGAAAACCTAATTTCTAGGGAACAGGAACCTCCATTTCAAATCAAGTTCACTCAGCTGTGAGTCTCATTTGCTGAATTCGATTCCTTTAGAGACAGCGCAGCATTAAATTTCAGTTGTATTTTTCACTGTACTGATACTTTCAAACGCATCCCAACTATACTGCACATTTAGGGAAAATTCTTACTGATATTTAAATGTACCTATTTTTAAAGTTCCGTATTGTGAAAAAGTGCCAATTATCCAGTGGCGGAGAGATTACAAATGTGGAAGGAGGAATGCCCGGAGAGCTTTGTGAAGCCTTCAGAGAGCCTACCTCCAGGAAAGAACCTCGAGTGGCCCGTATGGAGATCCATGAACAGATTGAGGACCAATGTTGGAAGAGCCCGGGCCAACATGCTGACCTGGGGATTTCTGGGACGGGAGGACTCTACACTATGTGAGTGTGGAGCTCAGCAAACAATGGAGCACCTGCGGTGTTGTCCCTCCTGTCCGACAAGCTGCTCCATGGATGATCTCTTTGCGGGAAACCAAAGAGCTGTAGACATTGCTCGTTACTGGGCCAATACGGTGTGAAGCTGACACGAAGAAGAAGAAGACCTCTCTGAACTACCTTAACTAATCTCAGCTGAATTGAATGAATTTGACTGATTAACATTTGCACTCTCCACAGCCCTCAGATTGCGCGGTAAGGTATTGTACAAAAGGAATGATCAGTAGTTTAGTGGTAACGCTTCGGACTCGTAAATGAAAGGTTGAGGGGTAGAATCCCGGTGGAGCTCAAAAAGTACACAATTAATATTTTCAAATATGCTCTTCGCTGGGTTAACAAATTCACATACCTTTACCAACGACCGGTCACCAAAGTTCCATCCAGCTTTACAGCAACTGGGTTTTGCTTGAAAATTAGCGCTTTCTATATTGACGACCAAACTCACAGAGGGCTTTTGATTTGTGATTCACACAATAACAGCGCTCACCAAATAATCATCCTAATATTATTATTATTGACCGGCGATGCAAAAGGCATGATCCAAATAATTGGCAGTGTTTGACCAGCGGGAAATACCGCCTATTCACAGCAAATTCGCCCGCCTACCACCTCTTGCGTCCATCACACATAGCTTTGAGATATACAGTAGTGCAGTGTTTTATGTAAGTTTAATTCCAGTTAAGAAGATCTTGTGCACCACCCTCTCTACAGTTTTCTACCAACTGAGCTGATCCCTGAGAAGAAGTGAGATGTGGTTATTCAGTTTTAAATTTCAGAAAAATCGTTTGTTCAACTGTACAAATGGCATGTCACGTATTATCTCCGATGGGGTTGCATGTATGGAGAGGAACCTATTTATTTTACAGATAAGCGGGCTGGCCTTGCGCCAACTACTTCTCTTGAAGTGAGGGTTTCACTTGCACTTGTATTTATTTCAAGCCGTCATTCCTTAAGGGGTGGTTTTCACCTCCGCAAATGTTTCTCCACTTTGCCATGTCTTTACTCACTTATTTCATCTTCTCGATATTCATGACCTTTTCAAGCATTTCTTTTAATTTTTTCTCATCTCAAGGTTCCAGTTATTTGCAACCTCGCTTATTTGATCAATACATCCTTTTCTCGGTCTTACCTTTACACGCTGACCTTTGTAATGCTCTTTATCCACCCTTTTTGTCAGCCGTTCATCATTCATTCGTTCTAGATGCTTGAAACATCTCATTTGATCAAAAATTCTTATTTGTATTTATTTTAAAAAAAATAGCAGCTTTCCATTAACCTGTTACCAAAGGTTGGCAATATAATAAAACAAAGAAAAATTTCACACCAAATCAATACTTTTTTTTATAGGCTATGGCTAACAAGAAAGTAATACATCAAAAGATAGCTATAAACCTTCAAAGTTAAGCTCAAATATAAATTAAGAAAATAAAAAAGCGGCTAACTACTAACGTTTGAGTGCGTTTCTAGCCCCCACTCCCCCTCTCAACGATCTTTATTTTTATAATCTAAGTTTCAAAGATATTATATTAACATTCAAAGCTCATATCAAATGCATGCCCACAAACAAACACGTGTAGTTCGCGATTACAAATGCTGAATGCGTACTTACCAATAAAATCAAAACTTCAAATGAAGATAAACCCTACAACTTTTGCCGACCTCCCCTGACACAGGGGTGACATTGGCAAAAATAACCATTTTTTACAGTATGGGGGGTCAGCCATATACCAACCTATAAGCCAAGGAATATTAGAATTAAGAAATGAAATGTATCAAAAATTGTATCTCAAAAAAATAAAATAGTCTCAAACCAACCTATTAGTCAAGGAACAATGATATACTGTAATATTAAATTAAGAGCTAACAAAAAAATAATATGCAAATGTGTAAACTTCGATCCTTTTTCAACTTCATGCAAAAAAGCTCCTCTGCCCCGCAATATCATGTGAGTTTGACATGCCATAGAGCACAAGATCAAGATGCCGGTGCTGGTGGGATGTGGTGCGCTCAGACACGCGCGCTTTAGGGGGGAGGGGGCGCCAGGTGCGGGGCGGTGGGGTGGGGTGGTCCGTTGATCGATTGTGCGTGTGACACTCCCCCAGTTCTCTGCGGGGCGGCGCGACGCTGCTTTAGCTGTTTAGGGAATCCGCACGGCGCGGCGGCAACCCAAACTCACCACTAATTGTGAAACATCAAAAAGTTGTAAAGTTTCAATATTTTTTTCAACAAACGACTTGTTTTGCATGGTGAAAATCATTCGATTCGTATTTTCACTTCATAATTATGATTCTGAAAGACGTGTTATTCTACTCACCTTTATTTCAAACGATATTCTTTACATTTTTTAGGGTGGATTTTCTTTACACTTGTTTATAAAAAAATATGTATTTGGCTTACAGTTATTGAAATGCATACATATTAAGGTACCTAGAATACAAATTTCCATTTTTGGAGCTACATAGAAATAACCCATGTGTCGTATAAACACGTAACATTAAATGTTCATGAAAATTAATAAAATTTATTTCTTTGTGTCTATTTACAATATATTTGAGTTTAAAAATCTTACATGAAATTTCATTTTCTTCAAATTTTTAAACCGTAAATTTCATCTCCGTCTCCTTCATCATGTTCCAATTCACTGCAAAATTCTCCAGATTATCCTAATATTTTTCAAAAAATAAAAGTTTTTCATGCTACATAATACGTATTCTCAGCAGGGTGCGCTTGGTCCGGCACGCGAGTTATTCGGAGTATACCGCTTTCCCCCCCCCCGCTCTTCACCGCACCCCCCCTCCAAGTTCCACCCCCCACCTAGCTCCGCACACCCCTCACCCATGCCTCTCCGCCGCGGTACATTCCGAGCGCCATAATCTTTCCCCTCAGCCTGCGCAACTTGCGATGTACTTTTCTCATCACTACCGCCGCATTCTCTTAGGCGCGGGTGTTCCATACATAGCTTAGTGACTTCATACTTTCCACAGTATAAACCTATGAAAAAAAAATCTTCTTTTTCTTGTATTAGAACTAGGGTCTGTTTATTTAACTCCCTCCTGTGATGCAGAAGACCAGCTGTTCTTTCATCTTTTGGGAGGGCGGCCTGGTAGACGAAGTCTTTTTCTTCTTCATATTCGTCTTGTATTAGAACTGATATATAAATAATTATAAAAAATTATAAAAAACACAGAGTTTTATTTTCACAAATTGAGTATTTATTTCCACCTCAAGTACTTTCGACTTATTCACGTCATTATCAAGAGGATACCGCAATAAATACTCAATTTGTGAAAATAAAAGTCTGTGTTTTTTATATTTTTTTATAATTATTTATAAAAATGAATTTTCACTGTGTGAATACACAAACTTTAAAAAGTCGAACTGATATATATTTATTGAGGAACTCCCTCCTGTGATGCAGAAGATCAGCTGTTCTTACATCTTTTGGATAGGCGGCCTGGTAGACGCTTCCCGTCTGATGTTTCTTATGCCACGATTCAAGTTATCCTTCTTTCGTTCATGCGGTCTGCATGGTCTCTCCAGAACCGTCTTCCCTTCCTATTCTGTCTAAAGAGACCTCAGTGTCGCACGGGCTTCTAATTTAAGCAGGTTTTTTACAACATATAAGATTTAAACAAACTTCGTTTACTGATTACTGTGAGTATAATATATCCACAACCGGTAAGTCTAAGTATTACTAAGACCATCTGAAGATAAAAACGGTATGTTTGCGGAACCGGTTGTGAAAATGTGAACATTAGAGTCACTTAACATTTAACAAAACCAGTAAACAAAGATTGTTTGATTTCTGTTTTTTAAAATGAAAGATTACAAAATATTAATGCCTCTACAATCAATGAATTTTTTTTCAGCTTAAAATCACATGAGTTAACGTTGAAATAACACCATCTAAGGAACGGGGGTTTTCAAACATAGCCTAGTGACCGAACCGTAGACCAGTAATTAACTCTATGGTCTCATAATTGAAAGAATGGGGGTCCAATCCCATCGGAGAACAAAAGATACACCATAAATTTTTCAAATTTGGTCTCCGCTGAGTTAAAAAAAACATTTACTTTCATGAACAGCTTTATCTAAAGTCACAAAGATTTATTCAGTCTGACAGCAAATGAGTCTTGCTTGAGAACTAGCGCGTTTTGTAGCGATGAACAAGCTTGTGGAGTGCTTTTGAGGTGTGATTTACAAAAAACAGGGCTCACCAAATAAATCATTTTAATATTATTATTGACCGGCGATTCAAAAGGCACGATCCAAATAATTGGCAGTGTTTGACCAGCGGGAAATACCGCCTATTTACAGCAAGTTCGCCCGCCTACCACCTCTTGCGTGACCTTGCACACCCTTATAAAATTTACAGACACACAAAAAAAACTTCTTAAAGAATATTTACCATTCATTTTTTTGTAATAAAATACATTTAAAATACACACACACGTATTGAATCAGCTATTGAAAATATATAATCTATATTTTATAACTTCTCAGGCAACTGACTACTAACAAACTATCCCCGTCTGCCTAGGCGTAAAATTTATAGCGGCCTAAGCACGGAAACTTCTAAATTTTTCCATGCGTGATAGTTTACATAAAAGCATAAAAAATACTTTAAAAAAATACTTAAAAAAAAAGGCTAGCATTTTTTTAAATTATTTTTCATCTCTTTCATGAAGTTATTTTGTTTTCTCAGAGGAATTCATTATTTGTAAAACAACACACGATTTTTGTTAAAAAGCACTCTGTCATCGAAAGATGATTTCCATTACTACGACGGCAATAGTTGCAGGGTTTACAATAATTTGAGATTTAGGGCTAACTTTTGTAAGTAGGTACACACCACTTGTAAAACATACACGTGTTTGCTTGTGGGCACGCATCATATGTGAATCTTACATAAATGTAAAAATATATTTGCAACTCAGATTATATGTTATTATACAGTGGTTATGTTTCACTTCAGGGCACATGAAAAGTAATAATATTTTTAGTGGTTCGAAATGATATTCAATATCGGAATATTTTTTCAAACATTTTTATGCTTCGTTCTTTTATGGCTTTCACATTCATGAAAGTTGGAAATACAATGTTTGTATGATATTCGTTATTGATTAGTATTTTTTAGTCAACAACTGGTAGAGCGTTTACGTTCTGAGTTGTTATCTTGTACTTGAATCCAAGACTATTCGATAATAATATTTAATTTCATTGCTTCTTTTTACCCAGTTTTTACGAAAAAAGAGAACTCCTTACCTGCAAAAATAAATTTAAAAAACTTTCAATGACCTATTCAATAACCTTATCAGGGACAAAGTGAGATGACAAATTCGTATCAAACATTCAAATTAAATACAGAATCGTTTCTAAATTTCAGGATGGTGGCACTGCTTATGTGTGAATCACACCTAAAGACTCATTCGCTTAGAAAACTGAAAGAAAAGCATTAAAACACCGTGGAAAATATGCAAAATAATGGCGCATCTTTCCTGAGAGACCATAAGTTCAAAGACTTATAGGGTGCCTTCCAGATATGGCAGACACGGCCCCAAAATCGTATGATGCAGGTGGAGAGTATTTTGAAGGGATCTTTCGTAGGAAATACGAATAACTATCATTATGAATATGTAAATATATGGGCCCATCAAATTTAACATTAGTATCGCAAGATATCGGCTAGTTTTTTTTAGTAAAAAACAAAAAAAGTGCATACATTTTGAGATTTTTTGTTCAACCTAAAGTTAGCACAGGCCTTTCATAGTTGCAAACTAGGATATACACTACAGACAGTGGTCCTAAACACATACCAAAAATTCAGAACTAGCCGTTAACTTGCGTATTTATCTCAATTTCATGTAACGTATCGTCACCTTAGTGTTTGTTTGTCTTATTTCCAAAACGGGTAATTTCATATGAGCATTGGTTGTATGTGTACTGAACAAATGTGTTTTATGAATGTTGGATATTGATTTTAAAAATATGAAAAACAACTCTCACACTTTCGGGTTAAACATTTTTTTCTTGGCGGCTCAGATTGTGGAGAATGTGATTCTTGAGACAATTTCAATTAAAGTTCACTTCGAATGAAATATGTAGTAGATAAGCCAACCAAAAGCATTGGGAGAATGATATGGCGGGGCATACCATATTTACACATTAGTACCACGTACTACAACCTAAGACACAAAGTTATTTAAGATTCACATTCATCCACAAAATATGGTAATTTGTTGCATACTTGTATTTTTTCTATCGTTTTTCTTTCCAAGAAGTACCCCAAGGGAAAGTCTCAAAATAACCGTACCGCGTAGGAGCTCGTACCTGACGCACCAACTGCGAAATACGTAAGTACGCACTTCTCAAGTAATTTAATTACTTGGGAGACGGGCAGGCATTGAAATTGCCCGAAGCGGAATCAAGGTAATCAAATTTTAAATCCGAAATCCTGAAGAGACGGATCTCAATACTTAAGTTTTTTAACTTTAAAAAATGTCAACATCAGTTGCTTCCAGTCAACAGTCCTTTGATGAGTAAACTTTTGATTACAAAATATAATTTCAGAATTTCAACGGCAATGGAAAAATACACCTTTTCTTTTATTTATTCTTCAAAATCTTCATTTCGTTTTTTTTTACAAAGTTTCTTTAGCTGAAGTAAAGTAAATATGAACCTGTATTTTGGAGAGTTTCTAATACAAAAAACGTTAAAAAGACTCGAAGACGACGTAAAATATAAAAAAAAGATTTGAAAATGTTTAAAATTCTCTCTAAATTTTATCTTATGAACCCATATAACGAGACCGATATCTTGTAAAAATGAAAAATGGGAAATGTTACAGAAATAGTTAAAGTTATTAATGTAAGTACGACCGGTTTCGTGAATGAACTTCACATTGTCAGGTTATAATTCTGTATTCATAAATAGTTTTTTATAATGAACTGTCGTACGTTAATGTTAATGCTTCTTCAAGTTATGACACTGTTTTTACTGGCGGCTATTTATTTTGACAAATCTGAATTATTCAACTAAGTACAGATAATTATAACTTATATGAGATTTATTATATTATATTACTTATATGAGATTTATTATATTATATTACTTATGAGATTTACGACTTGAAAACGAAATATTTTACTATCACACAAATACTTGAACGTGTCATAAACAACTTCTCATTGTTAATTCATTAAGATCTGTTTACGTCTCATCTACTCAAGTATTTTTCGCTCCAAATAAAAGGCTTCTTTTCCGTTTCAGTCTTTCCTTGAAGCGGCCGCCTCTTGAAACTTCGCCAAATTTGTTGTGCACAAGGCATAAAGACAATATTCTTACAAATAATTTAAATACAGAAATCTGGCACAGCTAACAACACGTTGAATGTATTCATCGTTAAATTTGCTCACTTCTTAAACTGATAAAGATAGTTGAAAGTTATTTAAAATGCTTCGAAATGAAAAAAATAAAAATCTGAATAATTCTTCTTATATTTCAGCCTTTCTCAGTCCACTCCTGGACGTAGGCCTTCTCCAATCTTTTCTATATTTATCTATCGGCTGCTGTGTTTAGCCGCCGGTTCTGCCTGCAGTTCTCTTGATGTCGTCCAGTCACCTCAGTTGGGGTCTCCACACTCCCCGCTTGGACATCCTGGGCCGCCACTGGACGATGCTTTTCTGCCCCCTGTCGTGGCCCTGCCTTACGACATGACCAGTCCAGCGCCACTTTGAATACTTAACTTTTTTTAACCTTGTCTGTACTTTCTCTTAACTGAGAAAAATCACAATCTTGGAAAAAAGCCGTCATTAAATCAAATAATCAAAAAACATGTATCAATGTGCATCGAAACACAAGTTAAAAGAACTTTGTTCCATTTTCCTCATCAATTATAAACTGTCAGCATATCCTTTGATATTTTTCATCATAAAAATATCATAATAATGCATTTGACATTAAATCAAATACACTTGTTGAATTGGTGTATTTACATTAATATGGTCATCGGTTTTGTTACACCTATATCAAAATAATATACCTGAATAAATATATTCAATTTTAAAATAGCAAAAACCGTATTGAATTTTTCATTATATGAAAAACTTCAGTTCATAGTGGCAACCGTAGTTATTATATTCAAGAGAAACATCATAATAAAATGATAATATCGTCACCCCTTTTCCCTTATCTAATAGGCAGGCCTTAAAACTTACCTTCAAACTATGGTTCGCAATAACGTTTTGAACACTTTCAGTGTATTTTGATACTTTCTACACGAAGTTTATTTTAAGAAAAAAATTAAATCATTTGAATAAAAGTTTGTATATGATTCAACAATATATGGTCAAACTTATTTACTGACTACGTATTTTTAATTCAAATTCTCAAATTACGAAAGATGTACATAGAAGCATAAGACTGACATTCTCTGTTTTTCCACATAGAATTACTTACCTCGTTTTAGAAAAAAATCCAGGTTTAAGCATTTTGTTATGTACCACCTATTGTATATACAATACATTTGTAAGTAGTCTCATTTGGTTTTGCCCTTCTACACGTATATTTACAAAAATTAAAGTAAAACGTTGGAAGTATTCTAAGCGGAAATAAACTCAAATTTATTGACATTATTTGAATAGCGAAACTTTTTTAAAATCTTTCACAAGTATCAAATAATCGAATCAATGTAATTTAATGTTAGTTTAGTACCTATGTGTTGAAAAACATTCATTGCTGAGCTAATAGTATGTAACTTAACGAATTATCTGTAATGTCGGATTATAGATTACAGAAAATAGAATACCACATAAAAGATTCAACATGATCAAAGAATCTACAAAGGGGTCATAAAATTTCGAAAACTACAAAAAGTTAATGTGAAAATTTATACAAGTATGTAGAAGTAAATTTGCCTGACTGCAGGTTGCATTTCTAACAGAACGGTAGCTACCCACTCACCATATCAACCTCACTCGCCAATTAGTCCCGAAATGAAAACTCACTCGTCTGGCAAAAGTACATATTTCACCTATTTCATTCTTGAGAGGATGGAAACATTATAACGTGCATGCGTTCTGTAGATTTCCTCCAAAATGCACTGCAACACTTCACTCAGCTAATTAATGTAATTAAAAAGTGTGTGCTAGAAAAGCGCAACAAATGCTATAAATCAAGCAGAGGCGAGAATCACAAATGTATGGATTTTAAAGATTAAAAAATACATTGAATCTTGTAATTGAAGTATAAATATTTTAGGCTTTAAAGCTCGAACGAGTTTCTTACGAGTTGTTAAAATATGTATTGTGAAAATTATTTGCCTTTACTCAGTGCACGTGTTGTCAATCAAGTCAGAGTAAAAATTTCTAAATAAAAACATCTCGCATACGTAGTGTTTTAAAAGACATCAGAGTAAATTGCTTTTACATGGCAATATTATTAACCTGCTTAAAAAATCGCGATTTTTTTTTGTAAATAAAACATGTTTCCTTAATAGCTTTTGTTCATATCCGATGTAAGTTTGATGTCATAGATTGATGGTAACAGCGTCGATATGAGACCATTTTAAACAATTAATATTTCGTTCAACTCTGAACGACACTTAACTACAAGTCCGCGCTTTCAACCTGCAAATCATATAGAATTCACAGGTAAACAACGTGAAAACAAGTAATACTATCAATATATCAGGTGTAGACCCGAACCGTAAATGCGGTCAAATCCCGACGGGTCACGAAATATACCAATTTTATAAATATGCTCTTCGCTGGGTTGAATAATTCATAAAAAACCTTTACCAAAGACCGATCACTAAAAAAGGTCCATCCAGCCTTACAGCAACTGGGTCTTGCTTGAGTATTGGCGCTTTGTAGCGATGACCAATTTCGTAAACACCTCTGCGGCACTACAACAAGTGTCATAGACCCCTAGAGTCTTATTAATATTATTAGTAAAGGGTTCTACGGATTGCATTGCTTTAGAGGAGAGAGTACCCAATTGCCGTGAAGCGAGAAGTATAAAGATTGAAACTGTGAACCATAATTATGTGAGCCAATTCTTAACTAAATTCAAGCGAAGTTTTATTCAAGTGAACCTAAAGTTAATCGTAACAATATCATTTTAGGAATCAAAAAGCCAGTGTGGTCGTACATACATAGCTCGCAAGAAATGAGCCGTGACGTAGTTTTGAAACCTCTGCTAGGGTAAGCAGTTTGGGGGCAGAAAAAATGATATCGCGTCTGCCCGGGGCGTGGGCGCTCGCTATCTTTAACATCATCGCGGCATCATTTATTACACGGGCGCAATTTAAATATTTCGGTCCTGCGCATACTGATCTAGGCCTGAAGTATGGACGGCTACACTCTCGTCCTGTGAGCGTGGAGAGAGCCCAGAAAACAGTGGAAAACATTCCGGAAAAACAAATTACAGTACGGTAGATAATTTTATTTTCCTCACAGTTGCCCTTCTATATTTTACGGATTCATTTAATCTATTCTTATTTTTTCAAAAATTTACTACAATTTCTTTTTTGTAGTCAAGCGGGGTTAAATACGTGACTAGACATATGAAATATTCAAAATAGCATTTAATTAGAATGTTTATTACAACTTTTTTTCTGAGTAAAAGATTGGTATGAGGCTGATCTCCCACACCGATTTTTTTTTTTGTTGACAATCTTTCCCCTTTCTTAGAAAAAATCGCATCGAGTTGCATGGTTTATGTTCTATTGAGGCTTGAGTTTTATTTTGTATGCGCGTAATTGCTGTGGGCACACATTCAATATCAATCCGAAATGTTTACATATCTTTGTAATTTGTTAAATTGACCTGAATTTTTATTTTTGACTTCTATTACTCATACCTACTAACTGAAAATCAAGCTGTTCCATTTAGAAATAAAAATGTTCACCGTCTTGTGAATAACATCTAGCATTATTTTTTACAAAGATAATGCTATTGTCTGCATGGTTCGATCTCTGAAGGTTTAAAAAAACTATATTTAAATTCTCAATGGGAGTCACTCATAAATCTGTAACAAGGAAGGTTCAAAAGGTTGAATAATATTTTTTAACAAATGGGCTTTACGCAAAAAAATCCCCAACTCATTTGCATATCAAATCTTACAAAAACAAGTTTACTTTCATATAATAATTTTGTAATTACTATAGTAAAACCTAAATTCAGCAAAAAACCTAACAGACTAGAAACAAAAAAACAGACCGCAATCTAGGAATTTAAAAAAAAAAGGATAAAAACAAGGATAAGATGGAAAGATGATATTCAGGATCAATAGACTCTAAAATAAAATCAAACAATTTTGTTTTTTTTTTTTAATATTATTACCGCGTTTATGCATTACACAAAATTTTCATAATCAAATTTTTCATCAATTATTTTACGTCGCTCATAAACTCAAAGAAAACGGGAGGAGTTGCACGAAATTAATAAAGTTATTTTATGGTAGCTTTTCTATGGATTCGAAGTGCTTGTGCGTAATAAAATTTCTAAGATTAATTCAGAAGTTTGCTATAAATTTTTGTAGTGTTACGAGTTCAACATGTAAAACAGTGGTTATGTAAAATATAATAAAATCGTGTTTTATTTTCTCACCTTCAAACTTGTTTCTTTTTTTTAATTATTCACGCACCATTTAATAATACACTCTCTATTATTCACGCACCATTTAATAAAAAATCTCAGTAATAATAATATATTATCTGAAAATCGTAAAAACTGATTTTGAAGTAATCCAAAGTTTATGAATATAGTGAACGATTGGTTGTATTAAAAATACATTTGTAAATATTTAAAAAAAACTGTCAAGATCTTTCCACTACAATGTTCTTTTGCGAATCGCAATCAAAAATCTACAAAACGTATTTCGATAAATTTTAAAATAAAGACATGCAGTGTTGGATTTTTAAGAGAGTAGAATACAGGAGACTTTGAAATCGGGATGTACATGAGTGTTTACAAAAACGGATTTCAATCAATTTTGAAATGAGGGTTATCCACACGAAGTGGGAATCGTATGAGCGACACGGCCTACAGATTGCGCCGTGTAAATATATGAGGGTCCATTTTTCAGTCTCTCTCATTTCCGTGCTCCTACGTATTCATATTTTTTTCACAGAGCACAAAGCGCCCCCAGCGGTCCCGGGGCTTGTTTGTTAGACTAGGGGACGAGGGGACGAGCCCCAAAGGGAGGGCGCCCTAAAGAAAACCTCTCGCTAAAAATGACTGCGAAATATGCCGTCATTAAAATAATCGCGTGGCTTGATAGCGGCCTTAGTACATTCCTGTCGCCAAATTCGTAATGACCCAAATAATAAAATATCCAAATGTAACGTAACTATTTGTACAACTTAAGTTTTCAAACGTAAAGATTTATGAAAATATTATGAAACTGTTGCTAGGGGTTTTAAATTGAGATGAAAATATTGAGAAAAGTTGATAAAACAAACTAAAAAATAATTAAAAAAAAAGTGTTAAGTTTTTTTAGACTCTATTTTATAGTGTCTCATAGAACTATGGTTTTATTTCGACTTCTTACTTTTTGACATATACATTATACATATATTTTAAATTATCACTGTTGGTGAGACATTCCAATGTTTTATATTATTACAAGTATTTTTAATCATCTGAACAAACTATACATTATTTATTTCTTCTATTCAAGCTTTGCCAATATTTCATTATTCAGTTATTCTAACTATCAGTGCCACATTTTTTTGCATTTTAAATTCAACATCCTTTTGCAGCTTTCATTTCTTTCTAACACATTCATTCTTGCATAGTTTTATTAGTGTAAATCGTATTTCGAAATTCATAAGTAAGTCACATCTAATCCTTATTTTCAAAGACAAAAGTTCGCACATAGGAAGTATGTAAATGAGCACATCCAAGATGTCTGTAATCTTACATGGTAATTTCCTTGCACGCCTTGCACCTATGTTTATACGTGCATATTATTACGACATCAGTATGCGCTTGCACGCTTCGTACTCTGCACAGTGTTATGATAATACAAGACAAACAGTGTTTTGATTATGCATAGAAAACATTATAGCCCTTTCAGAACTGGCCAACACGATTGTGTGGGTAAAACATGTGGTTATATTTCGTCAAATATTTCACATAAAATAACTTGAGACTATGTAGAAAACTGCATGCATCGTTTGTGTAAGTTACATACTATGCATAGAAAGCGTTCTGAGCCTGAAAGCATTCCATAATTTTATGTACACTAAGGTCAAAGTTTGTGATTATTGTGCGCCTCGATTTAGAAAATGGAAAAGTGAATATTTTTTTCTAAATATACTTTAATTATGCTCAATGTTTAAATATTAAATGAAAAAGAACTAAACATTAGTTTAATAAAGTAAATATAGCTGTAACTTTTGTATTTTTTTCGTAATTTGTCAAAAAAAGTGCACCCACACAATTGTGTAGGTTGGGATTTAATTGAGACTCAATTAGTACATAATGTGAATTCTTTATTTGAAATTTCACTGTATTTGTTTTAAAAAAAAACGTGTTATTTTAGATTTTAATGTAAATAATGATGAAAAAAATATATTACAAGCTGATGTTCAGATATATTCTAATTTTTCTTGGCCTTCAGCTCGTTACTTGGATCTGATTAAAGAATTTGAAGAAATTGTGCTGTTACTAGAAAATTCTGATGTGGAAGATTCAGACGAAGATGATAATTAGGAAACTTATGTACCTCAGGCATTTGAAGAGGAAGAGAGAGATGATGAGCCAATCCAGGTTGTGACAGATGAAAAAGACCCAGACCTTCAACCAATCGAGGTTGTGGCGGACGAAAAAGTCCCAGGCCCTCAACCAATCGAGGTTGTGACTGACAAAAAGTCCCAGACCCTCAACCAATCGAGGTTGTGACTTACAAAAAAAGTCCTAGACCCTCAACCAATCGAGGATGCGACTGACAAAAAAGTCCCAGGCCCTCAACCAATCGAGGTTGTGACTGACAAAAAAGTCCCAGGCCCTCAACCAATCGAGGTTGTGACTGACAAAAACGTCCCAGACCCTCATCCAATCGAGGTTGTGACTGACAAAAAAGTCCTAGACCCTCAACCAATCGAGGATGTGACTGACAAAAAAGTCCCAGGCCCTCAACCAATCGAGGTTGTGACTGACAAAAAAGTCCCAGACCCTCATCCAATCGAGGTTATGGCTGACGTTAAAAATTCCAGACCCTCAACCAATCGAGGTTGTGAAAGATGAAAAAGTCCCAGACCCTCCTTTACCTAAAGTCAGAGACATGATATGGAAAAAAAAGGATTTTGAAGATGTTTCTCTTCCAAATGATTTTGATCACTCTAACTTGAAAGAGAGACCTAAAAAAACACCTCTAAAATATTTTGAGATCTATTACAATGATGAATTCTTTAATAACATCAAACATGTAATTATTTACAAATATGTATGCTCTGTCGCAGAAGCACATTGAATTACAAATAAAAAGCACAGAAATGAAGCTGTTTGATGGGATGCACCTCATCATGAGCTCATGAAGATGATGACGATGATGCTGAAAATTATGAGCCAGATGATAGACATTCAAAGCCACAAAACTATGGACACAATCTCCAGTAGTTCCGAAATCAGAATTATTGATTTAATTTAAGATTCCTGTTAGTTTAAAATATAAAAATTGTGTTATTTCCATGAATATTGAGTTCTAAAAAAATCATCCAATAGTATATTTTGGTAGTACTTCAATCCTGACCCACACAATTGTGTGGGTACCTTTTCCAAAAGACCCAATGTTGTAATTTTTTTTGTATATTTTTTTCATTATCCTATGGTCTATTAGATGAGTATTATCAAGAAAAACAAAGAAAAAAAATACTTATTATTTTTCAGTTCTGAAAGGGATATAACGTCAACGACTTTAAAAGTATATCCATTCTTATAATACCTACGTGGTTATAATTTATATTTTTTATTTGGTATTTTGTTTTTTTAATTAATCGCATATAATTCCTTGACTTATAGGTTAGTATGAAGCTGACCAGTCATACTGTAAAAATTGGTCACTTTGCCAATGTCACCCTTTTTTCAGGAAGGTTGGCAAAAGTTGCAAGGTTTATGTTCATTTGAGGTTGGATATTAATTTGGATGTTAATTGGAATTTGGATATTCATTTTTAATGTGAATACATCTTTGCCACTAAGATTATAGATTATAGGCTCCGCACGTCAATCGAAACACATGAATTTGGCCGGGTTGCTAAGTAAAATGCACAAAAATATTTTGTTAACAGTTGCAAGGATGATAATCCCACCCGCCCGCCGAGAAAAAATCTAAATTCAAAATTGTGTTCCTTCATATTTAATTTTATTTTTGCAATAGATTTACGATTAAATAAATGATAAAAAAAATACTCATGATCTCTAATTACAGAAAAGAAATATATTTTGTTGTTGTTGTTTTGTAAAGTAATCTCTTCTTCAATCCAACTTCACTAAGATTTGCAGAAATTGTCGCGCAGCAAGAGTCTCACTCCACGTAGTATTATTTTACATTTTCATTCGTATTTGCTAATGAGTTTTTGTCATTAGTGGAACTTCGCAAATATGCAAATAAAAATGATTAAGAGCGAGTGCAGAAAAAAAATCTGTTTACTCTAGTTAAAAAATGTCACGAAAACCCATAATTTACATAAAGTAAGATTTTTATGAAATTTTCAACAACACATTTTTGAAAAATCTATAAACTAGCTTTCAAACATTAATAACATTTCAGATTCATATTTAATTTATGCCTATAAACACAGTATGGTTGTGCGCTTACACATCCTACATATGTGTAGGTACATAAAATAACATCAATTTTTCAAAATTTAATCTGCTCATGATCAACTCTGCAACTTTTGCCGCTCTTCTTTCTTCTTTGAAATAGGGGTACTGTCACAATATCAAATTGCATTTCCAGTAGATACTCTCCATAGAGGCAAGAATACTCAATAAATTATAAGCTTGCGTATTTTACAACGGAATCTAATCTAATCTAAGTTGCAAAGATATGTTACATTGAAGATTCACATTACATGCATTCTCACAACCAGACACGTACAAGTTCGCGCTTGCACATGCCTTATGTGAACCTACAACATAAAAATCAAATCTCAAATGGACATACACCCTGCAACTCTTGCCGTCCTTCCCTGAAACAGGGGTGACATTAACAAAGTGAACCATTTTTACAGCATGGGTGGTCAGCCGCATACCAACCTATAAGTCAAGGAACATACACAACAAATTACATTTTATAAATCAGTAAGTAAATAATAATATTATCAAAACTAAACAGAAAATAAATTACAATTTAACAATTCCTAGCCGCCAACATTACAGATCAACCCCTATTTCTTTCTGTCCTTGCATACTTCTTTCATTTAACGGAAAATAATAGAAATTGACAAAGCATCAACTGTAATTTTAAAGTTAAGACCTTTTAAATGTACGAAGTAAAACACATTTCAACCCCTAGAAGTTGATATTTATTAAAATGGAATATCTGCTCCTCCCTGCTAGTCAGTCTCATGTAAACTTCCCTAAAGCTTATATATATTTTTCATATGAATAAAACGACTAAAACAAATAAGACTAAAAACATTGTGAAAGCGTTTACATGTTTTCATTAGTATGAACATAATTTTAATACACTTCTTCCCCCCTGTGAGAATATAAAACCACATAAACTGCGAAATTAATTAAAAGGCAGTATTTTCTTCTAAATGTAAGGTCTAGTGCGCACTAGGTCACAGACGGATGTGATTGTGGTCGTAGAGAACCGAAAGCCTCGTGTGAGCCAAGTCCGTAGTATTAAATGTATAGAAGATGTGCCAGAATCCCAATCTCCTGTGACTTTTCAATCTTAGACACATGCGGTCGTATTCAGAGTCCCCCGTAGACTAAACCATCACTTTTCTATTCAAGTATAACTCTGAATTTCAGTCATCTTCTTTATCTTTAAGCACCACTTCTAACGAAGATTGGTGATCATCATGGCCATATTTACTTTAGACGTTGTGGCTTGACACAGGGATTTGGTGTTTTTGTCACACCATTGTCTGGTCCGAGGTCTGGTCGATAGCTCGGCTGGCAGAATGCTTGCATTCCATGCCCAGAACTCGGGTTCGAATTCGATCAGTCAGAAATGATTTGCCGTTTTGGTGCTCATTTCAAACCTAAAATAAAATACTTAACCGTGTCAGCTTTCTCAAAAAATGAGTACCATCCTCCGAATGAGTTCCTTAAATCCAGCCGACATCTACCGGCAAGGTTTACTCAGCCTTCACAAGCCTTCACAAGAAATGAGAACCAGTCCCCTCGAGAGCTACTAGATCTCACTTCAGCTGAAATGGTTGGCGTACCCTTACCTGTAAAAATAAAAAAGGTTATACTTGCTACACGCAACTTCTTCGAGGAGAACGCGGCAAGAATTTTCATATTGAATGCATGCTCACAAGCAGACATGTGAAAAATTGCGTTTACAAATTATGCAATGCATTCGATATAAAGCATTCAATTTATTTCCATTTGTCATTTATAAATGACAAATGGAAATAAATCTTTGCAACTTAGATTACCGGGAACTCTTTGAATAATTGAGGTCGACTTGATGACAATCCATGTTGTGGAAGGTTCATCTATAGTTTAAAGTATTATATTGTACCTCGGTTGAAACTGGTCGAAAGTTGACATCCAACTTTCTGGTAACAAGTTGAATACCTACTTTGAATATTTCAACTTTTGCGGTATAACTTGCTCTCGGCAAAATATGTCCCGCCAACTTCTAAGTACGGTCATAATCCGTTTGGAAGGCAATGCGACGCAAGCCAACGAAATGCATGCATTTATAATTAGTGCTTTATATGTATAGCGCTTTTCCATGCATGTACTTTTAATTAAATAAAAAATGTACGTTTCGTAAGCTGTAAGCTGGAAATAAAGTTAAACAAAAGTAGTCGAAAATGCGTCATAGAATCTTAGATCCATATTTATTTAATAAAAACCTTCATTGACTAGTATGTGAATGATTATCATAAGACTAGTTGTGTTTTAGTTACTTTTTTGATATAGCCTTTTGTAAAAAAATAAGTTCACTTAAGGCCGATTTGAATAACACATCTTTAATTTTAAGAGACTGTTAGTAAATGTAGAGCATCAATTTGAGCATGTTTCCCTTGTCAAAAAAAACTTCCTTTGTGGAGCTGTAAAATGTGTATTTTGCCTTTAAAAAGCCCACAAGCTGCCATTTCAAATATCCTAATCTGATTCTTTAATATTAAGGCTTATTTAAAATTTAAGATTTGTGGGTGAAATCGGGCGCACAAAACAATTAAAAACCTGTAACGTACAATTCTACTACTTTTCAATATCAAAAATGCAAATGTTTTTTGTCATACAGAACTGATAATTTAAAGAAAAATAATACGAGTATGATCAAAACTTTGAAACGAAACACACAATGTACCAATCTAAATTTTTTCTCGAATAAAGTATTTTCATTCCATTTTTCATAACTATCGCAATTAAATAAATTGAATACACAGTATTCTCCATATAATCCAGGATTAGCTCCTCTGGTCCTGTTTGTAATCCGGTGTTTTATTGTCATGGAAATTTCATTCGTCATTTCGAGAAAAAAAAATCACGAAAAAAAATGGGTCTTTCACTTTAATTACCTCAACATTGACTTTTATACTTATTACATAGAATAACACGACCGGTTCGTAGTCATAGTTAACGCTTCTTATTCGTAATCGGAAGGTTGTGTGTTCGATTCCAAAAAATATATCATTTATATTTTCAAATATGCTCTTCGCTGGGTTGAATAATTCATATTCCTGTACCAAAGATCGGACACGAAATTTTACAGGAACTGGGTTTTGCTTGATAATTGTCGCTTTCTATAGCGACGACCAAGCTTGCATGGGGTTTTTGAGGTGCGATTCACAGAAAATAGTGCTTACAAAATAAATCATTGTTATATTATTATTGTAACATTGTATAATACAAAAACTATACGAAATATTAATGCAGGTTTAATTTTTGCTTTGTTATTGATTTTCTAGTGACGGTCCGAGTCCGAGTCCGGTCGATAGCTCAGTTGGTAGAGTGCTTGCATTCTACCCCGTGAGCTCGGGTTCGAATCCCACCGAGGAGGGTGTCAGAAATGATTTCCAATTTCGGTGTGTATTTCAAACCCCATAATATAAATACCGGCGAGGTTTACTCAGCCTTTACAAGAAATGAGTACCAGCCTCCTCGGGAGCTGGGAAATTCCCACTTCAACTGAAGTGGTTGGCGTAAGGCCGGCCCCCTTACCTGTAAAAATAAATAGGTTCAACTCGCCACATGCGACCCCTTCGGGGATAACGCGGCAAGAAGTTGCACTATATGTGTAGCTTAGTTGCGTAGTGACTCTGGTCCAACCTAGGCCAGTTACCGAAAGACCACAGTGCGTGTATATGTACATATATTGGAATTGAAAATATATTATTAGAATTATTCAGAAGTATAAATTGCATAGTTATAGAAAAAAACATGAACGCTTATAACACAATAAAATTTACAGTTATTCAATTCAATTACAAGTATTCGAGTTTTTCAGTATATTCGAAATTTACGAAAACATTACATGGAATTCTTCCAATTTCATTTCCATAAATTCATTTGACAGCTGGATCTAATTGATTATTGTTTTGATATTTGCATGAAGCTCTAGTTGTTGAAATCAAATATCCGTTTATTGTGTTCACGAATTGTTTGTTATATCGCGTCCATTGTATTTCTGAGAACTATGGAATTAATACATTTGCAATTGAATCCAGCAATACAGTAAATAAATTATTGTTATCGTGAGGTTGTACTCTAAACCCCGTGCTATTTTAAGGTTATGTGTATTTAAGTTGCAAAGATGTATATTTTGCGCGTAAAAAACGCACTTTAAGCTACACATACAGTATAACTTCATTCCTGCGTTATCCGCGAAGGAGTCGCATGTAGCAATTTGGGACCTATTTGATTTTACGGGTAAGGGGGCCGTCCTCCAACCAACCACTTTCAGTTGAAGTGGAGGTTTCCCAGCTCCGGGGGGGGGAGGGGGCTGGTTCTCAGTCCTTGTGAAGGCTGAGTACACCTTGCTGGTATTTATTTTGGGTTTAAAATAAAACACTCAAACGGGAAATCATTTCTGATACCCTCAGGGGAATCAATCCCTTGGTCTCGGAATGGATTGCAAGCATTCTACCAATTGAGCTTAGAGCTATCGACATTTATGAGAGTTATAAAAAATCCTCTAATAAAAGGTTTACATGAATCGCTTACATTTTAAAACAAACTTAAGCCTACCATTTCGAATAGAACCGAACGTATATTATTTAACACGAGAGCTTATATTTTTAAATAACAACGCTCGAGTCGAAAATGGCCAACATCGGTGGCATAAAACAGTCGTATGGCCATCAATGGTTTTAAAAAATGAAAAGTTTCGATTGTGAATGGAAACCGCTTGCCCATAAAATAATTTTCCCTCAGGCAAAATTTTACCATACAATATTTCAGTGAATGGGGGTTCAAGGGTGCAGATGCGCAACACAATGTAATTATGCAAGTTTTTACATATTAGCCTCTCTGCACCAACTCCACTCCCACCTACCTGTGGTGAACCCTGTTAAACCTAGCAACCCAGGAAGAGATTGCGGTAACCAACCCCTTTGGAAGCCTGGGTAGGTGAGCAGACGGGAGACGGGGGTCTGGGGTGCTCGCGTCAGTACTGAACTGGCGAGGAGCTTTCTGGATGGTACCGGTGCAGGCCGCGTACCTGAGGATGGTGGTTGCCAGGAAACTGTAC
The DNA here is from genome assembly GCA_951799405.1 of Agapetus fuscipes. NCBI lineage: Eukaryota > Metazoa > Arthropoda > Insecta > Trichoptera > Glossosomatidae > Agapetus > Agapetus fuscipes. Next base: position 13,927,398 of record OX637332.1, on the reverse strand, counting down.
AGCCGGCGTCCACAGCCCGAGTCAGCTGGGCTACTGCACTGATGGAGGGCAGCAGTATCCATCACAACTGGAAGTAAGCGGAGGCAATGGATGCCAGAACGGTTACTTCACAGACTATTCCAGGCGCAGCTGCAACAGCCTCAACGACTGGAATACTGCGGTGCAGAAGGCAACGGGAAACCACTGCACTAATTTCCCAAGAAAACCCAAAATGACAGCAAACCAATCAATAGGAAGGCCGTCGAGCGATCCGGCTGACACCCGGCGCCTCTGGGGGTCCGGGCCCCGAGGTGGGAAATCGGTGACCGGGCACATCGGTGTGACGCACCAGGCACCATGTGGGAAATGTGCGACTGGTGAGGCAAATTCCTTTCCAAGAATGTCCGTGCGTGACAAACACAAAATTGGCACCTGGAATGTCCGAGGACTACGCCTGCCAGGAAAGACAGATATTCTTGAGAATGAGATGGCCAACCACAGTTTAAACATACTCGGAGTCTCAGAAACACACTGGACAGAAAATGGACACTTCACAACAGCCAATGGCAATACCATCTACTTCTCAGGCAATGCAGGTGCAACATTTAGCGGGGTAGCAGTTATTTTAACAGCTCAGTTAAATAAGTCTGTCATTGGATACAATCCCATTAATGACAGAATGATCCACATCAAACTGAACACCCAACCTTGCAAATTTAATATTATACAAGTATATGCACCAACTGCCGATGCCCCAGATGAAACCATTGATGATTTTTATACCACTCTCAAGCAAACACTTGCTCAAATACCAAACAAAGAAATAGCGCTGGTTATCGGAGATCTCAATGCAAAAGTTGGATCTAACAGTTACCTTGAGGACACAGTCGGCCATTACGGTGTTGGCATACAAAATGACAGAGGTGAACGACTGATCCAATTCGCCATAGAGGAAAAAATGACAATCATGAATACCTGGTTTAAACAGCACATCAGACGCCTGTACACATGGATATCACCAGGTGATAGATGTCGCAACCAGATTGACTATATCATGATAAAAAACCGCTGGAGATCTTCAATAGGCAGTGTTAAAACGTATCCTGGTGCTGACTGCGGCTCTGATCATAATTTGTTAATTGCACAGATTAGAGTCAAATTTAAAATCATCAAAAGGAATGTGTTTAAAACTTTAAAGCTTAATGAGCAAGAAATAAAATGCTTTGGAGTGGATATTAGGAATCAAGATGCTGATTTCCAAATAAACTCTCTCAATAATGTTGACCAGTGCTGGAACAGCTTCAAAGACAAAATTGTCCAAACTGCCAAGAAACATCATAAACCCAGAAATGAAAAGAGGAAGTCTTGGATATCGGAACCCACATGGGACATGATATCAAAGCGGAAAGCTATGAGAATAACAGGGAACTCATCCGCAGGAACAAAACAGGAATACTCTAGACTTAATAAAGAGGTACAAAAACTTTGCAGACGGGACAAAAATAAACAAATCTCTAATATCTGTGCTGAGATAGAAGCAAAAACAAATAGTGTCACAACAAAGGATCTCTTTCAAAAGGTCAAACTCTTAACCCACGATTTCAAACCTCAAACATGGGCAATAGAGGACCACAATGGAAGCACTTTGACGGACATTGATAGCGTCTTAGAGAGATGGCGAGATTACTGTTCTGAGCTATATACTGACCCCTCAATAGCTGCAAGTCCTACTTTTGATGGTCAAACCATGGAACCCGATATTCTGGAAGAAGAGGTTCTAGATGCACTGAAAATACTAAAATGCAACAAATCCCCCGGCAATGACTACTTACAAGCCGAACTTTTAAAAGAACTAGGGGATAAGGGCATAAAAACAATTTTAGATCTCTGCAACCTTGTATGGAAAACGGGAATATGGCCTCAAGAATGGACAGAGTCTGTATTTATTCCTCTTCACAAAAAAGGATCATCCAAAAAATGTGCAAATTACAGAACGATAGCACTTATCTCTCACACCAGCAAGATATTGTTATATGTGCTAAAGGCGCGTTTGCACAGCTATATTGGATGGCAAATTCCTAAGGAACAGGCTGGTTTTGTGAAAGGAAGAGGTACAAGAGAACAGATTCTCAACATCCGTCAGATTATTGAAAAGAGCAGAGAGTTCCTGACGCCAGTTGTTTTATGTTTTATTGATTACAAGAAGGCTTTTGATTGCGTGAAGTGGGAATATTTGTGGAAAGTTCTCAAGGAAATGGGGGTTCCATCCCATTTGATAAAACTCATCCACGGACTTTACACTCCTAGTAAGGCAATCATAAGGATTAATGGCATGAACACAACAAGTTTTCCCACAGAAAAAGGTGTAAGACAGGGATGCATCCTCTCCCCTGACCTGTTTAATATCTATGGGGAATACATAATGCGCAGGGCTCTGTACCAATGGGATGGTGGAGTGTCTATTGGTGGCGTAAAGCTGTCCAATTTAAGATATGCGGATGACACAACACTTTTGGCCAAAAACCCGAGAGAGATGGCAGATCTCCTTAAACGAGTAGAGACCGAGAGCAAGGCACTGGGACTCGAGATCAACCAGAGTAAAACCAAGATCATGATCATAGATCGATCAAAAAAGTTTGGTGATCTGGGAAACTCATTTCAAGGTTTGGAGATCATAAACGAGTTCCAGTTCCTTGGATCTCAAATTAGTAACGAAGGATCTTGCGAAGGAGAAATTAGACGCCGTATCGCCATTGCCAAAAGTGCCATGTCTAAGCTGGACAAAATATGGAAAGACCGGGGTGTGAGTAACAGCACCAAGATTAAGCTTGTCAGGAGTCTGGTCCACTCTATTTTTCTCTATGCTGCTGAAACATGGACCATAAAAGCAGCAGAAAGAAGAAAAATTGACGCTTTTGAAATGTGGTGCTGGAGGCGCATGCTTCGAATCCCATGGACGGCCAGACGCACCAATGAGTCCATTCGTCGGGAGCTGCGTTTGGATGGCTTGACTCTGGCCAACATGTGTACACGCCGTATTCTTCAGTTCTTCGGACACGTTGTCCGTGGCAATGAGGATAGCCTGGAACGACTGGTTGTGATCGGTAACTTGGAGGGGAAGAGAGGAAGAGGTAGATCCCCCACACGATGGACCGATCAAGTGAAGACAGCAGCAGGCACCTCGGTAGTTGGAGCGTTGCGGGCAGCGCAGTCCAGGGAGAGCTGGAGAAGATTGGTTGCTTCCACAAGGGTCACAACCCTCAGTAATGAGGAATAGGATTAAGAAGATTTCAGTGAAATCAGTTATTTGATTTTTTGTTGATACTTTTCATTCCTTTTCTGGTCGATAGCTAAGTTGGTAGAACAATTGCATACTAAGCCAGAGGACTAGGATTCGATCCTATGCAAGTGTGTTAGAAACAATAGTCATTTTCTGTGTTTATTTCAAATCGAATACAGTAAGACACCAGGCGATGCGAACCGTATTTTGCAAAACTAGTTGAGGAATGAAGATATTTAATTATATTCAAAATTAATGTAAAACAAAGTTTGTTTTATATCTTTCTGTTTGTACTGTATATTACTTAAATATTTTGCGCATTCAATGAAAAATAGTTGATTCGGGGCTCACACGAAATAGTTATTTATGCCACTGCCAAGTAATGATAGTCTTTTTAACACGAGTGCTAGTTTGTGCCATGAGGCGCAGCCGAATGGCACAATAGAAAGCACGAGTGTTACAAAGACTAATTACGTGCAGTGGCATACAATACTTTTTCTACGACCATGAGAGAATTAACAAAATAGTGAATAATAGTCATTATAATGTACTCGTCCATTTGAAGTAATTAAAACCTTACCTTTGTCCAAACGTGTGATTTATCATTCCCTTCGATTATCTAATCTAACCTAAGTTGTAAAAATATATTATATTTAGGTTTCATATTGAATTCATGCCCACAAGCCGACACATATGTATAAGGTCGCGCTTTTACATCCTGCATATAAGCTTAAACATTCAAACCCAAAACTCAAATAAACATATGCGTTTGTATTGGCAGGTGAACCAAATTTGTACAGCATAGGTGATCAACCTCATACTCACCTATTAACCAAGTAACTTTTTGAGTTTGTTTATTTTTTGCGGTGAAATTTTTTGTATTGTTTTCCTTTCAAGCCTTTTATTTTCCATTGAAAAAAGGAAAGCTTTATTTGGAGCAATCCGATAAATAAATTCGATAAATTTTAGCACTATTAACAATTTTTATTTGACTCTACACATAAAATATACTTATTTATTTTCATCTGAACAGGGCTGAAAGTCTCATCACCACGGTAATTCCTACCTACCGAATATCACTAATATTGTATGAAGCCTAATCAGCTGATCGCTTGCGGCCATCTTGGATTGACAGGTCTTCATACAAGGTTGACATTTGAAATTAAAAAATGGTTCCAATTCTGACAATGCGCATGCGCACATGTTCATTTTAACACGGTTACCGGTTGCATAATGTAACATTATGCAACGGGTGTAGAAATGTATGGCATTGTGATTGCGTTAGCCGTTTTGTAATTAGTAAATTACCAAATGGGCGTAGAAAAACAGCTTTCTTACTGATTTATACCACTATAATTATTATAACTCAACTTAATAATATTATATATACCAAGAGCAATTGAAACAAATAAAAAATGATGATAATTTATAAAATAACGGACACCATTTTTTATAAACGCTTTTTGAAGGCTCTTTAAAAATAAAATCACGATGGACGGCGTAGGCAAGGAATTAAAAATGAAATGATCCTTGACGATCGAGGGTGGCTGTAGGGGTTGGAAGAGGTGGCCCCTAGATGTAACAAAGCCCTGTCGTAAATTCTGTCTTGTTAAACTCATAATTATTAGGTCAATATTTTAAGGCGGTTAAGTCGTTGAAAATTACAAGAGGTCTAGCCCGCCTCTCACTCAGGCCCGTTTGCAAGAGCCGAGAATTTCAGTAGTATTATCTATTATATTTCAAAACGAGATAAAACTTGAATTTACATAGTAGGTACTCATTAAAAAAATCATGGTTGAAATTCAGAATGAAAATTATTCATCTAAAAAATAATACTTATTTTTTTTACAAACATTACATTCATAATAATAAAAGGATGATTAATTATATGTTGAGCACTATTTTTGTGTGAATCACACCACAAGAGCCCTCTGCGAGCTTGGTCGTCACTGTAGAAAGCGCCAACTCTCAAGCAAGACCCACTTGCTGTAAGGCTGGATGAACGTTTGAAAAATATTGAGTTAGGTATAACAATAAATAACACGAAACATCGTTTTTAGAAAATGTTGCAACAAAGAAAAACAATAAAAAAGTACACCGTTTATGAGAATGTGGTGCAAAACGAACAAGCTTTCATGCGCAACTTAGATTATACAAAATATATGTCATTTACAGAATTTCATGTGTTATTACTGTAACCGTAACGATCCTCCATTCCACTAAGGGTGGCTAGTGCCACCGAAAATGTTTTTACAGACTTCCAGTCTTCATATATGATCTCTTTTTTCCTCACTCAATTCTCAAGCAAGCAATAAATTGGTGACATCTATAATCTATAATCTATAATCTAAGTTGCAAGGATATATTCATTTAAAGCTCTCAGATGTATGCCCACAAACCAACAAGTGTAGTTCGCGCTTACAAATGCTGAATGTGTACTTACAAATAAAATCCAAACCTCAAATGAACATAAGCCCCACAACTTTTGCCGACCTTCCCTGAAACAGGGGTGACATTGGCAAAGTGAACCATTTTTTACAGTATGGGTGGTCAGCCTCATACCAACCTATAAGTCAAGGAATATGAATAATAAATTACATTTAAATATAAAAAAGAACAAAACCTTACAAAGAAATCTATACAAAAAAAGTCAAAAATTTCCTATGCAAAAAAATGTAGCAAATGAATACACCAACATTAGAAATCAACATTGCAGATTAGCCGCCACTTCTTCCTGTCCTTGCATACTTCTTTCATTTCATCCAGAGTCATAACCTTTTTCATACAAGTCCTGCAATAAAAGAAAAAGTGAAAAATCTCGCAAAAATAGTTCGCAAAGTATGAAGATATTTTGAGCCTGATTGCCGAAGTACTTAAGCTTCCTTCGGAATTTGCCATTAAATTAAAGTGATAAGAGATGATATTATTATGTTATTCATCAGTGAAGAGCCCGCCGCAGAGAAATGAGCAAAACCATCCATTACGGTCCACGATATTAAGTATATACATTAAAAATGATGTTAAGTAATTTTTCTTACCCGTTTTGGGTATCATGCCATCACCATTTTAACACTATTTATGAAATGTTCTTATGCCCATAAAATGAAAATTTGTGTAGATTTTTGTTGAACTCATTTGACATGAGTGACCAGACTTATGAGCATGATGAGTCTGATTACTCATGCTATTAAAATTGTTTCACTTTTGCTGATGTCACCACTGTGAGAGAAAGTGAGTGAAGCCATGAGTTGCAGGGCTGAAGTTTATTGTAGGCTTGGGCTTTATTCTGAAAATGCACATGCTTTATCAACGACGTTACCATGTTGAAAGCACCGGTTCCCATAGATCACCGAAGTTAAACAACATTGGGCGCGGACAGCACTTGGATGGGTTACCGCTCAAGTACACCGCGTGTCGTTGGCATCTTGGACCGGTCCGTAGTCCAGTGGGAACACTTCGGACTCGTAAATGGAAGGTTATGGATTCGGATCCCGGCGGAGCACAAAAATATATCATTTATATTTCGAATGTGCTCTTCGCTGAGTTAAAAAATTAAAAAAACCTTTACCAAAGACCGGTCCCTGAAAGGTCGATCCAACCTTACAACAACTGGGTCTTGCTTGAGAATTGGCGCTTTCTACAGCGACAACCAAGCTCGCAGAAGGCTCTTGAGGTGGGATACACACAAAAACAGCGCTCACCAAATAAATCATCCTAATATTATTATTATTATTATTATTCTAGTGTGTTACGAGTATCATTTATTAAATTCATTTAGTTTTTCTAACTGTCACCAATCTCTCTGAAGCACGTTTTAGTTTACACCATAATAATCATATGTTTTTACGACAAAATTGATCACTCAACGGAGTGATAGGTATCTTTGAAAAGTATTCTTGAAATCTAGATCATTAAATATTATCTACATTACATATAATCGTAAGGGGTATAATAAGAAGCCGTCAATGGTTATCAGTATTTCAATCAAAGCGTCAATAATACCGTCTTTATCTTTATGAAAAAAATAAAACAAAACTCGGTGGTACCTTATTTTACAGGTATTTCAGTTGAAACATCGCAGATTATTTTATTTTGCAGGTGTGCATAAAAAAAAAAAAAAAATCTTAAGATTGCATAAGTTTGACCATCTAGCCTGTATTGTTCACTTTTGCCAATGCCATTTTCCTTTACCACCCCCATTGGAAATACCATCGTAAAGCATGTGTAAGCGTGATTTTAGACGTTTTTTGTAAGTTAGAATCTGAAATGTGTATTCATCCATGTAACCTAGATAACAGATTGAAGGCAGTTTTTTTTTCTATAAAATAAATTTTATGTACATACGTCGGATTTATTTCTTAGTCATTTAATTGTAAGAAATGTTTTCAAATTATTATTATTTTTATTTATTTATCTTTGCTACTCAGATTTCCCGCAGATACTCAGTAATGGCGCAAGGTATTTATTCTACAGATATTTCACATGAAACATCTAAGATTATTCTAATTAGTACAACAATTATAATTTTCTTTGAAGTCCTTTGTTAATCTAACACTGAAACGTCTTCGATTGTAATTTTTCATTCGGTTTTGAGCCCTTAGGCGGCTTCCCTTGTTGACGATGTTTCTGATACTTAATTAAAGCAGGGGCGGGGGGAGGCGGGCGGGGAGGGCGGAGGAATTATTAATGACTCAGGGCAAAAGACCAACTTGTTATTATTAAACACGAATGAAAACATCTGCACGGGCAGAATGGCCAGCAGAAATGGCGCAGCAGTATTTATGGGTCATTTCCCAAATAGCTAAGGGAGTAGGTGGCTTAGTTATTGACCTACTGTGTAAGAGATGGTTGTAAAGTGGCATTGCTAACTGCATCGTATTTAAAAATAAGATAAATATAAAGAAACACAGAAAATGACATTCTTTGTGTTCCTATATTTATAATGTTATTTGTGTTTCCACTCATTTATTTACTTATTTACGGAATATATGTTGACGGCTTTCCGAGTTCACTTTGCCAATGTCATCCTGTTTCAGGGAAGGTCGGCAAGAGTTGCAGGGTGTATGTTCATTTGGGATTTTGAGTTTTGTTGTTGTGGGTTCACATGCGGCATGTGCAAGTGCGGAAGTATACGTGTCTGCTGGTGAGAATGCATTTAATGTGAATCCCCCATGTTAAATATTTTTGCAACTTCGATTAAATTAGATTAGATATCCTTTTTTGCTAAATTTAAATAGAATATTACATGCATGAGAAACAAAAATAACTAAATACAAAACATAAAGATAAAAGAAATAAACATATAAGTACATTAAGTACTAACCTTTAAAAGAATACAGTAAGTAGTAACTACATAAAAGTATTAAAAATAGAAAGTATTTCAGAGTAAATAAAATGTAATAACAAAATATCGACAGTGTGCAACATTCATAAGTTCACAAAAATAACACTATGGCACAGACATAAGTAATAATAATAATAATAATAATCTATGAAAAGTAATAATTAAGGAATATTGCAATATTAATAAGTATTATTGCAATGTATAACATTTATGTGTGTTTTCAACGATATTTATTTTATAAAAAAAAAACAGATTATCTCCTTTATTTCTGTACTGTGTTGTTTGCTGAATACTGATATTCTTACGAATTTATTTGAAATTCAAATTTTATGGAATTCGTAAAAAAATACTGCAATATCCGGACAATATATTATTTTGGTGTCAAATCATCATATAAGATGTTCACACTACAATTTTTTATTTTATTTCGTAAGGTAATTGTTCTTCTTCATTTATAAGTCTTTAATAAAAGTTTCCCGACGTTTTAAACACTTGTGTTCATAGGCTTCAAGATGTTCTCCTTCAAAGCTTGAGAAGATTCCACCGTAAAACTAATAAAATAAAAAAAGATATTTCATATAAATATTTAAAAATATAAATGGTAAAACATTGTTTTAATTCACTTTATTCTTTTTTTTTTTGCTCGAATACTTTCGCCTAATGAGGCATCTTCAAGAGCAGAATGGTTACAAATATATTTTTATAAAATAATTTTCAAAACAATTTTCAAAACAATTTTTTTCCAAAACAAAAGCAAAATTCATAGATAATTTTTTTTTGTAAACACAAATGTAAGATTCAAAAATGCATTATTGTTAGATATTTCATAGCTACTGAAAGCTATTTTTATGATCTCTGAAATATTAAAGTGGATGTGTTGTTGGTAGATATTGACTTTTTGTAGTTCTGTTTTGAATTTTTACCTACAAATTACTTTGATTATCTGCAGCATAAACATTTTAAGCATATTAAATTAATAAGCATATTAAATTAAATCAATATTAAATTTAATTAAAGGTATAGATTTTTTTTATTGATTGTATTATATTAACTATTAAATTAATTAAGTAATTGAAGCAAAATTTTGTTGTCTTATATTTTGTTCTGAACTTTACTTCAACATGAAATGAAAATGAGTTCATGGCATAATTTAAGTTTCTTATTATATTAAAATTGTTATTTTTTTCATTTCAAAATCAAACAAGCATGTAATAATAGTTATTTATGCCACTGCCTAGTTATGATAGTCTTTGTAACACGAGTGCTAGTTTGTGCCATGAGGCGCAGCCGAATGGCACAATAGACAGCAAGAGTGTTACAAAGACTTATTACGTGCAGTGGCATACAATACTTTTTCTACGACCATGAAATAAATAATAAAATAGTAAATAATAGTAATTATAATGTACTCGTCCATTTGAAGTAATTAATACCCCACCTTTGTCAAACCGTGTAATTTATCGTTCCCCTCGATTATTTAATCTAATCTGCAAAGATATATTACATTTGGGATTCATTTTAAATTAATGCCCACAAGCAGACACATATAAGGTTGTGCTTACACATGCCGCATATAAGGGTTAACATTCAAACCCAAAACTCAAATAAACATAAGCCCTTCAACCACTGAAGCAGTCATTGGCAAAGTGAACCAAGTTTTCACAGCATAGATGGTCAACCTCATACCGACCTATTAGCCAAGTGAGTGTTTAAGTTTGTTTTTTTTTTGCGGCGCAAATATCTTGCATTATTTTCCTTTCAAGCCTTCTGTTTTCCCTCGAAAAAAGGAAAGCTACAATTTGGAGTATTTTGATAAGTAATATTGATGAATTATTACACTATTAACAATTTTTATTTGACTCTACGCATAGAATATATTCATTTTCATTTGAACAAAGATTGAACATAGTGGAGAGGAACTATCAATAAATTGAAAATATTCATGTAGTGGCTGACGTTTAAACGTGGTTGTTATGGAAACGGCCAATAATAGTTTGTTATCGGTCGCTTAGAAGGATAGCCTCATACAAGGTTGACACTCGAAATTCAAAAAAGGTTCCATTTCTGACAATGCGCATGCGCACATTTTCATTTCAACACCGTTATCAGTTGCGTAATGTAACATTACGCAACGGGTGTGGAAATGTATAGCATTGTGATTGCGTTAGCCGTTTTGTAATTAGTAAATTACCAAATGGGAGTAGAAAAATATATTTATATTCATGCAACTAGATTAAGCAATGAAAATCCATATTTGAAACGCACATTTTCGTATAGGTGCTTGTAACTCTCATAACCTTCTGTATACATAAAAAGTAAGCACACCCAGCTTTATACTAACCAACCTTATACAACACACTATAACCAGAAAAAACTATTTCCGTTGTTCGAATATTCATTGAAAGGAAGAATAACAGAAATTGAAAAGCATCGGTAAAAAGGTTTCCTCTTTTATTCCATTTTGCTATTTCATTGTCAATGGTTATTATTGTGTTTATTCCGAGGGGGGGGGGGTAGCACCTCGAGGTGAAAAAAGTAGAAATGAATTTCAAATATACGGAATGCGAAATTTTCATTTTTAAATTGCTCGGCGGGCTCCGGAGGATAGTAAAAAGTAAAATTGAGTATTCATTGAAAATAAAAAAATTCAGCGGCACACTCAAGAGAGCACTTTGCACGACATTAAAAAATACAACTCACCTTTTCGATTTTGTAGCAGAACTACAGGCGAAAGGAAATTCGTTTACAAATATACAAGGATATGGACGTGAAATGAAATATTCTGTTTTTGAAAATATGTTTAAGCCGTATCTGTATCTGTTATTTTTTGCTTCTACCCACTCGCCTTTCTATAAATTGTACAATGATTAAATTGGAAAGCATTGTACCTTTATACAGAGTCGATTTACAACGTTTCAGGTTATACTAGGAACGGCTTAAATATTTATTAAGGATTTTTTCTCTTCCGAAAAATATGCATTTGTACTTGATGCATTTAAAAAACGTCCATATGGGACTTTAGCTATTTTTTTATATTGTCAACATAGAAATTTCCTTACAAAATTAATAAAAATATTAAAAAACTAAAACAAAGGATAACTGAAAAAAAAACAGTTTCATATTGTGTCTAGTCTAGTCTGATTATTTTAATGAAATTCGTACAACAAACTATGTAAATAAGAACTGCTAGTATGTAAAAAGTTACGGGTTTGTGCCAATAATTTCACATTTTATTTGTTTGAGATAAATACATACGCTGATAGGTAGGTATAGGTTTCGTGGCCTAAATTCAAACGCTCTATTATTATTGAATCCATATGAATTTTATTACGTTTTCTTTGAATCGCTAAAAATCGAGAGCGCTCAAAGAGAGATTCGACTTTGTGAAAATCAAATTCATTGAGAAGGAATCCACGTGAACAATAAATGTGTTTCTTTTTCAGAATCCATTCTTATACCGAGTCATGTCGGTATAAGAATTTTATAAGAGACATTCAATATAATTCCCAAAGAAAAATTCCCAAGATTTTTTTCAGCGACAAAAGGAATTGAGATTTTTTTGTAATGGAACTCAATATTTTATGTATTTTTTTAAAATATCAAAATTAATTTTATATAATTGCATTTTATTCTATGCAAGTACAAAAAAAAGTATAACATCATATTGTAGTGTTAATTGAACGTTCTAAGACGTTTTTTTACAGAATTTGTTACAAAAAATATGTTTAAAAAAAACATTGCTATTCCTAATTTGTTGTCTGTTCAACGGTAACTGTGGCCCAAATTTAATATAATAATTACATCCTTGGTAATTGTGAATACTTTTTTTTATAAAAAATATATGAATATTACAATTATATAGCATTTTTCTACCTGTTTCTGAAATTGACCGAATTATGTTTGGGAACTACATTCCTATTGCGACTTATAATTTGAAAATCGTGATGATGGAAAACACGTCAAAAAGCAAATAAATAAATTTATTTTACGCATTTTTATTGATCTGTGTAAACAGTTTTGAAGTTATTGTATGGTCGTCAAAGAAAGTGTATGAAAAATGGATGTGAGTTTCATGAAGACGAGAGTATTACGAAACACATGGCGATGCATATAAAAATAATGGCAAAATAATATTTTTCCTGAAAACTGTAAAAATATGAAGAGTAGAATAGCGCAAGTTCTGAAAATGTATGGGAAGTTTCATTCTGCAGACAAAAAGTATAATATCATGATATAGTAGGCTGCTTGTGTCGGGGACCCCACGAGAGGCAGCTAAAAGGTCTAATTTTTTGGGACTTTGGGTGTTTTGAGGAATTCACAAACCAAACATTAAACACTTATTTACTAACTTACTTTTTTTTTAAATAAAAAATTAAGCACTAGTTTATTATGAAATATTGTTATAAAAATAAGAACAAGACGGAGAAAAAAATGGCCATTTTTTGACGATGTTTACATGATACAACTGAGGTATGAAGGTACATACGTGATTTATTTGTATTATAGTCAAACGGCATATATTTGAATACAACGTTAAGATTAATTAAAAAAAATATCAATATACTTATCACAGTACCATTAACAAAAATACAATTATATCCTCATAGAAAATGGAGCCTTTTATTTCCAAAGGTAAGTGGGCTAGTCTTCCGCCATCCATTTCAAGACGCAGAAACTTTGCCAGTTTTATGATTTGTGTGTCAAATCTGTATTAAAGCACTAAAACAAGGAACCATACATGGCCATCTTAATGGGATTCAAACCTGAGCCATCTGTTTTTTAATGCAAGCGTTCAACCAACAGATCTTTCAACCGGATTGGGGTTCAATAATTTTTGATTGGCATTCTTTGACTTATAGGTTGGTATGAGGTTGACCACCCATACTGTTAAAATGGTTCACTTTGCCAATGTCACCCCTGTTTCAACAAATGTTACAGGGTGTATGTTCATTTGAGGTTTGAGTTTTAATTTGTAAGTACACATTCAGCATTTGTAGGCGCGAACTTACACGTGTCAGTTTATGGGCATGCATTTGATATAAGTTTTGAATATTAATATATCTTTACAACTTAAATTATAGGTTATTATTATTATTATTATTATATATATATATATATATATAATAAAATTCAACGGCCTCCCCATACAAAATAAATGTGCGTTAATGGATGACAAACTGAAGAACTCCTGAACAGATGCACGTCATATTCACAACAAATATTGTTCAGGACTTGGGATGTGCATCCTCATCATTAATAGATTTTTAATTGTTGTTTTTTAAATAAGTAAACATGATCAATCACAACACCTTTTTATGTAAAACCTATGCGAGAAACAAAACTCATTTTGACATTCGAATTTCAAATAAATTGCCAGCACTTCAACATAGGCTTCAAAGTTGCCATACAAGTCTATTATTTTTCGGTTGAATTCCGTTGAGTACCTACCTATATTCTTTATTTATTTCAAAATTATACTTCAACCAGTTATTACATGTATTTTTTAGAAATAATTACGATCGATTAGGTCAACTTTTTATATGGAACCATACTTTTTGCGGCATTTAATCTTTTTAATATTTATTACAATATATAATCTAAGTTGCATGGATGCATTAACATTTATAATTCATATTCAATGCACGCCCCCATGGAGACACGAGTGAGTTCGCGCTTATCAATGCTGCATGTGAAATAACAAATAAAAATTTCAGCCTCTCATAACCATAAGCCCTGCAACTTTTGCCGACCTTTACAGAAACAGGGGGAACATTTGTTAAGTGAACCAATTTATGCGATATGGGTGGTAAGCCTCATACTAACCCTTACGTCAAGGAATTTGAGTTTGAAACATCCTTAAACAACGGTTATCTTAATTTATAATCTAAAGTTGCAAAAAAGAGTTTTGATGATTAAAATACAATGCACACCCACAAGCTGGCAAATGTCATTTCACGCTAACATATAATTGTGGTACTTGATGTTTTTAATATATTAAAATATAAATCTAAGTTGCATAGATACATTTTGTAATTCATATTCAATGCATGCCCTCAAGCAGACATGAGTGAGTTTGCGCTTACAAATGCTGCATGTTAAATTACAAATAAATATTTCAGCCTCTCATGACCATAAGCCATGCAACTTTTGCCGACCTATTCAGAAACAGGCGGAACATTTATTAAGTGAGCCCATTTATGCGATATGGGTGGTTAGCCTCATACTAACCCTTAAGTCAAGGAATTTGAGTTTGAAAAATCCTTAAACAACGGTTATCTTAATTTATAATCTAAAGTTGCACAAAAGAGTTTTTATGATTCAAATATAATGCACACCCACAAGCTGGCAAATGTCATTTCACGCTAACATATAATTGTAGCACTTGATGTTTTTAATATTAGAATATATAATCTAAGTTGCATAGATACAATAACTTTTATAATTCATATTCAATGCATGCCCCCATGGAGACACGAGTGAGTTCCCGCTTAGAAATGCTGCATGTGAACTTACAAATAAAAATTAAGGCCGCTAATGCACATAAGCTCTGCAACTTTTGGCAACCTTTTCAGAAACAGGGGGAACATTTGTAAGTGAGCCGTTTTTTACGATATGAATGTTCAGGCTCATACTTACCTATAAGTCAAGGAATTTGAGTTTGAAAATTCCTTCAGCAACATTCATCTTAATGTATTATCAAAAGTTGCAAAAAAAATCTTTATTGATTCAAATGCAATGCATACCCACAAGCTGGCAAATCTCATTTCACGCTAACATATAATTGTGGCATTTGATGTTTTTTATATTAGAATATAAATCTAAGTTGCATAGATCCAATAACATTTATAATTCATATTCAATGCATGCCCTCATGGAAATACGAGTGAGTTCACACTTACAAATACTGCATATGTAATTACAAATAAATATTTTAGCCTCTCATGGCCATAAGTCCTGCAACTTTTGCCGACCTTTTCAGAAACAGAGAAACGTTCGTTCAGTGAACATTTTTTACGGTATGGGAGGTCAGCCTCATACCTCATGCACATGCACACAAAATACTCAGAACATGAAAGAACTAAATTACCCTTTTACCGTCATTTTTTTCAAATTACTTCTTAAAGCATTTAATTACAATGAAGGAGGTCTGAGGAAAAATTATTGCGAAGGCAGACTTAAACTGCCCGAAGGGCCTAGCAGACAACCGTGCGCAGCACGGTCGGTCTGCTAGTTATTATATACTTCAAAAGACTGACAAATATAACACTTTTAATCTACAACTTTACTTCAGTACCATCGTAGTCGCAATCTCACTGCTTGTATTTTTTATTCTTAGGAAACTAAAAATAAATCCATCCTCAGGCCTGTTGTGTGAAAATGGGGGCCATGACTTCTTCGGCAGCGCCATAAAGACGAAGGGTATTCTGCAGTGATGCGGGAATTTAAAGGCGAGATTATCCCCCGTGTTCCATAGCCGTCAACAGTGGAGCCCCGGCCCATTTTCCAATACCAATTTCTCCACGAGCGTATGCAGACGATGGCCTGTATATCTCACGGTGGAACTACCCGCGCAATAAAACCAGCCGAAACCGACACACCCGATTCAAGTCAACCTTGAATCTTACTCTTTTTGTACTTCGTTTGATGTAGGTTGAAATTCAAAATTTACATTTATACTCAAATGAGAGTTCTAGAATGCAATATGCTTATAATTACATAGACAGCTCGATTTAGAAACAATGAATCCTATTGTCGGGAGCTTAACTTGTTTCTGTACTCTTATTTAGCAGAATACGTTATACTAGACACATTCTAATATAATCTAATCTATGTAAGTTACAAAGATCCCACAAGCAGACACGTATTTGCTCGCGCTTACACATACCGCATGTGGTTTTACAAAACTAAAAGCCCAATCTCAAATGAACATAAGCCCTGCAACGAGGACTTTCTCTGATACAGGGGTGACTTTGGCAAAGCAAAAAATTATTAACAGTATTGGTAATCAGCCTCATACAAACCTATAAGCCAAGGAAAGTTTACCCATTAATTATTTAAATCTTAATTGATTTTATTTCAATCAGTTTTCCACGAAATGATTTAACTTTCCAATATTTTTTTCTCATCTGGGTTTCTGCTGCTTTCAAAGTCTGCTGCTTTTCAGAACCGAATTATAAAACCGGATTAAAGCGTTTAAATCTAATGCTGTAATTTTATCTAAATTAGCTCTCTTACCTTTAAAAAATGCTTTGAGCTGGAAAAGCAAGTGTTTGGGCGAATTGTTGGGTAGGTTTGTTTATGGGTAGCTGGCCATGAAATCCCTTCTTCTTCAACCTATAATCTGACCACTCCAATTATTACCCAATCACTAATCTCCAGTCATCAGTACATATTATGCAACTTTGGTAGTGAACAGACGTGTCCACGGTCACTGTATTCATCGCGCGCGATCAAAGGAAGAAGTACAAAAACGCAAGAATTAAGTTAAATTATCTTCACGTCAAGAATTAACCATAGGAGATCAAGGCGAGTCCTGTCTTAATTCCGTGACTCCCATCCTTTGTTCTTCATGGTTAGCTGTTCTGGCAGATTTGCCTGAGTAGTTCATTCAAACGCGGAATATAATTAAGAACCAGCACCATCTCATATCCCTCCTCGTGCCCATGGTGGAGCCAAACTTGGCGCCATCAGCAAGAAACGTTCACAAATGAATTGTCAAAATTTTAAAATTGCCAGCAGGTAGGGTTGCAGATGTGTGAATATAAAATTTTGACTGCAGGAAAGTAGTGCAAATATGTTTGTACATTTCATACTTTTTTACGATTTTCTATGCATAGCTGATATCTCGCTGAGAATTTTTACTGAATACGACTTTATGGAGCTATTTTTCATTGTGCACAGGAACAAGCGCATCACAAATTACTTCAGTTCCACTGGCACGTGTGGACCAAATTTCCTAGTAGCATTGACGGGAATTTCATATTAAATTTCTATCTGATTACATTTCTACGTGGAAATCGTTCAGTAATATTAATTTTCAATAATATTTTATCAATATTCATCTCGGAAATATGAGAAGGTAAATGTGGTTATGCTTTAATATTTTGAATAACAATAACAATTCAAACAAAACAAACAATTATTTTCCAGGATTCAATGAAAAATTAACTACACCATGAAATGTTCTCAATTATAGAATGTAATAACTATTTATGATAATCAATAAAATGAAATGAAAGAAGTATGCAAGGACAGGAAGAAGTGGCGGCTAATCTGCAATGTTGATTTCTAATGTTGGTGTATTCATTTGCTACATTTTTTGCATAGGAAATTTTTGACTTTTTTTGTATAGATTTCTTTGTAAGGTTTTGTTCTTTTTTATATTTAAATGTAATTTATTATTCATATTCCTTGACTTATAGGTTGGTATGAGGCTGACCACCCATACTGTAAAAAATGGTTCACTTTGCCAATGTCACCCCTGTTTCAGGGAAGGTCGGCAAAAGTTGTGGGGCTTATGTTCATTTGAGGTTTGGATTTTATTTGTAAGTACACATTCAGCATTTGTAAGCGCGAACTGCACTTGTTGGTTTGTGGGCATACATCTGAGAGCTTTAAATGAATATATCCTTGCAACTTAGATTATAGATTATAGATTATAGAATATATTTTTACTGTTTAATTGTTTAGAGTTTATTTTTTTTATACATTTGAATGTATTGATTGCTTGTATTCCTTGACTGATAGGTTGGTATGCGGCTGACCACTCATACTGTAAAAAATGGTTCACTTTGCCAATGTCACCCCTGCTTCAGGGAAGGTCGGCAAGAGTTGCAGGGCTTATGTTCATTTGAGATAGGGTTTTTTATATTGTAGGTCCACATGCGGCATGTGTAAGCGCGAAATTATGCATGTCTGCTTGTGGGAATGCATTTAATATGAATCTCAAATGATACATATCTTTGAAGCTTAGATTTAGATTAGATTTAGAATATAGAAAATATAGAAAAAAGTTAAATAATAGAGAGTAGCATTTTAAGCAGCCAAGTACTTAAGAAAATAAAATTATAATAAATCCAGTTTATATTTTTGTGTACAAAAATACATACAAATCCGAGTTATAAAATTTTCAGGCATAATATATTCTATCAGAAAAGAGCTCAACACTGCTTTCACTTCAATAAATTTATGATTTAGAATATGTGAATAAATATGAGTCTAAAAGTCTATCTTACATCCTTGAATATATTTATGATTTTGTTCATTTATAATAATCTTTAATCTTAGTTTCAAAGATGTATTCCCATTTAAGATTCATATCAAATGCATGACCAGAGTAGACACATGTAAATTCACACTTACAAATGCTGTATGTTTACTTACAAATTAAAATCTAAATCCCAAGTGAACATAAACCCTTCAACTTTTTGAAACAGCGGTAACATTGGCAAAGTTAACCAATTTTTACAGTATGAGTGGTCAGCCTCATGCCAAATGAGTTTAAAAAATTCTAATTCATTTATTAAAAAATGAATTTCGAAAATAATGAAATGAAAAAAATGGAAAGTCGCATATTTTTTCATTTATTCAATCAAAACAATTTATCGCTCTTTCTGAGCTCGAAAGTGAAAAAAATATTATGCCCCTGAATGGAACCGTTCTGACCGAAACGATTATCCATGGCATGATGGTATTATTAAAATTTTCTTTGTCGGGCGCCGTTTGCCTCGCAGGTAGGTATTTTCCTTTGGCATATTGTGAGCATTGTACATCTAAGATAATATTATGGGATACATCTAAGCACTGGCACACGCCTACTGTGGCCGTAGACGTTTGCTAAACCCTTGTTATTATATTATTATTCTCGGTTGCTAAGCGAGCCTCCCCTCGTTCCGAGAGAGCTCGGCGATCCCCTCTCATTCCTCTCATGCCGCACATGCCCGCGTCTTGCAAATATATCAAATTAAAACATCTTTCGTTTTAATAACAACCTTCATTTGGCCCGCCTTTAAATGCTCTCGTTAAAAAATAAATACCTTATTCGTTTTAATGAGTGCGGCTCGTCTTAAATGAAATTAATTAAAAAAATAACGTATTTATCATTATATTCAAAGCAGCATGATGTGCTAAAGATGATCTATATTTGTGAAAAAGTAAGAATGTTATCTATAACACTTAATGAGATAACGCTGAGGGGTAAGTTGGTTTTATGAGTATTAAAATATGAAGGGAAAATTTTCTTAATTATTTCTATGGTTGAAAACAGCATTTTTGCTGTTTGCAAGAGTTTTTGTTTTAATATCAGCGAAATATTTGCAGAAATGCTTGCAAACAGAAAGTGTGAAAATTTCAGGCAAGGATATAAAAAGTGCGAAATGAAAGAAATGAAATGTGCAGCTTTTTCAGGAAGTAGATGTGTAAAAGGTCAAAGCCTATTTTTTTTTAAATTAGCCGAACAGCTCCAGAACTGTACACACTACACACGACACTATAACAAGTGAAAATAAGTGTTTCACGTAATTTCGCAATAGTTTATAAGTGTTTTAATGAAATGAAAAAATATTATGTAACCCCTGATTCGTGTTTTTCTACCCAGGGATGAAAATTTACATCCCGCAGGTACACAAAGGAGAATAACTAGATACACGTGCTGTAAGTGCGCTTACAAAAGAAGACTCTTACTTTTTCATACATTTCGGTTGAGAATGAGATAAAATGGAATATCTAATGAGACATATCTGGATGGTAATGGATGCGACACAAGCGACAGACTTTCAAAAAAATCTCAACGTATAACAAAGCCAATCTAAGAGTGTGAACTACTACAGTTAGGATACATATTATTATATTAACACAAAGCACCGCAATATTTCACGCTTCTAGTGGCGGGCACTACCCTAAGTACAAACCTCTACGTTTCAACTCGACCGTTGCGTTTTTATCGAAATTGCTAAAAACCAGAACGCTAACCAGAGGCGCTAATGTTTTTTTCATATATTATTTTGTGAAACGCCGTGGCTGAGTTTAAACACGACGGTTTGTACTTGGGGCACAGGGCACGCGATGTAAAACTGGCAAACAATTTATCAATTCAAACATGAAATTGGTTCAACTTGGCCGATAGTTATTGTGCAAGGGAGATTTATATGTAAATTTGTTTGCCCAGTTTTTCACAATTTATCGGGGGAATAGCAAAGTTAAAGTGGAAATCCCGTATTTTGTATATCGTTACAGACTAGGGTGGCCGGAAAGGTTTTATTTCGAAATGGGACTATATTTTAATGAAATCTAGGTTTTTTGTATTTAAGTACATATTTTTCAAATCATTGCTGTGAACAGTGACCATTTAACATTTTTAAGGGTATCTCTATTCACACAGTGAAAGTCCAATTTAAATTTTACATTTTAAATTAGTATCTGATGATGTACCTACAGTTGTTGTATGAAACCAGCGGTCGTTCTAATATTGTTTTACATATTTTGTAACAATAAAATAAAGTATTGTTTTTCTCCATTCTCTGTTGTCCAAGTAAATATTTATCTCGTTTCGAAAAAAAATCTAAATTACCGATATCGGTCCTACACTACTCGTTTCTTTCATTTTCTTTTGGTGTGATACAAATATCAGTGTGTACTATAATGACCCAGAAAGTCAGGAATTTATCGGAATTGTGTCTTGAAGATTTAAAAACCGTTTTCCGATACAAATCTACCCTATTTCAGCCACTACAAGATTTGTACGGCCGTGAACATTCTTCAAACAACTTTAAACATTCATCGCAAGAAAAGGAATTTCATTAAGATTATAAAAACTGAAAAGATTTATCTTTGTAAATTTAAAAAGATTTAATGAAGTTTACCAAAAAAAGCATAGGTACTTGAAAATAAAATAAAAATGGCTTGGTAAAAGAAAATCATACCGTCGGTATGTTCTTTTACTTGAATTGAATATTTATTGGTACTCTGCCTATCCAGCATTTCGTCTTAAAAAAATAATTCAGTTTTTTTACTTTCTCAAAAAAAATACATATTAATAATAAAAAATGAAGTAAAAAATAGGAAAAAACACGGTTCATCGTATTGATTAAGACGTCAGAGCATATTTCATCGGAAACAGGGAAATCGCCACTTCAATGTCAGTGATTTGCGTAAAGCTGTTTCGTTTCTAGTGAAAAATTGTACGCAGGTCGGTAGTTTGTACTCAACTCTAATCTATAATTTAAGTTGCATAGATATATTAACGTTTCAAATTCATACTCAATGCGTGCCCACAAACAAACACGTGTAAGTTCGCGTTTGCATGTGTACTTAATAATTAAAATCCAAACCTCAAATGAACATACACCCTGCTACTTTTGCCGACCGTAGACAAACCGGCCAGAAGTCGTTTAGTGTGAAAAGCCACTTATAGTTTCATTATTTATCTAATCTAATCTAATCTAAGTTGCAAAGATATGTTACATTGGAGATTCACATTACATGCATTCTCACAACCAGACACGTACAAGTTCGCGCTTGCACATGCCTCATGTGAGCCTACAACATAAAAACCAAATCTCAAATGGACATACACCCTGCAACTCTTGCCGTCCTTCCCTGAGACAGGGGTGACATTGGCAAAGTGAACCATTTTTACAGCATGGGTAGTCAGCCGCATACCAACCTGTAAGTCAAGGAACATACTCGACAAATTACATTTTATACATCACTAAATAAAAATATCCATGGACAACAAACCGAAAACAAATTCCAATTTAATAAACCCTAGCCGCCAACATTACAGATCAACCGCCATTTCTTTCTGTCCTTACATACTTCTTTCATTTCCACCAGAGTCATAACCGTTTTCATACAGGCTCTTCTTTTATTATGACTCTGGATATTCCATTCATTCGCAATTTCGGATATTTGGTCCATCCGTACCTTTTTCGGTCTTCCTCTACCACGACATCCATCTATTCTACCAACATATACTTTCTTCGTCAGTCTTTCCTCATTCATTCTCTCCATAATATGCCCAAACCAATTTATAAGTTTTTATTTTGATATTAGTATGTTTTAGAGAAAAGTCTATTTTAGAAAACACAATCAATTTGTTACATTGTAATGTTTACGAAGTAAACGTGTCAAAATAGAAAATAGCTTTCCTGCGAATCTCTAAAACAAAGCCCATCATCCGGGGAGCACATTTCGAAGATGTCAAACAATGATAAAATATAATTCACAGAAGAGGCCATTACAAAGTTTCGCTATCATTTTTGTGGAGTAGAAAGCATCAAATTGTTTTGGTTTATGGGACAATAAATTGCTCGCGGAATATTACTGAAATTTTATAACGCTGCCAAAATAATTTAGGCATTATCTTAGTCGACTGTTTTATTTATGAACTGGAGGGCCCGCCTAGCTCGCGACCCTGCTATTACCCCAGTATACAACATTCAGCTTAAATTCAACCATACCACTTTACCTAAAAATGTATGGAAATTTAAACAGCACATATATTGAGAGTATTCCTTTTCATGTATAATTACTAAAACTCTATGAATGAGTTTAAACGTGATATTTTCTACTTGGAACACAGGGCGGGGCCAAGCTGCGCTACAAACATAAATTAAAGTAATAATTTGAATTTCATTATTGGGGTTCTCATTAACAATTGGTTTTACTTGAGCCAGTTTCGCGAGGGCACATAGACTTGGTTTTGTTATTTCATATGTATTTCATTTTGTCCTGGCTTATGCCAAATGAAAGCAGTAAAAAATAAACCTTATTATTCATTATTGTCATTTATTAATTTTATACATCTTTATTTTTATGTTTGTGATCTACTCCGTAAAAATTGTTTGTGATCAAGTGAACATACTTCAAAAATAGCTGTTAATTCGTAAATAAATAGTACATTTTTTTAACTTCACCTTTATTTCACGAAAAGGAATTGATTTGCGTTTTTCATTTTCATTTTTTTGTAAATACACTTGCAACAGCTTAAGTGTGAACTTACATGTATTTGAAAGTGTAAATTTATGACGGAACTTTTTGTCATTGTAAAATTTGCCAAAAAAAAATGTCTACATATTGATGATCTCTAAAATCTGTATTGTATGAAGTTTTAAACCTTTATGATATTTTTAATACCAATTTAAAATTCTGAAGTACGATGTATTGTGTTGAGTGTAGGAAGATTTGCAACTTAAATAACAGATTATTGATATTCTATATAATATAAACATAATTATAAACACGACAAAAGAACGCCATTTGTGTGTGGTCACACCTCAGGAGTCATCTTCATCATGAATGAGATATTTTATAATGTGCGACTTCAGTGCTCGCTTAAAAATGACAACATTGAGACATTATAAGACTGGAATGTTAGGGATAAAGCAAATAATTATTTTGTATATTTTGTATTGTTTGTGTATTAACACTGTGAAAATTCATACTGTTTTAGTTTACAATTTTGAAGGAATTCAAAAACACTGTTTATTTTCACACAAATATATTTAAAAAGATTACAATCTTTAGAATAAGTTACAAACGCGTTTTCGACCTAGAAGGTCATCATCATCAGGATACCTGATGATGACCTTCTAGGTCGAAAACGCGTTTGTAACTTATTCTAAAGATTGTAATCTTTTTAAATATATTTGTGTGAAAATAAACAGTGTTTTTGAATTCCTTCATAATTATTTTGTTGTTGGTTGCTAAAAACCATAGCCACATGTGTGACGTTTGTCTATCGAGAAAAAATGTTATTCCAAATTCGTGAGTCTATTGTAAAGTAATATTGTGTTTACACATGTTCAGAGCTCGCTTTTTACAATTACAAAACATAACAGTATCTACATAGGTATTTGTTCATTAAATTTTCATTATTTTGTTATTTGAACGTCATCATAATATTAATTCAAATTTGTATAAACAAGTAATAATTGAAAACGAAAATTGAGGCGACTTAAAACTGGACTCTGCTTTTATTGTTTCAAATAATTTTGTGGTAGGTATACAAATCGATTGATTATATTTCAATAAATTATTTATATTATTTCATTGCTTACATAAATCTACAGACCCTTCATTTATATTATATCAAGAACAGTTTTGCCACTTTCTCACATAGTGTTTTTAGAAATATTCGTTTTTTACAATAGAATAAATTTCAATGTTTTTGAAAAGATTAAACCAGTGAATTGAACCATTAATTGATTATTTATCAGTATTGTACGAATGTTATATTTCTGGAAGCTTCTTTAAAGTAAGAAAAGATCTTGCTAGGAACTTCAATACTCTGTTTATTGCACATACTTTTATTGTGTATTAACAGGTAAAAAATAATTTTAGCTGCTTTCAACTACATGTTCCAGAAGTATTAGTAAATTTTAAGGGAAAGCTTTTCTGTGTCAGCACAATTAGTTTATAACAAAGGCTTAATGCAAAGGAGCTGACTTACATAAGCCTTTAATATATTTGCTTTGTAACTGAAATAAGCTCATCAAAAAGCTGAATTGATTTATTATTTATTCTAAATATCGCTGCGTATGTAGAGCAGTCAGAAACGGCGTGCATTAAAGGTGTAGGATGAATACATTAATAATTCAGGCGGTGGTTATGTGTGGAAGCTTTTGTTAGAAAAGCAAATAGGTGCGTGGAAGGATGAAGAATATTATATTTGCGCACCCTCAAGAAGGCCCTGTGAATTATTTAGCATGGTTAAGAGCCGCTAGGTTTTCCTAATTAATATGTTTGTTCAAAGAATTCGAAATTCCAGGTGAAAGCCGCTGTAGAAATGCTAAAGGTTTGTAACTAATTAGCTGAATAATAATATGTTTCTATATTACTTTACTAAAAATTATAGAGCTTTGCAATTCATCTGCTTGTCAGGAAAACGTTGAACAAGTTTCATTTACTGATGGTGAATCTCAATAAGTGAATCGTTCCAAGACCATAATTCCAAGACCACAGTTTATTTGAAAACAAACAACCGTGTCTAATCTAATCTAATCTAAGCTGCAAGGATATATACCATTTAAGATTTATATCAAATGCATTCCCACAAGCAGACATGTATAATTTCGCGCTAACACATGCCGCATGTGGACCTACATTATAAGAACCCATCTCAAATGAACATAAGCCCTGCAACTGAGTCCCAAATGAGTTTATGTAACTCCTGGGAAATGTAAACTTGTTTATATTATTTCAATAAATAAAAAAAAAAAAAAAAAAAACTCTTGCCGTCCTTCCCTGAGACAGGGGTGACATTGGCAAAGTGAACCATTTTTTCACAGTATGGGTGGTCAGCCGCATACCAACCTGTAAGTCAAGGAACATACATGACAAATTACATTTTTAAGTAAACAAATAATAATATGCATAAACATTCAAAACAAGTACAAAATGTAAAATATAAAATTTGAAACTAAATATGTCAGAGATATCCAATGCGATGATACAAAAATGTACGTAGTTTTATAATTTGCTGTTCGCGTATTCGGTGTGCGAGTCCGGGACCACAAAGAGCGTTTTGGCCCGCAAATAAAAATTCAGGCAGCGAAGGATAAGTTTGCATAGAAGGTGCAATACGGCACGCGTGCTGGAATAGTACGTGCGGAGAGGGGATTGTGAATTTCTGAGTGAAAAACGAGCCAAATATTATATTCAACGTGTATTATTATCTTTATGTCACGCGCAATGCCCGTGTGAAATCTTTTTCCCAAAGAATTCAGCAGTACATTTCACACCTTTTTTGTATTCATAATATAGCGTACCGATTTGTATCCTAAGTACAAAGTATTAAACTAGAGGAAAATATGAAAGAAAATAAAAGTTTTCTTTCTTGAATTAGGTCATAGCTAATTAATTTAATTGGTATATTATTTTCCAAGTGCGAAGAATTACAATGAAAAGTTCATTTAGAGAGGATTTTCCCTGATAACATCAAAGTACCAAAGAAAACACCACTAACCCAGTTTTCAGTGAGGTAAGCGTCACGCAGCCTTCTCAAGAATTGAGAAATCTAACCTTTGTGAACAGCAAACTCTCTTTTAATAAAGATCTGCCACCTTATTTATGGAAATAATTAGGTTAAAATGAAACACATCCCATCTTTCCTGCATAAATCGTTTACAAGTTTCATTGTTAACGCGTGATTTGAGAAAGTTTATTTAAAAAGGCAATGAATTTATATTGCGCACTAAAGATTTCGTCTAATCTAATCTAATCTTAACTAATCTAAGCTGCAAGAATATATATTATTGCAGATTTATATTAAATGCATTCCCACAAGCAGACATGTATAATTTTGCGCTAACACATGCCGCATGTGGACCTACATTATAAAAACCCAATCTCAAATTAACATAAGCCCTGCAATTCTTGCCGTCCTTGCCTGAAACAGGGGTGACATTGGCAAAGTGAACCGTCAAAGTGAAAATCTGATAAAAACAAAAATATTATAATCATATCGTTTTACTTATCACTGTTGGTATTGGAAACAAAAAACTGTTTTTTATATGACAACCGAAGCGTGAGTTTTTCAGTATGAAATTTCAGCATTGTCTTATTAATACCTGAAAATGACAGATCGCAGTTGGTGCTGACGTATATATACTTTTTTCTATATAAACCTGAGTCTCACAGTGTGTACTTTGTTATTGCCTTTTTAAAAGCTTCGTCGCCCTTTGTTCTCTCCTGGATAAAGGCCTCCTACACAGATGTTTCCACTGCGCCCTGTCTCATTCAAACGTCTTTTCACCGGTGAACGAACAGAAGTGTCAGATGTTAAAGATACACGGTGACATTTGTAATGCATTTTTGAAATGACTTTCATTGAAACAAAATTTCGAATAATACTTATGTTGTGACTCCAAAATACATTCAGAAAAACCAGCTACAAATATTATAAGGAATTACAAAATTTTCTCCACGAAAGCAAATTTAGAAAAAAAACAGAACATTATTTTCAAGAAGTTGTTTGGACATTAATTGTTTTTGTATCACTATGGCTTAAGGTTTTAAATTAATGAAGCAAAAAAATCATAGTTAGTTAAATTTCGATACCTTCGTGACATATTAAGCTAACATGGGTTTCTCAGACAAATGCACTTTTTTTGAAGAAAAAAACTAAAAATGTGTAACAATCCTGTAGTTGACAAGTTTTTCATGACCTTTTTCTTATAATAAGTTCACTTATTATGAGAAGTTACACACAACAAAATGTTCATCAGCGATTTCTCAAATCAGTAAATCAGCATTTATTCAGTTTTACGTTTAAGTTAGCGATATGTAACCATGATATATGAAAAAAATTACGTGTTAGAGGATATTCAGAATCCAGATATATACGTTTTTTTTTAAATATAATGGATATAAAAATCTCTATATTTGTGATTTAGAAAAAGAATACATGTATTTCATTATTTCTTAAGTATTTTACAGTTTCATAAAAATATCTTCTGCGAGCTTAAGCACAGTCTTTTCTTACAACATGTAGTAATATAGGTAGTTACTTGCTGTTACTTTAAATGTACTAACGAACATATTGGGCTCGCCCAAGTATCAAAATCTTTATTTTAGTGTAAAGACTAAAGTATGTCATGTCACATGTGGTTAGAAGTGTGGAATCGTGAAAAAAGTGTGTTGTACAAGCAGCGTTGGCAGCAGTTGATCAAGGATGCCAAAGCGTTGTCGTGCCTGTATGTTGTACCAGTGTTCCAGTGTTGGTTATAAGTGCAAATACCAAAATAAATGTTGAAAGGTGGAATCTGTCCAACAACATTAAATGTTTTTTTTCATTGCATAAATTTGAATCTACTGTTACTGTTACTCTGTCACCATTCCGTTAGGGGTGTCCAGAGCCTCCATTTCTTCCTATCCTTACATACCTCTTTCAATTCATTCATATCCACCACCTTATTCATGCATTTCGTCTAAAGTCGTAATAATTAAACGTTTATTTTTCATGATAATTGCACTGCACGTTGTGTTTGTTTCATATAATCTATGGTAAATTATTTGTGCCAAATTGGTTTCCATCAACACTCCACATACCGCAAAGTGGTTATTAATTAATCAATTTATTGCGTCAAAACGTGAGCGGTGCTAATGACTCCGCACAGTGGTTGTGAAACTACTGACCGAATGTGTGGACGGTTTCCCGGAAAAATATACCTACACACTAGCCGTGCAAAAATGCAAAACAAATATTTTCATTTAAAAAATATTGCTTCTAGTTGTGAAAAGTTAATTAGGAGAAGAAAAAGGAAATAAATAAAGCTGTTAAAATGCACCGCTTGTTACAAATAGGTTAAGATTTCATTTTCATCTTTTTTTAAATTGAACTAGCTACGAATAACTCTCTTTCTATTTCTTGTGCAACCTCTAATGAAGGTCGTCGACAATCATGGCGCTGTTTACTTAAGACGTCGCTCTTAATAAGGATCCGGTATTCCCCATTGACGCAGGTATCTTTAGTACCTATCATATTCAGTATTATCATTTTATAATTGGATCAGTCGATAGTTCAGTATGTAGAATGCTTGCGATCCATGCCAGAAGGCTAAGGTTCGATCTCACCCTCGGCGGTCTCAGAAATAATTTTCAGGATAAAATAAAACTGCACGTATACATATAGTGTAACTTCTTACCGCGTTGGGTGACATGTGGCGCGTGGAATGTAAGTGGGGTTTTTACAGATTCCCAGCGGGCTGGTTCTCGTTTTTTATAAAGGCTAAGTATACCTTGACGGTACATTTATTTTGGGTTTGAATAACACATTGAAACGGAAATCCTTTCTGACACCCTCTTTGGGAATCAAATCATATCTCCCGCCATGGAATGCAGTATGCTACCAACTGAGCTATCGACCGGATTTTTCGCAAGCTTGGTTGTCGCTACAAAGCGTCAATTTATTCATTCAACCTAAATGCTAGAAAGCTGGATTGTCTTTTTGTGACCGATATTTGGTAAAGGCAATCATTTTTTCAACCCAGCAAAGAGCATTTTTAATGAGAGAATTATTTTTTGGTAGGAATCGAACGCACGATCTTCGTAGCGCTGACCGGTCAGCGTTTGGTAAGATTGAACGCGGAAATTAATGTAATTGTGATTTTCAACTTAATATTTACTCCTGCTATTTTTTTTGTCCGCAGATATCTTGGAGGCCCACAGCGCCCGGCCCCGCCGCATCGCCTCCCTCATTGGAGTGGAGGGCGGACACAGCATCAGCAACTCTCTGGGAGTACTGAGGACTTACTACGAGCTGGGAGTTCGCTATCTGACGCTGACACACTCTTGCAACACCAAGTGGTATGGACCAATCAATTACGCTCAAGCCCTGTAAAATATAAGGAAGTTTTGTTTTTAAAACAGATATCACAGCAATATATACCATAAAAAATAATAATAATAAATAAAATAGGCTTATTTATTTGGTGAGCGCCACAGATCAGTGAGCGCTGTTTTTGTGTGTATCACACCTTAAGAGCCCTTTGCGAGCTTCGTCGTCGCTGTAGAAAGCATCAATTTTCAAACAAGACCCAGTTGATGTAAGGCTGGATGGGCCTTTAGTCTTTGGTAAAGGTTTTATGAATTATTCAACCTAGCGAAGAGCAAATTTGAAAATAAAAGTAATATATTTTTGTGCTCCGCCGGGATTTGAACCCACAATCTTCCATTCAGAGTCCGAAGTAGAAATTGTGTAAAATAGTGCTACCACTGGTCATGGTGTAAAATAAATATTTCTGATTTCTACCTCAGTTCGACTCATCTTTTGAAGATGGTCGGATGAAGTAATATAGTGCTTAGGCATATTGTTTCCAAAAAATTTTTTTTTTAACAATTTCTGTAATTTAATTTTTAGTCAGATTTAATTTAACAATTGATTGATGCTCATCTGTTCCAGTAATCGATAAACAAAATTTTGCATGGGAAATAGTGTTCAATATTTCTGTGTGTTTTTAATTACCTCTCTAATGTGTCAGTGACAATGTTTTACTTAAAGTAAAAGGAGACATTAAAAGAATTTCAAGAAGTATTCAAGGACCTTAAAGGAAAAGCATTTCAATATATCTAGCTATCTTTACTCGTTAAAATATATTTTTAAAATTGTGTATACAATTTTTTTTTTTTTATTTATCAATAGAGAAGTTTTTTTTTTACAATTGTGTAAAAACAAATTCAATAAACACATGTTTTTATTTTTTATTTCAGGGCGGATTCATCAGGTGACAAGGAAAACTTAAGTGGACTTAACCAGTTCGGCGAAGTAAGTAAATAGTTAAAGCTTTGAGAAAAAGTATGCTCTTTATTAGCAGCTCATCAAATAACTAGCTCGGTGCGAGCTCAAGTTAAATTGATTTATTAAAACAATCTTGAGAAGCTTCAAGTTTGCATTTTTTTATCTTTGTAAACTTGTAAATATTAAAGTTATTCCGAGACGAACAGATTTTTCTTGCGTTTCGTTTATATTTCTCACAACTCTAAAAAGTTTTTTTTCGAATAAAAAGAGTAGTTTCTAAAGACCACTTTTTCAAATATTTGCATCAGTCCACTGCAGAATAGCTTTATGCAGTACTGTAACAATAAGCCAAGAATAAAATGGGTGATTATTTTGTAGAAGAAAAACTATAATTCTTACAATTAACCCCACATCGTCACATACAACTAATACTCCAAGTAAGAAATTTAAGTAACCAAAAAGTAATCGAGTATTCCACTTTTTTTTTATGAAAATCGGTAAGATCTTTAATTTTTCAAACACGATTTTGATAACTTCTTCACTTAGCAATTTTTTTAAGGAGTACAAGCAGAGTACTTAAGATACAATCTCATCCTTTAAATTAAAAGAGAGAAAGAGTGTGAGGGTAGTTTTTATTGGATCAGGCGCCATTTGATCGGGTGATTGATTGATTTAACGGCCGTTTTAAAAAGCAATATCTGATTCTAAGATCACAAATTTGGCGACTGTAACAGATGATAATAAATTGACTTTATCGAGAAAAAGGCAAAGTTTCCTTTGAGTATTTGAAAATTCATGATTTAAAAATCAAAATTTAGCCTTGTCTGACGGAAAAAAAAATCGTCACCGATAATTAATTTTATAATTTAATCACAACTGAATAAATACAGTAAAAAACGCAACTAAGCTACACATATAGTGTAACTTCTTGCCGCGTTATCCCCGAAGGGGTCGCATGTGGCGAGTTGAACCTATTTATTTTTACAGGTAAGGGGGCCGGCCTTACGCCAACCACTTCAGTTGAAGTGGAGGTTTCCCAGCTCCCGAGAGTGCTGGTACTCATTTCTAGTGAAGGCTGAGTAAACCTTGCCGGTATTTTATTTTGGGGTTTGAAATAAACACCGAAACGGGAAATCATTTCTGACACCCTCGGTGGGATTCGAACCCGAGCTTTCGGCATGGAATGCAAGCACTCTACCACCTGAGCTATCGACCGGACGAGTAATTAAATGAATGAATGACAGTAATTAAATGAATTTTACGCAACTTTTGAACTATTTAATTAAATTTGATTGTAAATAAAATTATTAATTTATTTTTAATAACTACTCATTTAAAACAAATACCACAAGAAATAATATCAGAATTCAGGATTTTTTCATATTGTAATTGATATTTATTGTTTGGATTAAACTACGGTTGTTTAAATAACATAATTAATATTTTCATAAAAATAATGTGATTAATTATTTTCAATGAAATAAAATATTATTAATATTTTTTGGTAACATATTTTTCGTCAAAATTTGACTTAAAATCGATATAATAAAATAGAATAAGTATATTGCTTAACTTTTCAACTAGTAAAGTTTTCTTTTATTTTTGTATGCTTCCATAAAATTGTATTCCTACTACAATTTTCGTTTACTACAAAACCTTTTATTCGAGTCCTGTTCAATATCACAAAGTTCCTTTGAAAATGTATTTCGCAAAATTACACAATATCTACAAAAACTTTAAAAATGTTTTGCAAAAATTACCTCTATTATACTTTCAATACTGGAAGGAGACAGGCAATTTATTTTCTATTTTGTTTGTCTTTTTAAATTTGTTTTTGTATCTGCCATAACTTCAAGCATTTCTGAAATATACAAGGAACAACGAATTGAAGCCGGTATCTTTCATTTCGAAATTTCTTCGTAGTAAACAATTTTCTAGTTCTTCACATTGTTCAATTGTTTGCAAGCTTTTGTAGTTTTTAAATGGAAATTCGCGTAATTGCATTGCTAAATTTATTTAAGAAAAATGTATAGTTTCGTCATTATTTTTTTACGAATCACTTGATCCTTTGCTAAAAAATGTCTATAATTTGATTTTTGTACTTGCAAGCGATATTTTGTTCAAATTAATCCAAACTGGTAGGTACTTATGTACTTGTCGTACTATTTATTTACCGTCTCATATTTGAAGATCAACGGTATTCGAACCAGCGTTGCTTCATTTCGAACAATTGCTAGTTGAATTCCCACCGTCTAGTTTGCTCGGACATCAAGCCGATTTGCTCTAAACAGTGCACTTGTCTGCGATAAATAGATCTTACTATAATATTTGTTGCAAAGATATGAGATTCATATTAAATGCATTCCCACAAGCAGACACGTATAAGTTGGCGCTTAAACATGCCGTGTGTGAATCTACAATATACCCCAATCTCAAATGAACACAAGCCCTGCAACTCTTGCTTACAACAATTCTAAATTTAAAAATTCCGAATACTTTCTATTCAGTCTATTTTATTACTTCCATATTGGTATGTAGGAGAACGATTATATTGGAAGTTGGAATAATGCTTACCTCAAAGACCTCTGTATCCAAGTATAAAGCATTACGTTTAAATTCAACCACAGCGTTTACAAAAAAATATATGGAAACACAAGGAACCCCTTTAGTGACCGTTGTAGTTTCCATATATTTTTGTGTAATTTTATGGTTGAGTTTTACGTTATATTTTATACTTGGGGTAGGTATTGAGTGCTCGTTCGAGTACGGGCGTGCTCGGGCTTCCATGAATAAAAGAAAGAGAATAACTGACGAGCCGCCCGTACCAAAGACCAGTACCCATATAATTTCAAGTTTAAACTAAGCCACAGCGTTTACCAAAAACTTTATGAATACTAATATGACACTACTAGTGAGCGTTTATATATTAATACATTTTTGTAAAGACGCTATTGTGGAATTTAAATGTAAAATTTTATACTTGGGGTCCATTGCTTTTTATGGATGACCCCTAGAAAATAATTAATAAATCAATTATTTCTCTCAGGCGATTAATGAAATCCGTTTGAAACTAAAGCGCAGAGTTGAAACTATGTCTAGTCACTTTCTATTTAAATTCAGGATCTACGACCTTAGCATTAATCATACAAAAATAGTATTTTTAAAGTGCTCATAAGAGATACTGTTCTCATTCATAAAACATTATTAAGACGCGGAAAAAAATATTGTTATATTACAAATTGTTTTTGTGTTTTTTCAGGTTAGACCATGGTCTATATGTAACTTTTTTTCTGCCGACGTTTCGCTTTAACGAGCAGAAAGCATTCTCATAGCAGCATGGTGGTCTCGCTCTCGTATTTTGTCTTGATAATTCGCCTTGAGAATGTTTTTTGCGCGTGAAAACGAAACGTCGGCAGATAAAAATAAGCTGCAAATAGACAATGGTCTAACTCGAAAAAACGCTATAATATTTTTTCATATCACACCGACCATGAAAGTGTAAAACATTACTTATCTTAGATGATTTTACAATTATGAAAAAAAAAAGTTAAACGGAAAATCGTAAGGCGTAAGTAACAATTATATTTAAACTCTTCAAAGTGCCGAGTCTTCAAAAGATTTTATATTACACAATCTGTGGTTTCACATGTACTTATTACACATGAAAAAATACATCCTTATAACAAAAATATTGTACAATGACTGATAATGCTGTTAAAATGAGATATTGTTTTAGTTGGCTATGGGATGACGTAATTGGGAATACCTGAAGTTATTATTCTGACAATTTATAATTGCATCTTTCTTCTTTGTTCGATTCATTAAACTTTTTCATTTTCCTTTGACAATTTAAGCATTTGGGATTTTCTTTGTCGTAATTTTTACATCCCAAATTTCTCAGACATGATTAGGCCCGTCGACTAATTGGATGTTGAGGCTAATTGGATGTTTGAACACAGTCGTGAAACGTGAGCAATCTTTCACTCTCGCTTTTAACAACGTTCACATTAGCGGAGAACGGTTCCTTCAATTATCATCGTTATTCAATTTTAAATTATTCGAATAAAAAAGCCGAAACCGATAAATTGATTTCGTTTCAATTCCAAAGCTGTAAAACGAAGCCAGGGCAGCCGAAACAGCAAAATGGGGTGAATGGGTACATTATTTGCCCTTTACACCCAAATCCCGAAATGCGAAATTTCAGAGAAAAGGTTCACAAGTGCCGTGTGTACATTATTTCTCGTTATCCTTATTTATTTACTGCCATTCGCTTAGAAATATTTCAGTTGTTGGAGTTTTTGTTTTAACTTTTTACAAACGACTTAATCCAAGCAATTTATAGCCGCTGGTACTGCGTAGCATTCCTCGTGTTCTTTACAACGCACCACGAAGTTTTACAAAGAAAAAGAGTTAATTTACAGACCATAATTTAACCTACTTATTTTTTCACATAAAATTTTACTTTTATTTTTTAATACAACCTTATTATAAATCAGCGTGCAGGACGGGTATTTATGCAAAATTAATTAATTATCATTGTAAAATTATTATTCTGTTAGATTAATGAATAATACAAAAATGGTCATTTTATAATACAATGAGAATATTCAAACTCGTGAATGAATTTTACACAATAACTTCATTTCATCATTATGATTTTATTATACTTTACATCTATAAAAAAAATGATGACATGCTTCTTTTATGCCAGCAAGTATTTAAATACATACATGTTGACTAAAAGTTAAAACTATACAAAATCCTAATCATTAAGCTAACATTTCCTCACAAATTTTGGACTTTAGTTTGCCTTGACGTCTAATATACCTAATTCTCGCAATATTAGCCCTCTATATTAACGCACAAGTAAATTTATATTATGTGTTTGTATATATTTTTTGCAAGCGTCATAATGTTTCCCACAGTTTTCATTTTCCATATACTAGAAAAGGGACATACTGCAGCGCTTTTGCTTTATAATACTTGCTTGCATATGCATACAACTAAACATGTTTTTTGTACAGGTCTTTTAGTTTTAAATTCGCATTCAATTTGGACTTCACCTTAGCCTACAGACTCAGCGAGCCTCAGTAGATCTTGCCGTATCTATTTGAACATATAAAGCAATAGAATATGACGGCACGTAAACAGCTGATCGATGTATGTATATTTTCCATATGTATTGATAGATGAAGATGTACACGGCTGAAATAGATGATAGCTAAAGAGAGCGCTGTTAATTACTTTGCGGCCTTCAAACTTTTAAAATCAAGGAGTATTTTTCAGTTTTTTTTCAACAAAATACTTCTTGCATTTTAGCAATTGAGTTAACGTATTTAGTTCCAATTTTCACCTCATTCTGCTAAACTTGTGTCGATCCGTACAGCGACCAGCTTTTTACGCACCACCATCTTTTATTGCATGCTATCTTCAAATAGATACGGTAAGATCTACCGACGCCCGTTGTGTCTGCAGACTCTGGCTAGGCACATATCGATGCGCTCTTATACCGTTATATTATGTTCCTGTGCTTTCTAGAAAGTGGTACGCGAGATGAACCGTTTGGGGATGATGATCGACCTGAGCCACGTCAGTTCTAACACCAGCCGCGCCGTCATCAAGCTGACCAAGGCGCCTGTGATCTTCAGCCACTCCTCTGCCTACACCCTGTGCAACCACAATCGCAATGTGCCGGATGACATCATTAAATCAGTGGTGAGTAAAATCATCGTACTGTTTTGCCTGTTAGAGAAAAATTGGGCTGCCTAGTCCAGTTAATTTTTTCAGTTCACAATCAAGGGTGTCGGAAATTATTTACCGTATCGGTAATTATGTCTTTAATATAATATCTATCTATTATCTTAATTGCAAAGATATTTAATATTTAAGATTCATATTAAATGCATTTCCATAAGTAGACACGTATAAGTTCGTGCTTACACATGCTGCATGTGGACCTATCTTTATTTTTTCTTTTGATATAAAACCCGAATCTCAAATGAACATAAGCATTGCAGCTCTTGCTGAACTTCTCTGAAACAGGGGTGACATCGGCAAAGTGAACCATTTTTTACAGTATGCGTAGTCAGCCTCATGCCAACTTATAAGTTAAGGAAACCTAATTTCATACCCAAAATAAAATATTGGCAAGAGTTACTTCAGCCTTACGGCAGCCTTCCTAAGAAAAAAACATCAGTCCCTGGGTAGAGAGCTAGGAAAACCTCACTGTCAACTGAAATGGTTGACGTAAGGCTGGCCTTTTCTGTAAAAAAAAAACTACGCTATACACGCTATACTCGATCCCGAAAGGATCAACGCGGTAAGAAGTAGCAATGTGTATGTAGCTTAGGTACATTTGTACCATAGAAATGTTTACCTGAAGATTGAGGATAGAAGTGGTCGTGTATGTGCCCCAACGTATACAGACAGGAAGCTATTGTTCTTTTACACTAATACCACACAAAAGAAAGTAAAAATGTCTAAAACTCCTATCTTCGTGAGGCTGGCTACCTCATTGATCAAAGTAAACATAATGTAAACATAATGCTTTTTGAAACGTAATTCACAGTTGGTGCCTTAGTAAAATGTGAAACAATTGGTTGATTTAAAAAAATCTATCCATTGTTTTGAGGACCATTTAAAAGTGTGTGAAATTCAAACCTGTGATCCTTTACTTAGAAAGAAATACCTCCAAAGACTGACCAATTTAAACATAAACTTTCTACATTGAATTGGCAAAAATTCAACAACAAAAATAAGGTAATCCGTGGAGGGCAATTGCAAAAGGAATAATTTTTAATTTGCAAGTTTTTGTTAAGCAAAACATTTGTGAAATAAGTTGGTAATGTTGTTCCGTTGTAATTCCCAGAGGGACAATGGCGGCATAATCATGGTGAACTTCTTCCCGAACTTCGTGAAGTGCAGCGACAACGCCACCTTGGCCGATGTAGCAGGTGAGAGGAGAACACACATTCTTTATGTTGACTACATTCCTTTCATTTTATATTTACTTGTGTACCATATCTTTTGAATCTGTCCAATACTTTAAAATGTCGCTACTCTAGCAACAACATAACTAGTAGAACCTTCGGGGTATGCTATTAGCTTAAGTAATATATCCACTAACATACTTTTAGGTCCAGTATTTTCAACGTTAGTGTATGTGACTCCTAATTTATATGGATTTTACTTGGATACTTAAATACTCACCTTAAAATTCCATCGGAAAATAACACCGAAAAAGTTAACAACTTCATCATCCAACATTGATTATTTTCAAGTAAATTTAGTGCAAACAAACCTAGAATTCTGAATCAGTTTTTAATCATATATTTTGTTCTATTTACATTTATGTCATACACAAAAAAAAAACTAGCATGTTATAATCTACATATCCATGTGTGTATCTGACAAAATTATTGGCGTAATTTCTTAGTACTTTAATTGCTTCCACTTACTGCTAATTAAACTAAGAATTTTTGAGAAATCCGAGCCGAAACTTAGTGTATTTGAGAAGGTTAGCAACCTATGTAGGTATTTGACATACCGCTCCGATACTAACTTCAAAGTCCAAAGTCTCAACTTTAACAGCTTGAGTGGGCTTACACTCGAAGAAAAACTTTTCTTCTCGCCGGGTTCGGGTTTGAGGGGAATAGGTATAAAAGCAACTTTAGCAGAGAAGCGAGCTCAACCTGGGGGCTTAGCTCCGCGGCAGTTCAAATGTAAATACTTTTTTTATGAAGAAAAGTTGAGAAGTATTATCTCTAGGTTGGTGATCTAAGGAGCGGCAGGCAAAGATGATGTCAGTCGGGAAGTTTTATAAATTAATTATCCAAGTAGATTCTCCGAGTGTCCAATCTGGCAGCTACAAGATGCAATTATGATATCGCTCTCGCTTATCATATTTCCAGAGGCAAAGTTGGATCGGGGAGAGTTTTTCCATGCCATTTAAATTCAGTTTTGGTTCCACTCGAGAGGGAGCGGATCCTTGAGATATTCACGCAAAATGCATTTTTAAAGTGTTTATTTTACAATGCTTTGAAGTAGTATGTAAAACGAAATTTGAATTTTTGTAATGAAATCTTTTAGAAGTTTTATTTACGAATTTCACAAAAACCGAAATACTTAAATAAGTAACAATAATTTTCAATTACTATTTATTCGTTCACAAAATAAAATCTAGCTTTTATTCATAATATGATAAGTTGATATGTGGAAATTATATTTTATAAACGGATGAGGTTATTATTTTTTATTATTTATGTATTATAAAAAAACACACAGTTTTACTCGAACACAAAATCCAAGGAATACAAATCTTCCTCTTCAGGATCACGGAAAAACCCCACGTTCAATTGTGATCTTGTTGTAATTGATTAGTTAAATTTCTATTAGAAAAATTCTACTATGGCAACCATAAAAACTTAAGTATTTTTCTCCAGAATTTAGCAATCATGTAAGCTGAGTGACAACTGTCCATTTTTCTGAAACCTTTGATGAAAATCTAAGCCGTTGATCCTTCAGACAAAAATATTTTCGCTTACATTTTTGTCTCAGGAATTTCTCTTTTCTTACATATTTCTCGCATTTTCCCACCCCTCTCGGATTATAATAATCTTGCGAGTAGTTTTTTTCCTGAAAGCTATACAAAGTGCTCTTCAATAGACGACCATCCAAAATATCCACCGTTTTAGATAATAATTTTCAAAAAAATATTATCTTTACTTAATTTATTAAAAACATATATAAAAACAAATATATAAATACGTACTTAAAAATATGTTTTTCATTAACTTCTTTGACACATTCTCACGCAAATCGATTTACTTTTATTTACTATTAATTTTGTACAATACAGGTTTATTTATTCCAAACAAAAATTGATATAATTAAAAATACACAATTATCTTAAAGAAAAACAAACAAAATTAAACCTTGTTTTCAACCACTTTAAATGTTTTTTAAATATATCAAATTGTTTTGGAAAAAAAAAAATGGCTTACCACAGTGTTCGATTGAAAAATTGATTTCTTATTAATTTTGTATTTTTGTGGATGTCTGGCATTGGTTGGTTTTATATTTTATTTTTTCATGTATCTTTTTTTGAGAACTTGTAAGTTAAAAAAAACTGTCACATTATATAATGTGTAACTTAAAAATAACGCACGTGTGCATACAATAAAAAAATCCAAGACGTCAATGAATACATGCTTTCCGCCATTTCAGTTGAACTTAGTAATTTTGATGATTTTTTACAGTTTGTCAGTCAAATTCACAGAAACTTATTAGTTTAAGATATTGAATCTACTTAGTGGTTTCGGAATGCGAAGTGATTTCAAGGCATGGATGTAATCAAGAGAAACTTCTCAAGTAAGCTCGATTCTAAATATACTAGAGTACTCGTTCTTAATAAATATTCAATATTAGTAATTTATTAGGTACAGGTCCTACAATAAATTAGAATTATATCTCTCTTATATCTGTAATTTTGATTGTAATGACTTATTAACATAAATATTTATATTTTGTAGATGCCCACAAATTAAGGTTGTAAAGATACGCTTGCACAATGCACATGCTGCAAGCGTCCTTTCAATATACATAACATATATATATTTTTTACATTATTTTTTTTATAAAATTTTACATAAAATTTATTCATTCCTTTTTGTGGTGAAATAGTACACTCAATAAAATAAAATACAGCATTTTTTTTTGCAAATATTTTCTTAAAATGACAAAAAAACAAAATAAAGTATGAAACGAAGGAGCATCCCAGCAATTAATAAAATTACTGTTTGTCCCATCTGGTGGTAAGCCGACCGACTTAAAGCAAGGAGAGCTGGGGAATTTAAAAATATTTTTGTGAGTAAAAACACCATTCGCTGTTTAGAATACCGCCCATGGCCGTAAAGATCGTTCACAGCAAAATTGAATAAATAAACAACAATCATTTGTTTCCTTTTTTGTTTCCTCTGCTTCTACTTAAAAAACTGACAAAAGAAAAAAACCGGTAATTTAATGACAAATTTCACAAACAAACATGCAATTCTTTTGGCCATCTATTATTCCTATATGTTTCTCGTCTTTTTGTGGTTAAACACAAGAACAACTCTCAGCAGATTTTTTCTGCAAATCCATTCTTTATCAAAGCTTTTTTTCCGTACGGTACGTGTTATTGAATCTTTTAAATTGTCCCCCATATGTTCACATAATATTTCACAGATTTGCTTGATTGGGTTTAAAAGTGTTGCCTGTAATTTTTAATTCAGTTTTCATTTTAGGAGTTAATTTAAAAAAAAATGTTTGTGGCTTCTTAGAAAATGGTTTACCAGATATTTAATTTTGCTCAAATACAGCTGATTTTCAAAACGACCAATAAAATAAAGCATATGGAATTATGTACACTACGGCGTATGAAATACTCGATAACAAGATTTAGTCGCTGGGATGGTCGAAGGATAAGGCGTTGTCACTCGAATTTGCGTTATTGACACTACCGCCGGTTCGAAACCCGCCTGCGCCGTGTCCTATCGACAATAACTTTAACCCTGGTTCAACAGATGCCATTGGATAAATATCCATTTATAATTCATTAAAAAGATTACATGATTAATTAAATTGATAATGTTAATACCTTTTTCTGGCCAGACAAAATAGGTTGGTGAATTGCATTCGTTGTCATAAATCTATTTTTTTTAAATATAACTTACAAAACAAGATAATACATAAGGAACTGGTCATCTCACTTGTCAAATCACAGCTCACAATGGGCGTTATAAACCGTCCTTTAGTTCATGGGCCGCCATATAAAGAGCTCTTACTAACCGCGCGACAGGTCCCCAATACATAAATAACCGTAGCGGAAACGAGGATAAAGAATTTCGGGGTATTAGTTTTTATTTTATTTGCGTTCGGACTTCAATGAATAAATGATCCTCCTATGTCTAAAATACCTACGCATTAGCTTCTATAAAAGCACACATATATATTTTTTCAATAATTCAAAATATTTTTCTAAAAAAGTTTCTCTTTTATAATTGTGTTTTTAGGTTCACAATATAATGTGCCCCTTTCTTCCCAATCAATCATTATTGCAATGTTCAAAGTTTGAAAGGAGTTGATCTGAATTGATTATCCCAAGCTATCGGAGTACGTTACGGTAGCCTCGAAGTCTCCTACTATATTGAAGGCGTTACTTTTCAAAATCTTTAAAATTTGGTAAACCAAACTAAGGAAAAACATCAATTTTGTAATGTCATATTTATATTGTTGAACTGAGTACTCGTAAATAAAAACATTATATACTTCTAAACGTATGACCTTTGTTTCAAATTTAAAATAGAAATAGAAGCACGCCAATCTATGTTCCCTTTGCCTGGCTTAAGTTTTCAGAAAACGTGAAGGTTACTCTAAAGATGGATCGTGTGAAGTTTCATTCCGATTGGATAACAATTTTTTTCTGGTCCTGGTGTTGTATAAAGGCTGAAGCTTTTATCTGCGGAAATAAATTGATCCCATGGCGTAGTAAAACACGCTGGATACTGCTAGTAAATAAATAAAAATAAAAAAGTGGTAACTTCAATGCCGTAGTTATAAAAATAGATATAATTATGAAAAACAAAATAAACATATTCAGTTGTATTCATGGTATTAATTAAAACGATAACCTAAATCAAACCGCGGATAAATTATTTTTGTAGCTGAATCATTCCAGAAGACAAAATATCTGTTACATATCTGTTTTTAATAGATTGTCGTGTTACTGTCGAGGATGCTTGAAAATTTATCTCCTTTTCAGGGGGAAAAACCTTCAAGATTTAATAATAACAGTTGGTTTAAGAGCTGTGTGTGTACCCAAAGCAAGATTAGATTACGTATTAATGCTACAATAGCATCTGCGTCTACTCTGTACCTAGTTTCAGTTATCTTGAGTTTCAGTAACACAACGTACGGCGTGTTAAGCGCCTTTGTTGAACGTGTGGCTGAGAGTTCGGTATTCCGAGTTGAAAGTTAGCGTTGACAAGGGTACGATCCTTTTATTGCTTGTATCCGATATTTATTTATGCATAAACTACATTCAAATAATACTACTGCTTCTCATCAGCCCATTTCTGCCTTCAACTTTTCGGCAAATTTTACACAAAAGTTTGCACAAGTTGAAAATAATATTAAGCTTATAATGTTTGCGGTTTTCGAATAACACAACAACACGGACTTAAAGTTTTCGCTTTAAACCGAGCTCACAATAGTTGAAATAATATTATCCCTCTAGTGAAAAAGCTTCAGCTCAGAAATACACAATGTTGCGCCGCGCGAGAGGAAAATATCTTGTGCATCGAAATAGAGGAAGAAAATGACTAAATTACATTATAAATTTTATGTTGTACTTGTTTCAAAAGAGAATTTTATTTGAAAGCAAATAAAAAATATTTTTTTTGATTAAAAACTGTTTAAGAAGATTTTCTTTCAAATGCAACAAAATACTTATAAATTATGTGGTGATAGTATGTGTTTTAAGATGTTTTGCCAGAGCGCAAATACTTAATAAATTTACTGATGTTTTTTTTGTATTATTGAAGCTATATTATATTACGTACATTTTTTTTTGTATATAT
Source organism: Agapetus fuscipes (assembly GCA_951799405.1). NCBI lineage: Eukaryota > Metazoa > Arthropoda > Insecta > Trichoptera > Glossosomatidae > Agapetus > Agapetus fuscipes. The sequence continues at coordinate 13,883,941 of OX637332.1, read as the reverse complement.
GCAGCAAGGTTTCACTTTGGGCTAGTAATAGCCTGAAATTTGAACTCGGTCCTATGTTCCCTATTTAATACAATTTATCTGTGAAAGCTTCAACATGCTTTTGTGAGATATGACGTACTCGTATGTACTACAAACAAGTTTGGGTTTCGATTTTAGTTTAAAATAATGTTTCGCAGAAATGCTAAATTTCTATGAAAATTATTCCGTGCTGGTTTTTGGCGAATGCTTTGTCATAAGTTCTTATTTTAGTATTTGACTCAAATTGATAAGCTTTAGAACTTGCTTTGACTTTTAACAAAAGTAAAAAGACAGTTTATTCAGTCAATATATTAATAGATAGAATATACAGCTTTCTAATAACTTAATAGGTAGTATAGGCAGATAATAATTAAATTCATAAATTATCAGTAAGTACTTTGACTTATAGGTTGGTATGAGGCTGACCACGCATACTGTAAAAAAATGTTCACTTTGCCAATGTCACCCCTGTTTCAGGGAATGTCGGCAAGAGTTGCAGGGCTTATGTTCATTTGAGGTTTGGATTTTATTTGTAAGTACACAATCAGCATTTGTAAGCGCGAACTACACGTGTTTGTTTGTGGGCATACATCTGAGAGCTTTAAATGAATATATCCTTGCAACTTAGATTATAGATTATAGATATAGACTTAATAGGAATAGCAACAACGTCAGATAGAGTAAATAATTAAGTTCTATGAGAAAGCCATTTGATCAAAAATAAATCTATTAATTAGAAGTTTGTTGGTTATGCATCACTCGAGAACAGCTAAAACTATTATTTTTTTGTTGTGTCTTAAAATGATGATTGTAATGCAGAAACTTTTATGCCATTTGAAATGAAAAAAAATCTCAGAAGTTATTAATATTATCATATTAGATTCTTACAGTGTCACAAACCGGCCACCATCAAATTGATTGTAATTTAGACAGGACAAAATGTGTTGGGTCAACTAGTATAAAATAAATAAAATCCGAATCATCTTGAATAATCTATAATCTAAGTTGCAAAGAAATGTTATATCTAAGATTTATATTAAATGCATTCACACAAGTAGACTCGTATAAGTTCGCGCGTACATATGCGGTATGTGAACTTGCAACATAAAAATCCAAATCTCAAATGAACAAAAGTACTGCAATTCTTGCCAACCTTCCCTGAAACAAAGGTGGCATAGAGAAAGAGAAGTATTTTTACAGTATTGGTGGTCAGTCAGTCACAATACCGAACTATAAGTTAAATAACATTATATTTTAGAAAAACTGAAAAACGCAACAGTTCAACTGAAATATGTTTATAAATTTATAATCATACAATTTTGGGGATATTGAGTGTACGCAGCTAAGTTTACTTAATATTTAAGATTACGGTATGACCAATAAGTCAACACTAATATCGATGCTGAAATATGTTTCATTACGCAACTTGTACTCTATTACTAGCGTAATTTGAAACTTAGCCGACATGCCAGGCCTAACTTTCTCAGGTAATCCAGCCGCGATAAGCCAAGAGCCACTATAGAGCGAACATTTCCGATAAATTGATGGTTATGATACGAATCGAGTGCTTTAGCCTCGAAATAACGTCGGACTCGGCTAACCACTTTGAAAAGCGATCCTTTACACTAGGAAGCAATAATATCTTCACGTCCGGCTATCTTTTATAGTAATACCAGGGGTGAATACTTCCAAGAGGCCACTAAATGCAAGAACGAGTAAAAAAACATTCAACTCAAGATATAACTAGTATTTTAAAATAAACAGTGAAGATCATACTGTCCCCTTAGTGCTTGGTTGTCTTATGTCCATCAGAGGTATTTTCACATAAACAACGTTTGTACCTATGTGCAGTGACGGCTCGTCGATTTTTCATCGAGCAGTGCATTTTTATACTAGTCGTCATTGATTACCCCCCTTCTTGATGTTATTTTGGATATTTTATTATTCGGAGAGCGAGGAATTTTGGCGATGCACGGGCCTCTTTTTAAAAATGTACAGTGCTCTCAATATTCACCGTTTAAGTTGGTTTTTAAAGAAATGTATAGGGCTTCATACAAATTTTTTTGGGCATTGCCACAAAATGCACTGCGATATAATATCTATGTTTAAATACCTACCAATTTGGAGTATTTTCATGTTCGCGGAACTGTATAATATGTAAAATCATTATGAATGTATAATAGGACTTGACACAAACGGTATTTTATGCGGAACAAATTTGTAAGTATTGGATCGTGGCATTATTACTGGGGGTGCAATGCACCGATGCACCTTACCTGGAGCCGTCACTGCCTATGTCTATAAATAATCTATAATCTAAGTTGCAAGGATATATTCATTTAAAGCTCTCAGATGTATGCCCACAAACCAACAAGTGCAGTTCGCGCTTACAAATGCTGAATGTGTACTTACAAATAAAATCCAAACCTCAAATGAACATAAGCCCCACAACTTTTGCCGACCTTCCCTGAAACAGGGGTGACATTGGCAAAGTGAACCATTTTTTACAGTATGGGTGGTCAGCCTCATACCAACCTATAAGTCAAGGAATATTACTGAAAATTTATTTAAAAAATATATAAACAACTCTCACATTGTCGTGTTTTACTTTTTTTTATTGTCTGAGATTAAGTAGAATTTAATTCATAAGACGATTTCATTGAAAGGTCATCTTTGAATCAAATGGTAGATAAGCTAAACAAGCATTGAGAAAGTCGAAACATTTGTCAGATGAAATTTCACACAAGTTCCACACATGAATTCGCATAGACAGAATTGTGAAAACAAATATTTTTATTGGTAGCCAAGGACCGTAGTACCATACACGAGTGACGTTTGCCGCCGAGAAAAAATATATAAATTCAAATTCGTGCTGAGTGTATTGTTTTTCAAAGACCCATTGTTTGAATGTATTTTGTGGTTTATTCACAGTCGTTCATAGCGCCACCTTAAAGGTAAAACTAAATGAGTGCTGATTCGCTGATTTGAGAAATCGTAGATGAAACATTTTATTTGGTGAAACTTTTCATAGTAAGTGAACTAATCATGATTATATGTTGATGACAAACTTCTAAAATACAGGATTTTCATATTTTTTCACTGTTTGCTCTCGTAAAAAATTGTTTTTTTTTTTTGCATTTATCTAAGAATCCCATTAACTTAATATGTCACTTATTCCATTTAATCTTAGAGGTATCGATATAATAAGGGAAATAAATAAAATTGAAGAAAACCGCACAATAAAAAAACGCAACTAAGCTACACATATAGTGTACCTTCTTGCCGCGTTATCCCCAAAGGGGTCGCATGTGGCGAGTTGAACCTATTTATTTTTACAGGTAAGGGGGTCGGCCTTACGCCAACCACTTCAGTTGAAGTGGGAGTTTCCCAGCTCTCGAGAGGGCTGGTTCTCATTTATTGTGAAAGCTGAGTAAACCTTGCCGGTATTTTATTTTGGGGTTTGAAATAAACACCGAAACGGGAAATCATTTCTGACACCCTCGGTGGGATTCGAGCCCGAGCTCACGGGGCGGAATGCAAGCACTCTACAAACTGAGCTATCGATCGGACTGACATATTAAAAAAAAACAACAACAAACCAAAATCGCCAGTATACATTGTTGGGCTCACTCCATTTCATATTTTTGATCAATAGTCGTTACATGAAAAGTTATGATTATAAGGCGTGTATTGCGTAATAAAATTTTCCAGCCGAAGTTTGATTCATTCAATATGGGGGAAAAAACTTGGCTTCACAATCGACAAGGCCCCTAATTAATCACTTCCATCGCTAGACCACTCAGGGCTCCGCGCGAACTGGAAAGTTACCCAGTCACTGTATTCAAGCCGATACTCAGTGTATACAGAATGCAGACTAATTTATAAGGCTTTGTTTGCGTGAGACTTGGTCGATTTATACTTTTTTTTAAATGAAAGAACGAGTCAATTGAAACAAAATCGATAAATTTGCAAGTGACTTAAAGCAAGAAGATAATATGAATGAACTTTAAAGCTCGTTAGATGTAAAAAAAAAATAACCTCGTTTGAACACTTTAAAAGTAAATAAGTTTTGACTGACGTATTGTTATTGTATTTTTTCGGGTTAAACCATGGTCTTTACGTAGCTTTTTTTATCTGCCGACGTTTCACTTTTACGAGCAGAAAGCATTCTCAAGGCGAGTTATCAAAACGACGTGGCGGTCTTCGCTTTCTTTGCGGTTGCTTTCTGTTGGTAGTTGTAATAATTATGAAAATAATGGAAATATTATTCACGATAAAATTATGTGTTCTACACTTTTGTGAGAATACAATCAATTTATATTGAATTAAGTAAAAGGATACGCTTTTGGAATGACCTAGAATTTTGAAAAAGCGTTATAAAAAACTGAATTTTAATTATGTTAAAAAAGCTTGAAGTGGTAAATAAATACATAAATCTCACAGCGAAAAAATGACAATAGTTTTTATATATTTTTTCTCGTAGACAGAAATCTACTTTGACTAATTACAGAACTATCAAGCTTTTGCTTTGCTTGTTTATTTTATGTTTTGTTTAATTAAAGCGAATATAAAAAACAGAGTACTTAAGCATTTATAAACACAAGCTGAGACGAATTTCTTCATATTATTTCTTTTCCTGGGCTATTATTGCCTTTTTAAACATCTGATCAATCGTTTTGAATACTAACATAAGTAATAAAACTGAGAATAAAAGGGAAACGTTTGTGAGAATTTTTGAAAAATTATGTTTTGGTTAAACTGTTATTTAGCGTTCGCAATATGTAATGCCTTTTATAAATTTACAAAATTCAACTTACAGAATTGAAACCAGTGTTTAACGTGTAATAGATTTTTAGGGTCTTGTAACCATATTTATTTAATAATTATTACCAAACCAAAATATCCGCATACCGCGTTTAAAACTGAATATTTTGATACACAATGGCTTATTTGATTCAACTTTTCATCCATTGTTTTTGTTACATTTTATCATCGAAATATGATTTGAAGCATTAGCTCTCACGGCATTTCTACAAAATCACATATTACATTTACAACACAAATAACTTTTTGAAGCACACTTCTCAACTGCTATCTCGATTGGGTTGTTTTGGAAGCGCCCATCTAACACCAACCTTAAAGTTGAAACTCAACCTTAGTGTTCACCAAAAAAATATGGAAACCAAAGCAGCGCATTTTGTGAGCGTTTTATGTTCCATACATTTTCGTCAAAACTTTATCTCGGAGTTTAAGCGTACTTGAATACAAGTTATCGTTAAGCACAAAAGCGCCTGCAAACTTTCCTTGTCCGTATACATTTTACATTGTATAGAGTCAAAGTTGTCATCTGATAGGCGGTGGGGCTTATTTGTATTTTTGTCAAATCAATTCCGAGTCACTTCGCCGCGATGAAGATAAGACTGGAGAGGAAGGGCGGCAAAGACCCGGCTCTTGGAGGGTCCGCGAATGCTTATCAGGGGACGCTATCTACGCCTCGCATTTTACTGGTACTTTCGTGAACCGTTTGATGGCTTAAATGTCATAAGGAATACCGTAAAAAACCTTGTCTTTTTGTGATCTATGTAAATGAGCGCGGTATACTTTATTTTATTGCAGCTCCATTGATTGTCAGTGTTATTCTTACTTCAATGTTGCAAATCTCATCTCGATTAAGGGGATAAGCGGTTTGTTAAATACTTGCGTTTCATGACTGAGGTTCTCTAATCCTTTAAAAAAAATTAAAACCAGCGCCCTGCGAACTGGCAATCATTTCTTGAAATTAGGTGGTTGCCAAAAAGTGAGCCATCTTACCTGTAAAAAAATAGGTTCCATAAATCACACGCCACTTCTTCCGGGATAATGCGGTAAGAAATTGCCCTAAATGTACAACTTAGTTGCGGTTTTTCGTCTCTGAATGACATGTGGATGTTGGACTGTTTGAATATTTACATAAAACGGGATGTTTTGACTGTTTTCATAGAATGAGAATTTTTATATGATTGTTTACACATGTTGTTTAAATAAAGAGAGATTCACTACGCTTACTAAAAATATTGGTTTAGTTTTGCCAATGCATTTTCTGCTTCAGGATAGGCGGCAAATTTGCGTGGGAATCAAATTCTACATACAAAACTCTCTGACACAAACTTTCTTACAACTTCCAACCGACCGAAAATTATTAATGCAATATGAACTACAAGTATAAGTGCAACAAGAGTAACATTAAAACACTCCATTTTTTTAACCTAATGATTTTATATTAACCTTTTGACATCATCATAAATGTAGAATATATTTTTTCATAAAAAAAGCAAGATCTGTAAATAAGCGTTAATAACATCTTTAATACAAATTTACAATACATATTTTATACAAATATGTATGTTGGAAGTATTTCCGATTCGTGTTTGTCGTACGCTGTGTAAAAAATATCATTTCGTACTAAATCATCCAAGTAGAGAATGCAAAATCCGGATTTTTTTGAAATCCGAATTTTCCAATTTTCCTTTGATTAAAATCCGGATAAACCGGATAATCCGGATTTTTCTAAGTTTTAAGGTGATTTGATAAATTGAAATAAAACAGAATTTAAAATCTGCATTTATTCAGACACGACAAATAAAATCAACTAAAATAATCAACAAAACTTTGGGTATCAGTCATCTTTCCCTTATATAGGTAAATTAGTTAACTTACATAGTCATAAACTGAACATAACATAAAATCAAATGCAACAAAACGTATTATTCATCCTCAAATTAAATTTGCCGTTGTCGAACAATGGTCGGTTAGAAATTTTCACACAATATAACATTAATTTAGTGACATTAATTTATAGTTTATGACATTAATTTAGTACATATTAATCAGTCTTATTTAGAAAATGAGATCTTAAAAACATGAAAGCGTCAAGTGTCTCGGTGAGTGAGCGGGGCGCGGGGCGTCCGTCGCGCCCGCGGCACGCGCACGTCTCGCGTTGCTCGGTTTATTGCCTTATATGGGCATAAACAGAGCCAATCACGGATTTCGCGCCAAATTCGCTCAAACAAAGTACCTACAGCCTATAGCTAATCCTACCAATTCAAATATTGTTCGAATTTGCTTATTAGAGTAGGTAATCGAACTACTTAGAATGAAAATTTGTGGATAAATATAAAATATTATGCATTGAACTCAATTTTGGCTAAAATCCGAAGAAACCGGATTTGAGTTTTAAAAACCGGATTTAAAAAAACTCCAGAAAATCCGGATTTTTCAGTTATTTTCGAATTTCGAAGAATCCGGATTGCAATCTCTACATCCAAGTATTGAATCCTCCGCTATATTTTCAAAGTATTTCGATTGATGACAGTTATTTGAAGAAAAAGTTTCAAGTCAGAGAATGCCGACCGTGTCTCGAGTCTTTTGGATATAAATGACAAAACTTTTAATGGTTACCTCTTCGTGGGATTTCGTCTGTCTTTTGAATTTACTGAGTTTTTTTAAACATCACTTTTTGATGCAATAACTTCTTATTGAATTCCAATATAAAAATTCAGAACAAAGATTTTAATTAAAAGATTTTTCCCTTTTTTTTGAGGGTTCCTTAAAAAAATCATTGAAATTTTCAGTAGAAGATATCGGAAAAAAACTAAGAAGGCTTCGTTAAAAAGATCAGAATGATATTGAAGCGAAGATAAAAATATTTTGCCAAAAATTCAGCGAATCTTCAAACCGCTTAAATGGTATTCACTGCATACGCGCTATAAAATTCTATTAAATGGTACTTTTCCTTAGCTGATATGTTTTTGAGTTGAAGTAACGAGGCATTTGTGTATAGAAAAAAGTAAGTCGCCGACAAGAATAACTCGAAAATCCCTATATATTTTTTTAAATCACTTAAATTGGGTTTAAACTGTTTTGACAATAAAAAATATGTATTCACAAACGTATACTTATTAAAAAAATCTAAACACAATATTTAAGATGTGGATGAAGTACCTACTTTCAATAATCTGAAAACTTAGTTGCAAAGATAATACAAGCACCAGAAGGCGCGTGTAAGTTTGCGCTTACACATGCTTCATGCGAACTTACAAAAGAAAACTACACCAGCTTATTAGTCAAGAAACAATAAAAAAAGTTGTTGATAAGGATGTAGAATCCATCTTTTCGGGCTTGTAGACCATGGTCAAATAATTCTTTTGTAGGCTGCTTTATTCTTTTTGGAAGGCTGCTACGTTTCGTCAGTAACATATGACTGACATCTTCAGGGCTTGTACTTAGACTAAGTACAAGTCTAAGTACAAGCCCTGAAGATGTCAGTCATATGTTACTGACGAAACGTAGCAGCCTTCCAAAAAGAATAAAGCAGCCTACAAAAGAATTATTTGACCATGGTCTACAAGCCCGAAAAGATGGATTCTACATCCCTATCATCATCATCTGAAGCCGGCCATGTAAGCCTTAAAACACTTATAATAAAAAAGTTGTTTTTATGTAAAACAAATATTCCTTATTATTTGACATCTTATTCTTCTGCTTCTCTTTCAACCATAGGATTCATTTGCAGCAATGTTGCAAAGAAATATTTGTTCCTTCCACCTTTGAAGATTATATACATCTCCAGGACAAGACGGTGCTAATCCAACATTTACCTGGTGAGACGCAAGATGGTGGTCATCATCTTCCATCATAGAAACAATAAAAAAATTATATTAATGTCTTCGTTTTATTCTTTAAAAAAAAGCACCATTGACCAATAACTAATGTAAAAAAAAAACTGCTTATGCCAAAATGACTATTTTGAGAATAAAATAATGAGAGTGTACAAAGTAATAGAAACTAAACGCTTCGTGAGTCGGAACAATTGAAAATTATTCATATACAAGGATTAGGAAACAAAAGCTCGATGTGTGTAGGTATTGTAATGGAATTATTTGATCATTTAAGCCTTAAGGAATACAAAGCAAATATTCTCATTCATTCCACATTACTATTAGACCAATACAAATATTTAACAAACAAGCACTATACCCAACCAACACAACTGTTGCACGATTACTATATGTAATCGATCTATAATCATTGTTGCACATATACATATATTACATGCATTCTTACAACAAGAAACGTGTAAATTCTAGTGCTTACACATACCGCAAGTGGACTTACAACATAAAAACCGTATCTCAAATGAACGTAAGCCCAGTAATTCTTACCGACCTACCCTACAGCAAGGGTGATATTGTCAAATTGAACTATTTTTTACAGTATAGGTATTAGCCTCCAACCTCTAAGTCAAGGAAAACTATTATACATTACATGCATGTTTGTACTTACTGAAACTATTGAAAAACAAAATGCATACCAATTATTAACTATAATATATTATACCAATTATTATTATACTATTTATACTACTTATATCTATGTCACTAAGTATATTTACATCTACGATTCATATTTTAGTAAATGCGTGTAATTTAACACATAAACGTGTGTCATGTTTACTTACTAAGTAAAACTCAAACCTCAAATGAATTTACATTCGGCAACTTCTACAGTGATGATTTTTTTTTACAATGGACCAATTTTCGAAATGCGGGCAGCCTTATACGAACCTAAAAGTTAAGGAACAAAAATAATTATTTTTTTTACTAAAAGCATGCAGTTTTCAAATTAGTTTCTGTCTTCTAGAATCAGTTTGGACACGCAATTACATCTTAAGACTTAGTTCTTGTTCTAACGAGAGTAGTTCTATAACTACAGCTAGAAAGTGGACTCGAAGCAACAATGCTTGGTGCAACAAAGGTCACCTCGCCTTAGACCGCTCGGCCACACCGCATAAAAACAACTTTAATTTGTTCTATAACGGACCTTCTATGAAAGATCGACGGCAATCATGCCATTTTTTCTATAATGTGTTTCTTGAGTAAAAGGTTGGTATGCGTCGGATCGCTTATTCTGTAGAAAATTGATGTTTGCTAGTGCCAATCCTGTTTCAGGGAAATCCAGCAGGGGTTGTAGGGTTTATGTTCTTTGAAATTAAACTTTTTTTTTCGGAACACATGCAAAATGTGCAAGGGTGATCTTGCACGTGTCTACGTGTCTTCTTGTGGACAAAAGAAGGTTTGAATCAATCAAAAACAAAAAACAAAAATCCCTTGCACTCCTTACATTGCCTATCTCTGATTTGTTAGGATTTTACCAATCTTTACAGAATTTTTTTTTTCTTCGTATGGGGCACAACAAATTAATTGTTGTTAAAGACGCAACTTTTGAACAACAATTTCATAAATACTCATTATCTTCCCATAAACGATTTTCACTTTTTTGGAAGTGTGACATTAAGTAATGATAGGTGTTCGAAAAGGATCGCCCAGTGGCAGCCCAGAATGTCTAAGCGAGGAGTGGGGAGACCCCAACTGAGGTGACTGGATGACATCAAGAGAACTGCAGGCAGAGGATGGCTGAACACAGCAGCCGATAACAATTATGGAGAGGATTGGAGGAGGCCTACATCCAGGAGTTGACTGAGAAAGGCTGAGGCAGAGTAGAAGAAGATACATTGATTGGCTGTATCGATAAAAAAAAAGCTATGTTATGATTGAATTGTAACAGGATTTGTAAATGGCAAAACGCCCACACGTATCTATTTGCCGTTTCCCTGATTGCTAATTAACCATCACTCCCGGTCGTTGTGTTTTGAATAAAGCCAGCATTATCACGGGAGCTCGGTGGCACACAGAGACACACACTACCCAAGTATACAACCCAATTTTTAAACTCAACCACAGAAAAGTGCGCAAACTAAAATAGCTCACGTACTGAGCGTTTGAATTTGCATATATTTTTAGTGATACGTTACGGTGGGGTTGAAACTGGTGCGGCAGCACAGGCTCGTTAGCGGTGCGCTGCGTTGACGAGGACGGCGCCACATTGCGACCTAATGAGATGAACCTGCGACAATAATCACATCACGGCAAATGTACCAGACAACCAACAAGCTGTAACTCAATTTCACAGTGTATTCAAACTCAACGTGTGAATGCGATGGCTCAATGGAACGACTGTATTCTTTTTCCATACAGCAAAATGTATCTCAATGTAGCAGGGTGTTGAAAATTAACTTTTGAATCGTACTTAGTGATTGCTTTTTTTTATATAGTTAGATGTAATTAATTATTTTTGTTCCTTGACCATTTGGTTGTTGAGGCTGACCACTCATACTGTAAAATATTTTTTTTGTCAATTTGATTTGAAGGATTTTTACCAGTCACATGGCCTGATTGACATATTCTATTGGAACTCACTAGTTTCGCCAAGATGATTCTTGATTAATTCATTGACTTATGAGGCTGACCACCCATACTTTAAAAAATAGGTCAATGTGCCAATGTCACCTCTGTTTCAGGGAAGGTCGACAAGAGTCTCAGGGCCTTAGATTTTTATGTTGTAAGTCGACATGCGGCATTTGTAAGCGCGAACTTACACTACCATGTGTTTGCTTATGTGAATGCATGTGATATGAAACCCGAAGGTAATATATATCTTTACAACTTAGATTATAGATTAAGATGGCTCGATGAAACTAAGTAAATGAATGCATTTTTTACATAGATAAAAATCACAAACTGTATCTTAATTGTACTTAAAAGAACAAACTGTTTCTCACTTAAGCTGGTTGTTAAAAACAAAGTTTAATTGCAATGGAACGAAATAAATTAGTACTTGTTTTTCAACTAAATCTAGTCCGAGGACTTCACTATAATGTTTTTGTTTGTTTGGCTTACCATTATATTACGACGTTTGTAGATTGTAATGATATTGACCGCTCCGTAGTCTAGTGATTAACATGTCGGACTCAAGTGGTTAACGTAACTGGATGAAAAAGAGTCGACTTTTGTGGTGCACAAAAAAATTGTTCTGTTGTTTTCGAATCTGCTCTTTGCCGGATTAAAAAATCATCTGCTTTGACAAAGGACCGTTTACAGAACGACTTTAATTAAAATCCAGCCTTATAACAACTGAGTTTTGCTGAAGAATTGTTGCATTCTACAACGATGACCAAGCTTGTATAGGGTACTTGAAGTGTGATTTACACTAAAAAAAACACTCACCTTTCTTTAATATTTTAAGGAACTTAAATGAATTGAAAGGAACACTCGTATTTGTAGCTACTGTATATTCCATTAGAGTGACTCAACGTATAGCAGCAGTTTTGCTAGCACAAGGGTTGAGTTCAGTTATTATATCAATTGGTCAAGGAGAGACTAGGGTAGATATATGATTTGTTGTTAGGGGCAACAAAATAAACAAGTTGACATTTATACAAGCTTAGAGATTTGAACTCTTAAAGTAATCAAAGGATATTGGTTATAATCTACAATCTAAGTTGCAAAGATATAATGACATGTAAGGCCCACAAGCACGCACATGGCAGTTCGCGTTTACACATGCTGCATGTGTGCATAGAAAATAAACCAAACCTCACATGAACATAAGCGTTGCAACTCCTGCCGAGTTTCTCTGAAACCTATAAAACTAATTAAAGATCTATAACCTAAGTTGACAACAGATTTGTAAGCATTTATTATTTATTTCCAATGCATCCCCAAAAACGTATATTATACATTAAGTTGATGACTATCCGAGAAAGATTAAGTTTCGTATGATTTTGTGTAACATTAATCACTGGGAGCTTTATCACATTTCAGCCATGGTAGAGATTCAAATCAAGGACCTCATTATCAGAAGTTTGAAATAATTGCTTTATTAAAAATGTTTTTCGGGATTTTTAATACGAGTTTGAATTTATTTTCTAGCGTCTACTCGATTTACTCAAACACTGACTAAGATGGTTTCTAGCTCACTGAATTTTTACTCTGACTTGCAACACAAAACGCATACATTTTATAAAGGCGCTGTTTTATATCAAAAGGTTCGATTTTGCACGGTCTAGTTCAGGGGTCGGCAACCTTTTGAGTCGGAATAGCCAAAAATTACAATGTAAAAAAAAATAAGTTTGGAAATAGCCACATTTTTTTTCTTGCCTACAATAAATTCTGTAGGCGAATGGAACAACGGAATGGATCAAAAAAATCGGGATGCAAAGTGATTCTTTAGATATATTATATCTAAAGAATTGTATTTGCATAAACGACAGTGTCAGGGGAGGGGGGGGGGGGGGGTGAAAGCAAGTACAAGTGGCTGAGAGATAGAATCGCTGCCTAATCCTCTTTAATCGATTTAATCGATAATATTTGCTAATGAAACTGAAGAGACACAGCTTCACATCCAAAGAGCCGCATGTGGCTCGCAAGCCACAGATTGCCAACCCCTGGTCTAGTTACTTCCAATAGTTTTTGTAACTTCTACACCAATCCATACTAATCTTTATTAGTCTAGTATTTTCGCTTATTCCATACACTTATTATTTATTCAATTAATTATTACACCTACTTGACAACTTATAATAATAACAATATTATTGAATGCATCTATTTAACTATTTATAAGCATACTAGCAGACTGACCGTGCTGCGCACGGTTGTCTGCTAGGCCCTTCGGGCAGTGTAAGTCTGGCTTCGCAATATTTTTTTCTCACACCTCCTTCATAGTAATTAAATGCTTTAAGAAGTAATTTGAAAAAAAAATTGCGGTAAAAGGGTTATTTAGTTCTTTCATGTTCTGAGTATCTTGTATGAAGCATGAGGTATGAGGCTGACCTCCCATACCTAAAAAAATGTTCACTGAACGAATGTTTCTCTGTTCCTGAAAAGGTCGGCAAAATTGCAGGGCTTATGGTCAAGAGAGGCTGAAATTTTTATTTGTAATTACACATGCAGCGTTTGTAAGGGCAAACTCACTCATGTCTGCTTGGGGGCATGCATTCAATATGAATTATAAAATGTATGTATGCAACTTAGATTTATATTCTAAAATTAAAAACATCAAGTGCCACAATTATATGTTAGCGTGAAAGAACATTTGCCAGCTTGTATTTGAATCATCAAAACTCTTTTTGCAACTTAAGATTATAAATTAAGATAACCGTTGTTTAAGGATTTTTCCAACCCAAATTCCTTGACCTAAGGGTTAGTATGAGGCTTACCACCCATATCGCATAAATGGGTTCACTTGACAAATGTTCCCCCTGTTTTTGAAAAGGTTGGCAAAAGTTGCAGGGCTTATGTTCATTAGAGGCCTTAATTTTAATTTGAAAGTTAACATGCAGCATTTATAAGCGCGAACCCACTCATGTCTCCAGGGGGGCATGCATTGAATATGAATTATAAAAGTTATTGTATCTGTGCAACTTAGATTATATATTCTAATATTTAAAAAAAATCAAGTGCCACAACTATATGTTAGCGTGAAATGACATTTGCCAGTTTGTGGGCGTGCATTCAATTTGAATCATCAAATAACTTTTTTTGCAACTTTAGATTATAAATTAAATTTAACGTTGTTGAAGGATTTTTCAAACTCAAATCCTTGACTTATAGGTAAGTATGAGCCTGAATACCCATCTCGCAAAAAATGGTTCCCTTGACAAATGTTCCCCCTGTTTTTGAAAAGGTTGGCAAAAGTTGCAGGGCTTATGTTCATTAGAGGCCTTAATTTTAATTTGTAAGTTCACATGCAGCATTTATAAGTGCGAACCCACTCGTGTCTCGAATATGAATTATTAAAGTTATTGTATCTGTGCAACTTAGATTATATATTCTAATATTTAAAAAAAATCAAGCGCCACAACTATATGTTAGCGTGAAATGACATTTGCCAGTTTGTGGGCGTGCATTCAATTTGAATCATCAAATAACTTTTTTTGCAACTTTAGATTATAAATTAAGATTACCGTTGTTTAAGGATTTTTCAAACTCAAATTCCTTGACTTAAGGGTTAGTATGAGGCTTACCACCCATATCGCATAAATGGGTTCACTTAACAAATGTGTCCCCTGTTTCTGAAAAGGTCAGCAAAAGTTGTAGGGCTTATGGTCATGAGAGGCTGAAATTTTTATTTGTAAATACACATGCAGCATTTGTAAGCGCAAACTCACTCGTGTCTCCGAAGAGGAGTGCATTGAATATGAATTATAAATGTTAATGCGTCTATGCAACTTAGATTGTATATTGTAATAATACTTTAAAAAAATTAAATGCCGCAATAAGTACGGTTTCATATAAAAAGTTGACCTAATCATAATAATAATAATCTAATAATCTATAATAATAATAATAATGATAATCGATCGTCATTATTTCTAAAAAATACATGTTATAACTGGTTGAAGTATAATTTTGAAATAAATAAAGAATATAGGTAGGTACTCAACGGAATTCAACCGAAAAAGAATCGACTTGGCAATGGCAACGATGGCAACTTTGAAGTGCTGGCAATTTATTTGAAATTCGAATGTCAAAATGAGTTTTGTTTCTCGCATAGGTTTTACATAAAAAGGTGTTGTGATTGATCATGTTTATTTATTTAAAAAACAACAATTTAAAATCTACTAATGATGAGGAAGCACATCCCAAGTCCTGAACAATATTTGTTGTGAATATGACGTGCATCTGTTCAGGAGTTCTTCAGTTTGAATGCCATTAACGCACAACTATTTTGTATGGGGAGGCCGTTGCATTTTATATTATAGGGGGATATAGGGGGATAACAATTATTTAATACATCTAATTACAATTAATAATTTAAAATTTAAATCTGGCCTCAAAAAACTCCACGACGCCATTCCAGCAATGATGTGTTTAACAGAAATTTCAACATTGGCCTCTGAAATCTCACATTTTTCAACAAATGACTCGTGTTAAACATGAAAAAATGTTTAAGTTTTTGAGTAAGGACTTTTTAGTTTCAAACTCCCTAAGGCTTGAATAAAAGTTGAATAAAAGTTGCTAACTGCAAACTTCTGAGAACGGTTCAAAAAGTTTTTTGATCACTTAAAAGTCACCTGAACTATTGTTCAAACTGTGCCTTAGCCTTTAGTGTGAAATACATGACATTGTGTGCCTATGTAGGTGCTGTAGTATGTGGTTACAACGTGTCTGTGTTATTGAATCGCTCTGTCGTGCAACCGCGATGTATTCCTAGATATGCATATCAGAGCATAGGCTGCACTGAGTCTCGGTGCAAGGTGGCTTGAACCTCATTCACAATATATGTACAGCAATAGTTGGAAAATTTAACCAGCTACACGGAATCCTGTAACTGTAAGTCTGTCACCTTGCCGCTATGAGTGGCGCAAAGTTAGCTCCATTTTCACTTTTGTCCACTAGGTGACTGTGTCTGTAGTCAATAGTCATCTTCATAGCGGAGAACAAAACTCCTTTTCTTTCTATTGTTAGGATTTGCTTGGGTTCAATTGATTAAAACTTCGATTAAATTTATTTTACACAAGATAAGAAGTAAAAACAACTTTGTTTACGATAACTTTGAGTATATTTTAATTCCACAACCGGTTTCGCAAACATCCGTTCGCATCATCAGGTGGTTAAATGAATACCGACTAAAAAAAACGGTTGTGGAATTAAAATAGATGAACGATTACAAAGTTAATGCCTCTAAAATCAATATAATCGAATCGAAGTTCACAGTTAATCTTTCGTACTATCTCGCTCAACAGCTTAGGTACTAATCATCCTTCAAAGCCCTGCAATTTGTATTTATGGGTGAATAAGGACTATTATGGACCAGACCATGCCAGAATCTTCCCAATGAGAAGCTTCGAGCTTACACTAGTACAACCATTCAAATATCTGCGTTTAAAGATACACTCACTCTAGTAAAACAAAAAGAACACACACAATCATAAGTAAACATCCACAGACATAAACATTCATAACAGTATCTTAACACAACACTCTCATTGGACTTTGAAATTTTGGGGAACAAATGTGATATCACACGACTGGACAGACAGCCAACACAATATTGAGGAGGTAGTTTTAAAAATACTTAAAAACACACCGTACTTCATATACATAGTATAACCGCTAAATGATTGCGTTTTCAAAAACAAATCACATTTTGTAAAATAGGAATATTCCCTGATTATATGGAATCCATTTTTTATTTACTTCGGGTGACTAATTTTTCCATTTTTACGACATCCATTCTTTATACATGTCTAAAGCATTTGATTGCATTCCTTTTACTGTCACATCGTCTTTCAGCTTGCATTAACTTCTTTATCCACGTTTTTTGTGCCATACTTCTCAAGTGTTTCATTTCCTTATTGATTTGAATTGCTTTTATTACCGTTAGGAGTAATGCTAATACTGATAGATGTATAGTATATTTGATCAATTTCTGGAATAATATTACAATCTGTTTTCAACACTTATGATATTTATGCACCGTATAATATATATATAAATTATATATATAAATTAGTAAAGTCCATACTGTTGAAATGGACTTTCTAAGAAGTATGATTGGGAAAAAACGGAGTGACAGGGTGAGGAATGATTTTGTAAGAGAAGAATGTGGTGCAAGAGAAAGTGTGAAAGTGAAGATTAAAAGAAGTTTGTTAAGATGGTTTGGGCATATGGAGAGAATGAATGAGGAAAGACTGACGAAGAAAGTATATGTTGGTAGAATAGATGGATGTCGTGGTAGAGGAAGACCGAGAAAGGTATGGATGGACCAAATATCCGAAATTGCGAATGAATGGAATATCCAGAGTCATAATAAAAGAAGAGCTTGTATGAAGAAGGTTATGACTCTGGAGGAAATGAAAGAAGTATGTAAGGATAGAAAGAAATGGCGGTTGATCTGTGATGTTGGCGGCTAGGGTTTGTTAAAGTAAAATTGGTTTTTATGATTTAGTTTTTTATGTCCATGTATATATTATAATTTATTGATCTTAAAAATGTAATTTGTCATGTATGTTCCTTGACTTATAGGTTGTTATGTGGCTGACCACCCATACTGTAAAAAATTGGTTCACTTTGCCAATGTCACCCCTGTTTCAGGGAAGGACGGCAAGAGTTGCAAGGCTTATGTTCATTTGAGATTGGGTTTTTATATTGTAGGTCCACATGCGGCATGTGTTAGCGCGAAATTATACATGTCTGCTTGTGGGAATGCATTTAATATAAATCTTAAATGATATATATCTTTGCAGCTTAGATTAGATTAGATTAGATTAGATAAGCTGAAATAATTGCTTAACCATGTGGAAATATTATTGTTTGACGTAACGTGCAATTTTCCGATAATATCAAATCTTATCTAATCTTATATAAGTTGCAAAGATATGTTACATTGGAGATTCACATTGCATGCATTCTCACAACCAGACACGTACAAGTTCGCGCTTGCACATGCCTTGCACATAATATGATCAACAGTAATGCGCTAATTGCTTATGAAATTATATTCCTTGACTTGTAAATTGGTATGAGGCTTACCACCTATACTATAAAAAATGGTTCACTTTGCCAATGTCACCCCTGTTTCAGGGAAGGTCGGCAAAATTTGCAGGGTTTATGTTCAATTGAGGTTTGGCTTTCATTTGTAAGTACACTTTCAGCATTTGTAAGCGCATACTTACAACGGTGACTGTTTGTGGGCATGCATTTTATATAGAGTATTGAATGTTAATATATCTTTGCAACGTAGATTATAGATTAAAGATATATAAATTATTGTAAGTTTACACTTTTCAAGCAAAACCCATTATTGTTTCTATTAAATTCACTTTTAAATTATTTTTAAGTTGAAACGATATATTCATTCTTTTTTTTTTCACACAATGCAGCTGAGTTTACCTTTTTATAACTCGATTGTTCAGAAAAGAACTATTATTGCTTATATCGATTCACATTTAAAGACAAAATATTAGTTCTTAGCAATCCAAATATAATACATAAAACGTTATCAGAAATTTTAGGGTTACTATTCCTACATATTTATTTTTATTAATGAATTTCCTCATTTTTTTTTTAATCGTGTATACGTCAAAGGAATCTGAACAAAAACCGAAATTACTTTTTTTTCTGGCAGTCCAACATCATAGGCTTACGTATCAAGAGTCCTTAGCAACCAATAATAAAATATTAGGTTGCCTTTTCCTTAGCAACCCGACTATGTGACGTCACAATTTTTTTCTTTGAAATTAGTGCCGAGTTAATTTTTTTTAATTTCAAAAATGTATGTACTTGTATGAATATACGAAGCCAAAGTATAGATAGAAATAAGTTAGCTAAAGCCATTCAACAATGCCTCAAAACAAGAGAGTAAAATATGAAATTATTATATTTACGAGTACATTCAGCGACATATTTCGGTACAAAATATATATTGTTAAAACTGCGTGAACACGGTAAACACATTTGTGTTTGTAGGTACGTTTTCTTTACATCGTCAAAATACATCGTAAATACGTCTTCGAGGACGATATTCCCACTTACAGCGGCGCGTTTTACTAAAAAACCTCTCATCTTGAGATACTTTCACTGTTTTGTGGGGCAGAGGTACGTTCTAGTAAGGGAGCCTGGCAATAACACAAGTTGTAAACGTCAACTACCGAAATTGTAAAAGATGTTTGTAAAAATGAAAAATTGTTCTTTCAAGGATTTATGTCGTATAATTAGTTGAAATAAATGTCAAAAATTATATTTCATGTTAAAAAATTTCGTTATTTCATTGAAAATAACAGATTTTTCACTTGTTTCAAATAATGTTATTTGGCATTGAAATTTCATAGTTATTTTTTTGAGAAATAAATATTTAATTAAATGCTTTCAATAAAACCGACATTTTTTGCACTGATATCCCCCTATAATATAAAATGCAACGGCCTCCCCATACAAAATAGTTGTGCGTTAATGGCATTCAAACTGAAGAACTCCTGAACAGATGCACGTCATATTCACAACAAATATTGTTCAGGACTTGGGATGTGCTTCCTCATCATTAGTAGATTTTAAATTGTTGTTTTTTAAATAAATAAACATGATCAATCACAACACCTTTTTATGTAAAACCTATACGAGAAACAAAACTCATTTTGACATTCGAATTTCAAATAAATTGCCAGCACTTCAACATAGGCTTCAAAGTTGCCATCGTTGCCATTGCCAAGTCGATTCTTTTTCGGTTGAATTCCGTTGAGTACCTACCTATATTCTTTATTTATTTCAAAATTATACTTTAACCAGTTATAACATGTATTTTTTAGAAATAATGACGATCGATTAGGTCAACTTTTTATATGAAACCGTACTTATTGCGGCATTTAATTTTTTTAAAGTATTATTACAATATTACAATCTAAGTTACATAGACGCATTAACATTTATAATTCATATTCAATGCACTCCTCTTCGGAGACACGAGTATGTTTGCGCTTACAAATGCTGCATGTGTATTTACAAATAAAAATTTCAGCCTCTCATGACCATAAGCCCTGCAACTTTTGCTGACCTTTTCAGAAACAGGGGACACATTTGTTAAGTATTCAAGCTCATACTTACCTATCCGTCAAGGATTTGAGTTTGAAAAATCCTTCAACAACGTTAAATTTAATTTATAATCTAAAGTTGCAAAAAAAGTTATTTGATGATTCAAATTGAATGCACGCCCACAAACTGGCAAATGTCATTTCACGCTAACATATAGTTGTGGCGCTTGATTTTTTTTAATATTAGAATATATAATCTAAGTTGCACAGATACAATAACTTTAATAATTTTTATTCGAGACACGAGTGGGTTCGCACTTATAAATGCTGCATGTGAACTTACAAATTAAAATTAAGGCCTCTAATGAACATAAGCCCTGAAACTTTTGCCAACCTTTTCAAAAACAGGGGAAACATTTGTCAAGTGAACCATTTTTTGCGATATGGGTATTCAGGCTCATACTTACCTATAAGTCAAGGATTTGAGTTTGAAAAATCCTTCAACAACGTTAAATTTAATTTATAATCTAAAGTTGCAAAAAAAGTTATTTGATGATTCAAATTGAATGCACGCCCACAAACTGGCAAATGTCATTTCACGCTAACATATAGTTGTGGCGCTTGATTTTTTTTAATATTAGAATATATAATCTAAGTTGCACAGATACAATAACTTTTATAATTCATATTCAATGCATGCCCCCCTGGAGACATGAGTGGGTTCGCGCTTATAAATGCTGCATGTTAACTTACAAATTAAAATTAAGGCCTCTAATGAACATAAGCCCTGCAACTTTTGCCAACCTTTTCAAAAACAGGGGAAACATTTGTCAAGTGAACCATTTTTTGCGATATGGGTATTCAAGCTCATACTTACCTATCCGTCAAGGATTTGAGTTTAAAAAATCCTTCAACAATGTTAAATTTAATTTATAATCTAAAGTTGCAAAAAAAGTTATTTGATGATTCAAATTGAATGCACGCCCACAAACTGGCAAATGTCATTTCACGCTAACATATAGTTGTGGCGCTTGATTTTTTTTAAATATTAGAATATATAATGTAAGTTGCACAGATACAATAACTTTTATAATTCATATTCAATGCATGCCCCCCTGGAGACATGAGTGGGTTCGCGCTTATAAATGCTGCATGTTAACTTACAAATTAAAATTAAGGCCTCTAATGAACATAAGCCCTGCAACTTTTGCCAACCTTTTCAAAAACAGGGGAAACATTTGTCAAGTGAACCATTTTTTGCGATATGGGTATTCAAGCTCATACTTACCTATCCGTCAAGGATTTGAGTTTAAAAATCCTTCAACAATGTTAAATTTAATTTAAAATCTAAAGTTGCAAAAAAAGTTATTTTATGATTCAAATTGAATGCACGCCCACAAACTGGCAAATGTCATTTCACGCTAACATTTAATTGTGGCACTTGATGTTTTTAATTTTAGAATATAAATCTAAGTTGCATACATACATTTTATAATTCATATTGAATGCATGCCCCCAAGCAGACATGAGTGAGTTTGCGCTTACAAACGCTGCATGTGAACTTACAAATAAAAATTTCAGCCTCTCTTGACCATAAGCCCTGCAATTTTGCCGACCTTTTCAGGAACAGAGAAACATTCGTTCAGTGAACATTTTTTTAGGTATGGGAGGTCAGCCTCATACCTCATGCTTCATACAAGATACTCAGAACATGAAAGAACTAAATAACCCTTTTACCGCAATTTTTCTTTCATATTACTTCTTAAAGCATTTAATTACTATGAAGGAGGTGTGAGGAAAAATTATTGCGAAGCCAGACTTACACTGCCCGAAGGGCCTAGCAGACAACCGTGCGCAGCACGGTCAGTCTGCTAGTGTTACTATAATAATCTATAATCTAAGTTGCAAGGATATATTCATTCAAAGCTCTCAGATGTATGCCCACAAACAAACACGTGTAGTTCGCGCTTACAAATGCTGATTGTGTACTAACAAATAAAATCCAAACCTCAAATGAACATAAGCCCTGCAACTCTTGCCGACATTCCCTGAAACAGGGGTGACATTGGCAAAGTGAACCATTTTTTACAGTATGGGTGGTCAGCCTCATACCAACCTATAAGTCAAGGAATACGAGTAATAAATAACATTTAAGTATAAGAAAACAACAAAACCTTAAAAATAAATCTATACAAAAAAAGTAAAAAATGTCTTATGCAAAAAATGTAGCAAGCCAATAAACCAACATTAAAAATCAGCATTGCAGATTAGCCGCCACTTCACTTACAGAAATTAAAATTATAGTGGTTTGTGATTTAGCATTGTAAAAAAAACATTTTTTTATTTTCAATTGGATATAAAAAAACTGGGTAGCGATGGTCAAGCTTTAAAAACAGCTTTTATGGGTGGCAGTCTCGATGACCGTAGATAGATCTTACCATATGTATTTTAAGATAAGACGGAATAAAATATGGTAGCGTATCAACAGCTGATAAATTTTGCGTGGAACAACGATATTCCGTCCTATCTTTAAGTAGATAAAGAAAGATCTACCGACGCGACGGCCGTCGAGACTTCCACCTCTAGTGTGAATTACACTGATGATGCTGCATTCCCACAAACAAACACGTGTGAGTTCGTGCTTACAAATGGCGAATGTGTTTTTACAAATTAAAATCCAAACATCAAATGAACATAAACCCTGCAACTTTGGCCGACTGTCCCTGGAACAGAGGTGACATTGGCAAAGTGAACCATTTTTTACAGTATGGGTGGTCAGTCTCATACCAACCTATAAGTCAAGGAATATACAACCTATAAGTCACAAACTAAATATATATAATACATTTATTTTTAAAATATTTTTAAGGGTAACTTTTTGCGTAGCTTCTTCCTAGTCTTGTTAAGGGGAGCGTCCCTAGCGCGGATCGATGAAGCGTACACGCTACGACTCGTAGCGGCCGTAGCGGTACCAGCACCCAAGTTTGAAACTTCAGTGTAAACGCAACCGTAGCGCTTACTTAAAAATGTATGGACTTTATTAAAGCACCTCAAATGAGCGTTGAAGCATTCATAATTCTTTGATACAATGCTGTGTTTCAGTTTGAACGTAAAGTTTTATACTTGAAGGTGTTCATGTGCTACGACGACCGTAGAACCCTGGCCACGTCTATTTGATGCCGTCTAGCAACAAGTCTACGCCATAGACACACTGTTTGTTTTTTTTGCACCTGCTTCTATAAAATATTTAAGTCTCGCACATGCCTATTGAACAGAAACTTGAGCACCTTTTCAACTGAAAAGGTGTATACGTATTACTTTGTAAATATTTCCGTAAAGAATTTAAAAATACGTATACTTTTAACTAAATTCATTAATAATCGGATATAGGAAATATCCAATATACGAAGAGTAATAATTTTATTGCGATGGTTTCTTTGGTGAGTGCTGTTTCACACTTCAAGAGGCCTCTGCGAGCTTGGTCATCGTAGCTATAGAAAGCTCCAATTCTCGAGCAAGACCCATTTTCTGTAAGCCTGGATGGACTTCTTTGACCGTTCTTTGGTAAAGGTGTATGATTTTTTCAACCCAGCGAAGAGCATGTTTGAAAATATACAATGGTATATTTCTTGGGCTCCGCCTGGATTTGTACTCTCGACCTTCCATTGGTATTAAGAAGTGTCCGTTATCCGGTCATACGAACGTTGATAAAAATGCAGAGGTAGAGTGGGCTCGGCATGTTCACAGAATGACAGGCGCACAAATTATGACTGTCCATCCGAGAGGAAGATAATGAGTGGGAAGTCCCATTATGAGATGGTGGGAAGAAGTGGAGAGATATGCATCTTAGTTTCTGAAGGTTGCGAATTGGAGAAGGGCGTCAGAGGACAGGCTGAGCTGGAGATAGAAGGTTTAGGAGGCCAAGACTCATGTTGGGCGAATGCACTATTGAAGGAAAAAAAGAAAGTAAAAACCTAATGTGCGTACATTTTACAATCTATAATCTAAGATGGAAAGATATATTAACATTTAAAATTCATATTTAATGCATGCCCATAAACAGGCACGTATAATTTCACGCTTACAAATGCTTCATGTATTCTAACAAATTATAATCCAATCCTCAAATGAACATAAACCCTACAAATTTTGCCGACGTTCCATTAAAAAGGGGTGATATTGGTAGGTATAGAACCATTTTTTACAGTCAAGGTGATCAGCCTCATACCATGCTATAAGTCAATGAATTACGACTTTGGTTCAACTATAACTGACTTTTTTATTATTTTTGCTGCTGAATTTCATCCTTCTTGTTTTTTTAAACAACAGAAATATTACTTCACAAAAATATTTTTCAACATGATAGATACTCTTTTTTTATTTTTCAGTACTAAACTCGTTGTAGATTACAAAACTCACTCAACTTATTTAATATTTACAACGTATTTAATTATGAAATTTCACGAAGAAAATTTATCCGGAATTTTTAAGCTCGTTTTTTTTTATTTAATTAATTTTGTCTGGAAAAAAAGATTATGAAACTCGATAGCAAAAAAAGTAACAAACAGAAAATTTTGTATTTTGAAAAACTAAGTAAGCTATTTGTTTTTTTATAAAATTGAATCTAATTCAGCAAAACAAAAATAGTTCATATTTACCATTTGAATACAATTTCTCAGTTTATTTGTTTTAAGTCTTCTTTTGTCAACTCAGATTATATTTAAGATAAGTTTAGTTGTAACACAATCTCGACACGAACCATGTCCATCAAATGTCATGTCAAGAGGTCTGCCATCTTAAAATTCAAGCCTTGACCTCTTGGAACTAGCCCCACATAAATGATTCCATTCACGTCCAAGTCAGATATTATGTCAAGTCACCGAGGTGGCAGATGAAGCTAAATTTACTAGTAACTAAGATATTATTTGAGTTTTGTCCAGTAACCCAAGTACTACAAAATCTCATTACGTATAAACTCAAACAAAGCGTTTTACAAAAGTTTACCGAAACTAAAGCGCAAACTAGACGTTATATTGTAATTTCCATGTTAATAGTTTTAACGTAAAATTTTATACTTGGGACATAGTTGGCAAACTGGTTGAAGCAGCAAGGACACAAATTGTTAGGGAACTTCTGGATTGATTTCTGAGAATTACAACCGACCAAGTACAGCCCAGCAATCACAACTGATAATGTACCAATAACACTGTAGCAGTTACTTTGTCATTTTTCCGCTACAAATGGGCAAAGCTTAACGAGAGTTATGTTTTTATTCTGGTACACTGCTTTCATCCAAAACGTAGCTTTGTTAAAATAGAAAAAAAAACGTTAATTTTCTTTGGGTTGTATTTTTTATCTCACGCAAATATACAAAACCGATGTATAGGGAACGATTCCATACATATTTTCTTCCTTTAAATATGTATATGTACTTCAAAATTGTATTTTCGTAACTCTGAAAATGTTAATAATATTTTTTAATAATGGAAACGTAAGTATCTGTACAAATTAAATTGTATGTATAGAGTTAATAAATACCTGTATATCAAAAAAAGTTTGAAAAGAAAATAATCTACCCATATTAAAATGAATAATAGTTTTAAAAACTTTTAATAAATGCATTAAAGCTATCATTCCGTACATACAGGTTTTAATAAAACTGTTACAAAACTAAAAAACCAAAACTAAAACTAAGTATATTAAAAAATATGAAGGTTTTATAGTCTCATTCTTTCCTTGTTAAGAATGTGGTTGTTGTTTTTGTCACATCTTTAATGGCGTGAGAAAATATGTTATGAAAATGTGTTGTTATGAAAATTTCCTTTAACCTTTCCCTTTCTGTGCTAAAAAAAATTCACGCGCAACTGTGTTGTGTAGTGACTACACGCTTATAAAAGTCGGATTTATGATCGGTAAATGATGTATATTAATAGCTAATCGCTTTAATTACGTATAATTGAAGTCTAATGAAGAAGTAAATGACAATAATTAGTATTCAAATGCTAAAAACATCTATTAAGCGTGTACTACTTACACTGCACAGGGAAGGGAAGGTTAAAAAGAATTAAAAGTTATTCAAGGTTCAATATTTTTTTCGATCCACTTTTCTCTTGGAAATTCCGCATTCTTTGTGTTTTTAATGGATAGTAAAAGCCATTATCCAAAAGCAAGAAAATCGTTTTTTTTACTTTTTTTGATACTAACGCACGCCGCTATAGTTTAAACGCTGAATTGTTTGATGTTATTCAGCAGATATTGAAAACTCAAGAATTTTGCATTGAAATCTCTTGAGATTCAAGTTTTCCAATCCATTATCGAAGTATTTAAAATTCCCTCTCTCGCATCAAATACCTATTTATAAACCTTAAGATTTGGTAGCACTAACTTTTTAACTAAGATATTATTTTTTTAGTCTTCTTGGAATATTTTTTATTCCGATTTATTTAAATGTTTTTTTCGTGGATGAACAAAAGTCTACATTATTATCTTTCTGGAAAGGAAAACATAAATGGGTCTCTGATTTCGACAGTTTTTCACTTATAAAAACACTGAAAATGACGATATTTCGTTGATCAAAAATGCTGAATTACTGGTGTTAGATCATAAAGAGAGACATACAAGATTTATATACGGCTCGCGTAAATGATACTGAACTAAATGTTTCTTCAAATGTTACACGAGGGAAATATTAAAGTACGCGAAATAACAAGCCCAAAAAAAATATTCGTTTTTTAATATGAGTGTAACATTATCATATCTATTCCCTCGGGAACGTTTTTCACTGCTGGGGCTGTATAGTCGATTTGTACTTGACATTTACACAAGCTGATTATCAAAGCCACGGTTTTTCTCTTTTTCCTTTGAGCGACCCCGTTCGGTTCTTATCTCTCACCCCCTCTCCTTACGCACTACATTTATCTGATGGGATTCATTAATTCCTTGCAAATTTCGGTAAAGTAATTAACATTAGGGACAGAGTTCATTTACCTTTTCGCATTCGGGTATTTTGAGAAATAATTAATCCGCCCGTAAATATATACGAAAATTACTAATTTAGCAGCTATTAACTGCTGGATTTTAATTGGTTTCTGCTTGACTTTACTCCCATTAAAATACATGGAAGGGTTTCCAGGCTTGTATCGATACTTTGTACGGATTAAAAAAACAGTTTATGAAATTTCTATTTCAAATAAAATAATATTCAGAAATTTGTTCTTACTGTTATAATCAATAAATCATTATTGTACGAAAAAATGTTAACATGGAGTTTTCTTTATACTAATCACATCGATTGTAAATAAGTTTGTATGAGGCTTAAAATCATTTTCTAAAGTAAAAGGATGATGACAGAATAAGGCGGTAAAAGATGCATATTGTTATTCATTCATAGTAACAGATCATTTATATACCAGCTCTTGTCATAGCATTTATTTTCAATCCTTGCAATGATCACAAAGATTTTTCCGAAATACATTCAAGGTAAATGGAAATAAGTGTTAACCCAACGTATTTATATAATGTGAAAGTAAAAGTAAAAAAAGGTGATTAAAAAAATAAACGTTATTTTAATAAAAACACTTTTAATTTTATAACGGATATTATCCTGTAAATTTCATCAAAATGTTTCTAAATTACGTGTGTTAAAGTTTTAAATAGCGGGCGCTTAAAATGGCGCTTAATGGTCTGAAACTTAGTTTATAATAAAAGACGATGCGAGGAAACTTAAGTGTTTTTAAATATCAGGTGTCACAGCATCCAGCCAGCCCTTTCTGCGAGTTATAATATTGCAAAGTTTGTATTACACGTCTGAGCCCAGAACGAGAACGCAAGTAAGTACTCTTTACCCCGAGTAACTTGTAAGAACTTCAAAGTCATCGAGTATTCCAAATTTTCTAGAAAAGGGAAAGAAGCGATATCTTATTTTCATACAACATTTGGAATACTCGATGATTATGTTTCGTCGTCAAGGATCTTACACGTTTATACTTGGGGTGTTATTTGAATAGCAAGCCAAGAGTGATATTTCCTCATATTATTCTTTCAAGCTACGTACAAATATTATGATTAAAGTAAAAAAAATGCTAATATTTGAGTGG
The DNA here is from genome assembly GCA_951799405.1 of Agapetus fuscipes. Lineage (NCBI taxonomy): Eukaryota > Metazoa > Arthropoda > Insecta > Trichoptera > Glossosomatidae > Agapetus > Agapetus fuscipes. Next base: position 13,855,420 of record OX637332.1, on the reverse strand, counting down.
TTAAATATCTTAAGGGATTTTTCATGCTTTTTTGTAGTCAATAAAAATCTTTTCATAATCAAAATAAATAAAAATGTTCATCATGGTATGAATGTTAAAAAAATTAAATGATGATTAGTTTACGATAAATAAAGCCTTATGCTTCAAGGACTAAGAATGAAAAAAATAATGTTTTTCCTCACGAGTTGATTTATTTCTTTGAGCGCTTCCAAAGTAACCAAAAAAACTTTGAGACTAGTAATAGTAAGAAGTGAAGGCAAGTCTTCAAAGATTCTAGCCACCCCTATTGAAATGACGTCGGATTTCCGACTTCACTTATGTAGTTAAATCATGTTTCATGCCCATTGAACGCAGTGTTTGTTCTATTTTTTATGATTCATACGAAGCTTGCGTATACATTATTGGTACCAGTTTATAACAAAGGGATGTGAAATTTTTAGAACAAATTATATTATTTGATAAAGTGGCGCTAGTATAAACTTTTTTCTCATTTACAATAAAACTTTACAAAGGTACAATCATTAAGACCGAAAAAGTAAAAAGTGTTAGTGAACTCAAATACAGCTTAATTTTTCGTCCACTTATACGACATTCGTCCACCACGAAAATAAATTCTTAACCTAGCACATTATTTTTTTTTGTCTTGTAGTCTCTACATAATATATTTTGTAGGTAAATATGAAACTCTCTCTTAGCGTTTCCGCTCGACACAAAATATGTACCATCTTTAATCAAACTAACCAAGTAAGCTACGCGAGGAAAATTTCATTCTGTATCCTATTATAACTTTTGTACCTGGGTGGAGAAAAACAGCGATGAACATCAACTGTTTGCAAAATATATCAACACATTTGCAAAGTCCAATGTGTAACAAAATATAATTCACTTACTTTGCAACGTGAGGAGCTACGTTTGAATGAAATTATGAAGGTAAGAAATTGAACTTACATGTGCTTTTAGTCCAATTGTAAGTGAGTTATTTAAAATGATTTCAAATTACTCTCCACCTTCTTTATTGAAAGGTTTCACTTCTAATCTCACCTGAAAACATTTTTTTGTTCTAAAATATTGGTTTAACTCTGGTTTTGGGCTTAATAAGGTCATCAAAATGTTTCAATAACATCTACCTCTAAGGATTAAAATAAAAAATTATATTTGAAGTCGATAGATCGCATAAATGGCTATAGACATCTTGTCTGATTTACAGATTCAGCCTTGATAATTTGATGCGGTTTAAAGAGGTGTACGTATATTTAATTACAAATATATACCTACGTACTGAGCACACATATTAGTAAAAATATAAAAATTGCGGTGAATTTTTGGAGTTGTATGAAAAATTATAAGTTCACTCTTCTATGTGCTTTTTTTTATGAATGGCAACAATTTTACGTTGCAATTTAACATTGTACAAAAATGCTGTTTTTTCATTAAATTACATTAAAATATCCCATATACTTAAAAGAAAACTGAGCATTTTACAGAACTATAGCTTACCTACCTAGATAGTTACTATTCGCCGAGTACAAAGATTAACGTTTCTACTAAACCATACCGTTAACAAACAAAAAAAGTGAAAAGTAAAACTCCCACAAACAACGTTGTTTTGATTTTCATACTTTTTTGCGTAGTAAGTTTATGCGTAGTTTTTCTACTTTGTGTAGCTACTGTAAAGAGTGAAAATTCCTATTTGCGAGTCACGGCGTGTTTTGTAGGATAAAACCCGGCAGCTGTATTTATAAGCAGGTTTTTTTAACGCAAGCCACTGAACCGAAAAAACTAGCTAATGGAGCCCATACATCGAGTGTCGTGTAAAAAAGCTAGCGAGGAGACAGCGAGGCGCGTACCTGCCTGATAATGATGTATTCGCGCACAGAAATATTACTTAGGTAATTGCAAAATTCAGCTGAAATGTGTTGAAGAGTGAAGAGGTACCTCATAGAAAATGATACCTAAAACCCTGTTACATTTATAAGTGAGTTTAAGCTATTCCTTGAATTCATATATTTCTAAGGTATGACATATGAGTTTCATATGAGCTTCCCGTAATCTATAATTCTAGCATCTATAATTTAGGTTTCAAAGTTTCAAAGATATGTCAACATTAAAGATCATCATAAATGCATACTCCCAAACAAACACGCGTAAGGTCACGCTTACCATGCTGCGTGTCTACTAACAAAAACACACACAAATTTATAAAAAATATAGAGCCTGCAAATTTTTCTTGCAACCTATCTAGGAATAAAATATCATAAATCAAAATAAATATTCGTAACGGATGCAAGTCCACTTGTTGTACAATTAAAAATATTTTTGTAAAAAAAATTACAACAAAATTGATCATTGTTTTATTAAAGATATTAATAGCTATTTATTCTCGAAGAAACGATTGTGCTTTATGATGATGATGAGTTGATGATTTTTTTATAGCGCCGTTTCGTGATGTAGTCACTCCAAGGGCGCTGGTGCAAACGATGCCAGAAATTTGCTTGTCTTCAGTGCATTCCGGAACTTTCCATGGTCCTCTAGCTCTCTCACATTATATGCATTGTTTCTATCTTAATTGATGGAAATAGCTCCTAACAATTTTTGTGTATCAAAAGAGCTTTCAGATTCCTTTTCAGTCGTTTTTGAAAAGTTTAATACATTCAGAAACGAATCACTTCTTATACGTTTATTGGAAAAAACAGACTTGTAGCATTATACAAATTGTAATTTATAATGCTTGGCATTTGAGAATAAAATGATCTAAAAGTCTTCAAAAAGTATTTTTAATAGAAAACCAGCTTGAAACATGACTCACTCTTCACGTTGACGATTTAATAAAAGACATCAGTACCTCAAGTATCAAACATAACGTTTTAACTCAACCATAGCATTTTAACAATAATTTATTCAAACTCAAACGCTTATTGAGGTGCTGCTTGAGTATTCATACATTTTTTGGTAAACGCTATAGTTGAGTTTGAATGCAAAGCTCTTTGCTTGGGGTGAAGAGGCGAAGTGGTTTCATGCGGTCGCGATGTAATATGGATATAGTGGATATGCATTACGTAGAGTTGATTTATGAGCAAGCCCTCAAATACGAAAACCAGTGAAGTGTTGTACTACCGAAGACACGTCTTATCTAAATTCTAAAATAATCTTCAATTTGTCAAAGTAATAGTGTGAACGGTAATACGTCGATGAGATATTGAATAAAAGTCTTATCTTTCTTCAAGTCATGATGAACAAAATTTTATGCTTGTTAGAAAATGGACAGACATCATTGACAACAAATAAAAAAAAAAAAAAAGTATACACATTTGTTTAAATTAAATATTTAAAATATTGACGTTACACGGCCAGGTTGCTAGGGAAAAGGCATTCATTTTTTTTTGACAGCTTAGTCACATACAGGTGTGACGTTTATATTCCGATAAAAGAAAAAAAAATCAAATTCGTGTTGAATCGAGTCCAATTATTAAATGTAATGATAGCAAAAATATGTACATGGGTGCAAGCGTACACATATTTTTTGGTTTTGGATGTAACAAAGCTTTGATGATCAACTAATTTTATCGAATTTCATCTCACAAATCGTTAACTTAAAGGTAAAACTGAGTAAGTGACATATGAAGCTAACATGGGTTTTTAAAATAAATGTACCTATTTCCCTATTTTCTAAGAAACACAAAAAAATGGAAAATTCTGTAGTGTAGAAGTTTGTCACGAGCACTTCCTTGTAATTAGTTCCCTTTCAATCAGAAGTTTCACTCAATAACATGTTTTATCCACGATTTCTCAAATCAATCAATCAGGATTTATTCGTATTTAACTTTAAGGTGGTGAAATGTTCACTTGAATTGACTTAAAACTTGAGCATATACTTCAAAGTAGTGTCATAGTTCAAGTCCACTAAATAAACAAGTTAAGGTTCTTGCATGTTAGTATATTTTGTTTGTGTATTTAAATAATTAAAATTGGAGATTTCAGTAAACACAGTTTTCAAGTTTCCAGCTCTTGTCACATTTCTCTGAGTCAGTATGACGCAGAGAAGACAAACGTTCAGTTATCATACTTACTTATTTTAATAAAAATATTCTCGTAATCTTACTTAACTACAATCAAGCAAACAAAATTTCATTCTAAAACATTTTAAATATGTTTTTGTTTTTCAATTTTAATATTATATGTCCACACTACATGCTATCGCCTCAATACTTACACTGTCATGAAATGGTTTGAACATGTGCATAGAAAGAGAGAACGATGAAAGACTGACATGGAAAAGAAAAAAAGGAAAAAGACGACCTAGTACGGCTTGATTATATTTGCGAAATATTGAAAGAATGGGATTTATAAAGAGATTGTAAAGGAAAGAAAGTGATGAAACTGATTACAGATTTTCATGAATTGAAAGAACTTTGCAAAGATAGGAAGAAACGTAGGCTCTGACCACCTCTAGAGTTTCAGATACAATTACATATGTTCGCCGTCCCAATAAAAACAAACTAATTTGCTCTTATTTTGCATTGAAGATGATAAGATGATCACCAATTCCCATTCAATAGGCATATAAAGATGACGAATAAGGAAATTCAAAGGCGCTTCTTTATTATACAAATTGTTTTCGGTACATGGAAGACTCGCCTTAAGCGCCGATGTTGAGCGCCCGCTCAAGTTCCCCTTTTTTCCGCCACGAACCTGCAGTACTTGGTTGGTCCGAACGTGGCATGAATTCCGTATACGTACAACATTTTTCTAAGGGCTTACTCGACTTTTCCTTGGTTTCTTCTTCCGTAAACAGAACATGATTAAATGCTGAATACGGGTCGAGCTCGTCCCTCAGGCCTGGGAATTTAATTGGATCGTTTTTCAACCAAACCCAGGCTTCTTCACAAATATGCTTACATTGCAAGTGATGTTTTCATTTTTATTTAAACAGTTCCAAGTGAATATGATAGTCAAAGCTTTCATATGGTCTACACTAAATTAACCTAAGAACTAAAATTCACACTTTTTTTTATTTTTGGCTGATGTTATAAGTAAATAGGTAATTTGAAGTGCTGAATTTGATTTTCGTTTCCCATCGATGATAATATAATATAATTAAAATTCAAATTTAGTTAGTGAAATTGTAGTTAAAAATAAATCCGATGATTTTCAAATGTAGGCATATTTATGAAATGAAAATTCATTAAATTTAAAATACTTATATTCTTTTAAAGACATATAATATTTTAGCACTTTTGCTGTATGTAATTACTGAGCCTTACTCCAAGAATCATTTTCTAAGTGTTGTTTTATTTATTTGTATTAAAGTTCAATATAATTTCTTATGCGAGTACTTACGAATGCGCTAAAAGAAAACACGGAAATCGGAAATCGTATTTGAACTCAAGTCCCTCTTTCTCAACGTAAATGCTTTGCCAACGTTACTTCGGAATACGTATAATCGATTTTTTTTACGTTTTCCAACTTAATTATAGTGTTACTCAAAGCATTGTAGAAGCATGGAAGGGTTGGCGCAGAGATTTCTTTGGTCGTTTTCCTCTGCTAGGAAATTACAGAGCAGCTTTGAATTCTGCAGTTAGCAAAAAGACAAACACTATCCTGATTGGGGCATGTCGCATGCACGCGACGCGACGATAGACGATCGTGGACTGCTTACTCCCCTGGATCTCGTTAGAGCTACAGTGGACTTAAAATATTACCTACATCGAAGAATATACTGCGTCTGCCTTTTATTTATTTTCGCTTGGATTCTTTTAAGTATGTTCTAGCTCCTAGAAACTACTAATGTTTCTTTATAAAGAGAATTTGAATTGTTTTTACAAATACGACTTCGTATTTTCAGGATATGATTTTCTAGCTTTCCTTGACTTATAGGTTGGTATGAGGCTGACCACCCATACTGTAAAAAATGGTTCACTTTGCCAGTGTCACCCCTGTTTCAGGGAATGTCGGCAGGAGTTGCAGGGCTTATGTTCATTTGAGTTTGGATTTTATTTGTAAGTACACAATCAGCATTTGTAAGCGCGAACTACACGTGTTTGTTTGTGGGCATACATCTGAGAGCTTTAAATGAATATATCCTTGCAACTTAGATTATAGATTATAGATAGCAACGATATATCGTCAAATAAAGTTTTATGATTTTTTTTTTGTTCACCCTTACATAGTAATTAAAAAGCCGGAACTCTTTGGTGAGATCTTTAACAAAGTTTTTAATATAACTTAATTATTTCCAGAGTGTATAGAATATAGATTGAAATAAAGTTTTCACGAAAAACTCCATATTTTCACATGTTTTCTTTTAGTTAAATTCAAATGACAAATAGAACAAATATAAAAATACACTTTTACATCTCCTCAAAAAACACTTGATTTTCAATTGTCGAATTTATGAGTTCTTAGTTTGGATGAAAATGTAGAATGCACGTTTATGTTGAATGGTACGAAAGTTGTAATTGTGGATGAATTTAGATACTTGGGAAGTATGTTTGAGAAGAATGGAAAGAAGACAAGAGAACTTGAGAATAGGGTGTGCAAGGGTAAGCAAGTGGTCGGTGCAATAGGAAGAATAGCAAAGAACAAGCGATTGACGATGGATCTGAGAATGACGGTACACAATGGCATATTGTTACCGACTTTGATGTATGGAAGTGAAGCATGGACAGTGAACGATAGCGAAATGAGTAAAGTATGTACGGTGGAAATGAAGCATTTGAGAAGCATGACAGTAAAAACTCTGAGGGATAGAGTTAGGAATGAATGGGTAAAAAAAGAATGTAATTTGAAAGAGGATGTGAAAGTTAAGGTACAAAAGAATGTGATGAGATGGTTTGGGCATGTGGAAAGAATGAATGATGATAGACTGACAAAATATGTATACAAAGAAAGTGGGAAAGGAAAAAGAGGGAAGAGACGACCGAGAATAGTATGGAGTGATCAGATTGAGGAGATTGTGAAAGAATGGGATATACAAAGTGAGCGTAAAAGAAGAAAATGCATGAAAAAGGTGATGGATATGAATGAATTGAAAAAGGTATGTACGGATAGGAAAAAATGGAGGCAACTCTGCAGAGGCTCTGGCCACCCCTAGCGGAATGGCGACAGAGTGATAGTTACAGTTACAGTTACAGTAGTGAAATACATTACTGTGGGTATTTATTTATAGACTGATACATGCATGTGGAAACTTTGTATTTTTTTACTGGCCCTGAATATATAGCTGAAGGCTATAAAGAAAGCTATGATTTGGTGTGAAAAAAAAATTTCAAGGTTTTCACGGAAATGAGTTGTCCTGGTGCAGGATATGCCAAAAAACACTATCTTTCAAAAACGTCCGTCTGTATGTGTGTGTGTGTGTGTATGTGTGTGTGTGTGTGTGTGTGTGTGTGTGTGTGTGTGTGTGTGTGTGTGTGTGTGTGTGTGTGTGTGTGTGTGTGTGTGTGTGTGTGTGTGTGTGTGTGTGTGTGTGTGTGTGTGTGTGTGTGTGTGTGTGTGTGTGTGTGTGTGTGTGTGTGTGTGTGTGTGTGTGTGTGTGTGTGTGTGTGTGTGTGTGTGTGTCACTTTCCAAAGTATAAGACCTAGAGATACCAAATTTTGGCTACATCAACAGCTTTTTTGGACATGTATTAAGAATGAATAACATGGCATTACACCAACTTGAAAATTCAAGATGGCTGCCATACAAAAAAAACATAAAACTGCACTTTTCTCAAAAACGGCTCCAAGAATTTTTCTTAAACTTTCAGAGTTGCCACTAATTAATTTTTAACTTAATAAATTAGTTATGACAACACTCTTTCTAATCTGTGTCTATGGGTTGCCATATGAAAAAAAAAACGATTGTGATTTTCTCGAAAGTTAAGGGGTCAACAAAAATATAATATTCTACAATATTATGGACAACATAAATTTCTACAAATTTACATAAAATTTTTTTTGAAAAAATAAATATAAAGCACCGTTTACACGACCTGAAATTTTAAATCGAAAATATTACGAAAACCTATTAAAATGCAAGATATTTAAATTTGTTTTAGATTTGATAGAAAGAACAAGCTTATCCAAGAAAATTCAAGATGGCTTCCAAAGAGCTGAAAATTTAAAATGCGATTTTCTCAAAAACGGCTCCGACGATTTTTCTTAAACTTTTTGTGAATCCATTTATAAAATAGTGCTATCTAACAATTGTAATCATTTTTTCATCATAATCTCGGTTTAGGGAGTTTCCATATAAAAGAAAAAAATAATGGAAAAATTCTCGGCAGTTAGAGGGTTAATAAAAAAATAATGTAGGACAAATGTAAAATAATAATAATAAACTATATATTGCAATCATTATTTTTTCCAAAAAGTGAATCAAAAGTATAGCCGCCATACAAAGTGAAAATTTTCCATACAAAATGTATTAGCAACTTTCTTGGTAGTCAAAGGGTTAAAAATAGATAAAAGGCTGCGATTGTTAAAATTTTATAAATACCAATAATAATCAGTCGTTACTTTTTCAAAATATAACTAAAAAGTTTACCCACCATACAAAGTCCTAGTTTGCATACAGAAGGGTTCAATGACCATCTATAATAATCTAGAATATAAGTTGCAATGAAATATAAACATTCACAACTAATATGAAATGCCCACAAACAGGTACGTGTAAGTTCGCGCTTACGAATGCTGAATTTGTACTTACAAATTAAAACCAAATCTCAAATGAACATAAAACCTGCAACTCTTGCCGACCTTCCTTGAAACACGGGTGACATTAACAAAGTGAATTATTTTTTACACTTTTAGAGGACTGAGAAATGCGAGAAAATTGAGATAAGACTGAATGAAAAAAGAGTGGAGGTCGTGAAAGAATTTCATTATCTGGGAAGCAAGTTTGAGTCGAATGCGAAATTGACGAAAGAATTGGAAAAGCGCGCTAGTAGAGGAAGAAGTGTAATGGAAACGATTGGAAGAATTGCAAGGAATAGGAAACTTACAAAGAATATGAGATCGGTGGTCCACAATGGCATATTGGTTGGTGGAAGTGAGGCTTAATGAATGTGAGCTGAGTAAAGTATGTAAGTACGGTTGAAATGGCTTACCTGAGAGCAATGGCTGGAAAGACACTGAGTGATAGAGTACGTAATGCTTGAGTGATGAACGAGTGTGGTATAAAAGAGAATATGAGAATGAAAGTACAAAAAAGTACATGAGATGGTTCAGACATCTTTAAAGAATGGATGATGAACAACTAACGAAGAAAGTGTACAAAGGAAATGTCAAAAGGAAAGCGCGGAAGGGGAAGGCTGAGGAAAGAATGGTAAGACCAAATAGGTGAGATTGCGAAAGAAGGATTCTACAGAGTGAGAATAAGAGAAGAGTATGTATGAAAAAGGTGATGACAGCAAAAAGTGGAGGCGCATCTGCGGAGGTACCGGCCACCCCTAATGAAACGGTGGCAGGATACAGTACAGTACAGAGGTCAGCTTCATACCAACCTATGAGTCGAGGATCTTTCTTGTGTAATTGGCGCTTTTTCCAGAGAAGACCAACCTCGTAGAGGGCTCTTGAGGTGTGATTCACACAAAACGGCGCTCACCAAATAAATCATCCAAATATTTTTTATTCACTTAAGAATTTATATGGCTATTTCCATACTCGCACGGGTATGCAGGTACACACCGCGGTGGAATAAAATTGATTTATTATCGATATATTATATTTTCATTGAAACTGCATAAGCTGGTAGATGATTATAGCTTTACATACGTCATACAGTGGGTTAATTTTTGCAAGAAAGTCGAGTGCAGATTCTGTGCAATTTAATTTATACTGCATTGAAAAATTACGACCTATAAGATCCATTTATTTTTCCAAAATTTTCTACTGAATGTCAATCTGTTTACTTGGTTTTTGGAGCTTAGTTCAATCTAAAATTATTATTCATTCGCCGATTTAGCGAACGTCACAATTTTATTGTAATTTGTTTCAGCACATATGCCCAAATAAAAAACTTAACGAGTAATATATAACCATAGTAATGTTATGTATAGTCATTGTAAAATCAAGTGATTATCCAGAATTGTGTTATTTTTTCAAATATTGAACACTGCAGGTGGTTAATTCTTTCTTCTGAGTCTGTTAGTAATACAGATAAGCATACTTGGAAACTAAGCATATTATGTTTTAATATTTTTTTATATAGTAAAATAAAGTGTCAAATTTATATTTTAAAAAATATATATATAAGTGTTTTGTTAAAACGTAAAGTAAAATTTGTGTATTTTTTTTATCTAAGTAGTATTAAAAAATATGAATATTTTTTTTTTTTATTTAACAAGAAAGGAATGCATAAAAAAACTGTCTTCTCACAAAAAGTAGACATTTTTATACGCGTTAAATTCCTGGCATTCTCTGAAGGAAATAACAGAATTTTTCATGGCTTGCAAGAACAAGGGATGCGAGATGAATTAAATATCAAGTCATGATTCAGGATCGAATAGAGATTTCCAAGATTTTCGGTCGGATCTTGTGCGCCATATTTCACACGGAATCTGGCAAGCCGAGCACGGTAGCTATATCTGCTGTTTCGGGGAAGGATTCTTCAAAAACTACAGATTTTCTTTCACAGCAAAAAAATACTATTCTCAAACTCAACTCAAATATTATTTTAAACGATGTTGTTAAATTTGCCTAAATGCGGCACTTGGCTAATATCATCTTTTTCTCAGAGAAAAGATCGGCAAAGTTTGAATATTTTACTTTTTATTTGGGTTTTTATTTAAAAAAATTCGTACACAGCATGTGAAAGCGCAAATTCACACACGTCTTCTTGTGGGAAATGAGTCTTAAATGGTTAAATGTACATATTTAAAAATAAAATTATAGATCATGTAAGCGTGGAACGGGAAGACCTAGGAAACAATGGATTGATCAGATAATTGAGATTGCGAATGAATGGAATTTACAGAGAGGAAACAAGAGAAGAGCATGCATGAAAAGAGTGATGAAATTAGATGAGATGAAAGAAGTATGCAAGGACAGAGTCAAGTGGAGGCACTTGAGTGGAGGTACCGGCCACCCCTAGAGGAATGGCGGCAGAATACAGGGCAAGGCAAGTAATCGTATAGAAACAGAAACAGCGATCTAAGTTTTTTTTTTTCAAAATTGAGATACTTACTTTACTTAAGATTAATACATATATGGAATTACATAAAATCGTTTTGTCATCATTTCCATGTTATCTTCTTTTTTAAAAAAAGCCTATTGTTTGAGAAAATATGATAGAGAAAAAATAACATTGTTAAAACATTTCAATGATGAATTTTTACTTTAAATAATAATGTATAATGGAAGGTATAAAAATATTACAGTCTCAGTTTAGTGAAGCATGATTCATCTTAGCTCAGCGAAGAGATGACGTGTCAGAATCTGATTGGTCAATTATTCCCATTGGCTGACATCTGTTTTTCTTACCAGTTCATAAATGTAGGTTGTATTTTTGTTCTTTAAAAGCAAATGTTCGCAGAACAAATTGTTCCTTTTCTTGTTATAATTTGAGCAGTTCACCGTTCACGCCTAGTTACATATTCTATGATAAATTCTCCGATCCACTATTGTAAAATGTATACCTCAAATACAAAATCAACATATCAACCGATCATCTAGATTCTAGAATTTTATCCAAGGCCATCCCCAAGAAACCAGCGACCTAGTACTCCTGTCCAAAATCTCGTACACCTATACTATCATTATTGTGACATTTAGCCTGGCTTTTGAACATTTTCATTTTCATGACGAATATGCCCTACAAAGATAATATTTATATTCGGTTTGTCCACATTTTTCGTCGTACATATGCTTTCATGTTTGCGGGCTACATACACACAATGCGAGCGCCATATATATTATTCATGCCGGCTTTCTGAAACTGTCCAGATTCGTGTTTTGTGTTTGAATGTTACATTACACATGTACCCTCGATTGCGTACATCGAAAAAACGTACGCCAACTAAATCACTCACTAGGAATGCTGTCGTATGTGCCATATATTTTTCTATTAACGCGATCGAGGGGAGTTTAATTTGATGTTTTATACTCCAAGTAATGGTGCTGGGATGCGTGCGAGCACGTGAAATCAAATCAATTTGATTTATTACCGCACTCGCCCTTACATACATGGTATTATTACATCCAACCCCACAAATAACATTCAGCATCTGTTCACACTATGAATTATCGGAAAATTTATCCCTATTTACAGTTATCAACAAATAAACATGAATTTGTTTTTGCCACGTTGACTCTTTTTCACGTTTATTTTAGGATAAACTTTCGTAATGTACATAGCTTATATATAAACATGTTTGATGTGCACATTAGTGTTAAAAATGTTTATTTTACTGTTTATAAATATTTATACTTATGTTCACATTGGTGTTTTAAATATTATTTGTCCTCCGTATAAACAACTGGCTGAATTTTTTCAATACATCATAATTTTAATGTTCGTTTATAAAAAAATATAGAAATGCATTGGTCATCAAAAAATAAGTATTATTAACATGACTAGATTAAAAAAATCAAAATCTTATCCCCATACCCATTTTTCTTAGAATTTAACTTTTATTTTATTTAAACTAGCTGACGCGATAGACGTTATCCTCTATAAGTTGCAAGATAATGATTTTTCCTACTACGAAAATCTTCCGAAATATTCTTACATTTATCATGCTCAGCCTTTCCTAGATTACAAACATAATTTAGAAATGAAAAACAGCCGAATCGCTTCAGCCGTTCTCGAGTGATGTAGTTACTTATAATCTATTTTCTATTGTCCTAGTTGCAAATATATATTAACATGTACAATTAATATTAAATGCATGCTCACAAACTGACATGTGTAAGTTCGCGCTAACAAATGCTGCATATGTTCTAACAAATTCAAATCCAAAATATAAATTAAGTTACACCCTTCCACTTATACCGACCTTCCCTAAAACACGGGAAAAGTGAATATTTTTTACAGTATGGGTGGTCAGCCTCATACCAACCTATAAGTCAAGGAATACCAATAATAAAAAACATTTAAGAATAAAGAAATAACAGAACATAAAAAATAAATCTATATAAAAAGTCAAAAGGTAAATAAATATTTAATAATTTTGAAAGAATAAACTGCCAAAATTACACATCAACAATACAGATTAGCCGCCATTTTTTCTGTCCTTACACACTATTTTTATTTCATGCAGAGCCATAACCTTTTTCATACAAACTCTCCTTTTATTATGGCTCTGGATATCTCATTCATTCGCTATTTCAGAAATTTGATCCATTCATAACAACAAACCATAATTATTGTGCAGATATGTAAAACTTGAGCCTTAATTTAGCTAAAATACTCGTACATTAAATTATATATGTACGTATATAACATTGGGTCACAAAGAGATACAGTCTTTGCCTTTAACCCTACAACATTTTTCTTGCATATGTTGTACATACACACACGTACGGGTTTTTCTTTGTAGATTTCTGGGGGAAATCAGCCTTTATTCTGGGTTATTGGACGTACCGTGTACATACAAATGTATGTCGAGACAATTTATTATGTCCCGACTTCCACTGGGACAAAGAACCAAGTTCATTCATTTAAACTCCAACCGCGTCGACTGTTTTTCTGACCGCCTGTATCTGTGCTATATTATACATAGGACACTTTTTACGAGAGCAAGTTTTTATTGAAGCAGCATCAGCCCTTACTTTCTGGGAAAACATAAATCTTCACAGAGAAATTTCATTATTGATATGTCAATAACTCAACGGCTAGAATTTCAGCTGAATAAGAAAAAAATCTTGGGGTTAATGATTTTTGCACGTGAATTAGTGTTCCTTGACTTATAGGTTGGTATGAGGCTGACCCCCCGTGCTGGAAAAATTGGTTCACTTTTGCCAATGCCACCCCGGTTTCAGGGAAAGGCGGCAGGAGTAGCAAGGTTTATGTTCATATGAGGTTTTGTTTATTTGTATGCACACATGCAGAATGTGTAGGCGCGAACCAACATGTGCCTGTCTGTGGGCATGCATTTAATATGAGCCTTACATGTTAACATATCTGCGCAGCTTAGATTATAGAATCTTGTCTCTTCACCCTGCTGGGTTGCAAGCGAAAGGGCATACAAATGTTTTTTTTTTATATATAAAGGCATGCATTAAATATGAACAAAAATGCAAATTAGATTATAGATCCACGCTTGCCTCATGCGTAATAGCAAATTTACACGTGACTGTTTATGGAGATGCATTCCAATCGTGTCTTGAGTGTTAATATATCTTTGTTACTTTAAATATACATTATTATTATACAGGTATAAATGAGACATATACATAGGTCAGACACGCACTTATTACCGTCAGACACGCACTAATTTTAGGGCCCGTGCTTTCCGGTTTGTGGGTCCAATGGAGTAGAACAGATTACCACCTAATGTGAGAAAGGCAAAGACTGTTGGTATCTTTAAAGGAGCACTAAAGACGCATCTTTACAAAAAAATCTTATCCGTGATTTGAGAGGGCCCTTGAAGTGTGGCACACACAAAAATGGTGCTCTTTAATTATGTGCACCTAATAAATAAATTATCCTTGTATATATATAAATTTATATACATAGGAAGATGAAGAAGCTTTCATACCATACATTCTTGTTTAAATAATTTCTGAAGATATTTTTCATCTGATAATGCATTTTCAACACGCAAAAAAATATATTTTATTGAATTAATGGAAAGTATTCTTTTGCAACATATACGAGTAGGTACGGTCGATTTAATCCAAATCATAAAGTCACTATCTACTGTGAATGACTTCAATCAGTCCCGCTGCAGGTTTGCGTTTGAGAAGTCAAAGTACGACTTCGCAACCCATCTCGTGTAAAACTTGTATTGGCTCCGTATCTCAAAGCGCATCACCAATAAGCTGTGTCTGACAGGCCACAAAGCGCTGTGTGGCAGAGCAACGGAGTACCTCACTCAGCTCATCAGGCCTACCACCATAAGCAATAAAGGGCTTTCAGCATTTGATGGAGCGAAAACATGGTGAAATGGAGTGAACGGGGCAGTACAGAAAATTACAAAACAGTGCTTAGTGACCGCGTGTTTGCAGGATTATAATGGACTCGGCACAAATTTCATAGACAAAAAAATAGAAAATGAATAATTTCATATTTTACTGCGTTGTTTTGGAAAATTGTTTAGTGGTTCTACCTAACTCAATAGAGTGTATCAATGAATTTATATTTGAAAATATTTTTCAATTAATTGATTTTTACTAATTTTTTTTAAGTGTTAATCTATTTACACAGTGAAAGTCCATTTGTATTATTTAAAAAATCAATTGGATTTGCGTTTATAAAAACAGAGTTTCAATTCACTTTTTTATTTCGTTTTTTTGCTCAAACTTTTCCGCCTAATGAGGCATCTTCAGGAGCAAAAATTATTTAATGTAAAAATATTTGTAATAATTCTGCTCCTGAAGTTGCCTCATTAAGCAAAAAAGGTTTGAGCAAAAAAAAAAAAAGTGAATTAAAACTCGGTTTTTATCCAATTGAATTTTTAAATAATATGATTTCTACTAAACTTTATAAAAACTCTAATGAAAACCTGTTGTATTTTCACACAATTATTATTTTTTTAATTAATAAACACAAACGTGTACGATCTCTTAATCATCTTCTGGTATGAATGAATGATAATCAATTTAAAAAAATCTTGAATGTACTCGGCACAAATTCCAAAGGCAAAAAATTTGACATCATTTCGAAACAAATACATATTTTGTAATTATTTAATAAATTCAAATGGAAACAAAGTTTTAATTCACGTACTTTTTTTTTGTGCTCGAACATTTTCGCCTAATGAGGCATCTTCAGGAGCAGATTGGTTACAAATATTTTTTTATAAAAATAATTTTCAAATTGTATTTACAAAATTGTGTTGAATCCATTGATCTTCAGGCTAGGAATTGTATCATAATTTGTGAATTTATTTTAAATAATGAACTGAAGAAATACCTTTCTTCAACAGTTTATATAGTTTGTGCCTTTAGACTAACAGATGCCCCAAAACGGCAATACTCGTTATTCATATATGGATATTTTTAAATGTACTAAATATTATAGAGCTCAGGCACTTTTTTATTAAAAGTGTCGAATTGGCTTACACATAAGAAG
Source organism: Agapetus fuscipes (assembly GCA_951799405.1). Classification (NCBI taxonomy): domain Eukaryota; kingdom Metazoa; phylum Arthropoda; class Insecta; order Trichoptera; family Glossosomatidae; genus Agapetus; species Agapetus fuscipes. The sequence goes on along the minus strand of OX637332.1, from coordinate 13,839,207 downwards.
TGTACATGTGTGCACGTGTGTTCATGAAAATTATTCTTTTAGTTTTAACACTTCATTCTCAGGTCATATCTTTCAGTTTTACAATGAAAACTTTCGTCGCTTCTCTTAAAATATATTTCACTGAGATGTATCACGCGCCCTGTGAGCTATTTTAAGCGATATAAGGCAAATATAAAACACTATACACTGTCAGGTTCTAGGTACGCAATCAATATTATTATTTGGACAAGGGGCGTTGCCCCTGGCTGCTACGCAGCCCAACCCCTTAATATTTGTGAAATGTTTATATTGCACATAGTTTCCTCGCGTTAAACTTCGTAGTATTAAAAAACATGTAAAATAAAAACACGCAGTTTTTGTAAAAGAACATTTACTTAGATGTGTTAGGCTTTGAAAAAATAAATTTATGAAAATCCGCCATTACAAAAAATACTGGGAATATCCCGCACTGTAAACGGTTATACCTTAATATAATAAATACATCGATAGTGTATGCAAATATTAAAATTTTTGACTCAAATGAACATAAGTGCAAAAAGAGTTGCACTTATGTTCATTTGAGTTGGGTGTTTATGTTGTAAGTCTACATGCAGCATGTGTAAGCGTGAACTTTTACGAGTCTGCTAGTGTACTTGTGTTATGTCACTGTGATTTTTGGTTAAAGTGCTGTTCTGTCACTGTGCTGTTTTGACACTGTGCTGATTTGTCACTGTGCTGTTTTGTCACTGTGCTGTTTTGTCACTGTGCTGTTTTGTTACCGTGTTGTTTTGTCACCGTGTTGTTGTGTCACTGTGCTGTTCTTTCACTGTGCTTTTTTGTCTCCGTGTTGTTTTGTCACTATGCTGTTTTGTCAACGTGCTGCTTTGTCACTGTGCTGTTTTGTTACTGTGGTGTTTTGTCACCGTGTAGTTTGGTCACTGTGCTAATTTGTCACTGTGTTGTTTTGTCACCGTCATTTTTTGTCACTGTGCTGTTTTGTCACTGTGCTGTTATGTCACTGTGCTGTTTTGTCACCGTGCTTTTTTGTCAATGTGCCGTTTTGACACTGTGCTGTTAGATCACTGTGCTGTTTTATCACCGTGCTGTTTTGTCACTGTGCTCTTTTGTCACTTTCCTGTTTTTTCACTGTTTATTTGTCCCCGTGCTTTTTTTGTCACTGTGCTGTTTTGTTACTTTGTTATTTGGTCATGTATCGTTTTGTCACTGTTATATAACTATGTTATATAGCTTTGCAACTTAGATTACAGATTATAAAGAATAGAAATCAAAATAATTTCCTTGTCTTATAGGTTGGTATGAGGCTGACCACCCATACTGTAAAAATGGTTCACTTTGCCAACGTCACCCCTGTTTGAGGGAAGATGGGCAAGAGTTGCAGAGCTTATGTTCATTAGAGATTGTGTTTTTATGTTGTAAGGACACATGCAGCATGTGCAAGCGCGAACTTATAAGTGTGTGCTTGAGGGAATGCATTTAATATGAATCTCAAATGGTATGTATCTTTGCAACTTAGATTATAGAACTAAACAAAATAATTTCCTTGACTAAAAGGTTAGTATGTGGCTGACCACCCATACTGTAAGCAATGGTTCACCATGCAAATTTTATCTCTGTTTGAGGAAAAGTCGGCAAGAGTTGCAGGGCTTATGTTCATTTGAGATCAGGTTTTTTGTTGTAAGTCCACATGGGGCATTTGTAAGCGCGAACTTTTACCTGTCTGCTTGTGGGAATGCATTAATATGAATCTCAAATGGTATGTATCTTTGCAACTTAGATTATGTAAAGAAATACACAAAATAACTTCGTTGACTTATAGGTTGGTATGAGGCTGACCACCCATACTTAAAAAAATGGTTTACTTTGCAAATTTCACCTTTGTTTCAGGGAAGGTTGGCAATAGTTGCAGGGCTTATGTTCATTTGGAATGGGTTGTTATGTTGTAAGAACACATGCAGCTTATGTAAGCGTGAACTTATAAATGTCTGCTTGTAAGAATGCATGTAATATGAATCTCAAATGTTATATATTGTTATGTTTAGATTGAAAGGTATCTTCAGGATACTTACATCCGGCTAGCTCTCATCAGCATCACTCTCAGGGCGTGGGGGTCTTTTTTTCGGTTGCTCACTTGTACTTTGGGAAGGGTTTTATAATTAAAAGATAAAGTTAACATGAACAAATAAGGGTTTATTACTGTACTAATATGGGGGGGAAAAGGGGAAATAAGGGATTGGCCAGACCTACAGGTTTTCACCAGAACACTCCCTATTCCGTTGGCTGGAGTTCTAAACGGAAGGCCTGGGGCAGCGCCCCAGGCTAGCGGCGGTTCACGAGGCGGGCGTCTCCACACGTGGAAGCCCCTGGGTGGGCGCTCCTATGCCTCTGGTCCACAAGGCGGGTGCCTTGCTGGCAGGAAATCCAAGTAGATGGGGGGGGAGGGAGCTCCATTGTAGTGCCCCCTCTTGCACCGCTTGGTGCTTGTTCGCTGACGTCTTAGTCGGTTGACATCTTGCCGGGAACTAACGATGAACTCACGAGCGTGGGCCGATTGATTCGCACGGCGCAGTTCGGCCGTTTCCGTGACCGTTCGGCCCACAAACAGACACTGCACACTTCGGGATTGTTTTTTTTATAATATGTTATTTAAAATAACATAACAATATGTTTGCAACTTAGATTACAGATTGAAATCCATTTTTATTTGTTTTTTTTTTTTTTTTAATTTGCATGAAATAAAAGAAAATGTAAAAAAACTTTCACGTTTTGCCGCTAGATGTCAAAATAGTTCCATACATTTTCAGTATGAACAAACATATTTATTGAATGAAGTTTTCATACATTTTTAAACACATACGCGTAAGCTCGCAGCATTGCAGCATATATACAAAAATTAATTTGCTATAGAACATGAATGTGTTTCATCTGCTGTGATGGCATTGATTTTGAAAATCGAAACTCGACGACGAAAGACGACGACGAAGGACAATATAATTAAGGATATGGCAAGACTTGAAAAATAAATATTAGTATGCTACGACAATTTCGATGTATTTGTTGTGTTTGTATTTTGTTTGAATCTCACTCAAAAGGGTTATGTTAAGTGATTACTTGCAATAAAATAGTTGTTTTGGAACATTTGTGACTAGTGTTAAAACGGAATAAGGATGGTGCCCTTATTGGTGAAAATAAATAGATTTAATGTGCGAAATGCGACCCCTTCAAAAAACCACGACGAAAGAAGCTAATCATATTTTTTTTCGCCTCTCTTTTGAGTCAAACCAACTACTTTTAAATCAGTATCATTGAGTTAAAACCACTATTATTAAAATCGATCTTACTTTGGTTGTATTGTTTTCAATTTATTTATACTTCTTTAACATTTATGAGAAATTACAAGAATTAAAATAAAAGCACAGTCTTATTTTCAGTACTTCGAGTACTTTCGACTTGCTTACGTCATTTTCAATAGGAAACTTTCTTTAATATTTCATCGCAAAACAATGTGGTGAGGAAATTTTTTGATACACGATTTTTTTTATTGAATCGCATTAATTATATTTTCAGTCTGTGTCAATTTAGTATTCACTGCGATACATGTACACAGATTAAACGATTAATCTTCTCCTGTAGGTCCCGGATTTTGATAAATGTGATTTTTTCAGAAGTAAAAACATAACATTTCATTCCCGACTAAAATAAAAATCAAACATTTCTTTTGTCAGACCCTTTTCAAATTTCGGTGGAAAATTGAAAGGGGCATTGTTTTTACGCTCGTAGATTTTATATTAAATCCCGTGTAAACGTTACGCTCGTTCTCTTTTCTACGCTGCTTTCAACATATATTTTTAAAACTACTTTGTTGTTATGGAACGCATGAAATTAAAAAGAACTGGTTAAGTAGCAATATGAATCTGTGCATTTTTGTAATACTTCTAATCTAATTTAATCTAAGTTGCAAAGATATGTAACATTGGGGATTCACATTATATGCATTCTCAGAAGCAGACACGCGTAAGTTCGCGCTCTCACATGCCGTTGTGAACCTACATACAACATAAAAACCCAAATCTCAAATGAACACACGTCAAGGAACGTACGCAAAAAATTGAAAATTTTAAAATAAAAATAAAATAATAAGTATTAACACCACTTCCTTTTTATAATTTTAATTAACTGAGCTTTAGAGGTTATGTTTAAATAAAAAGTTGTTATTTGAGTCAAAATATATTGTTTTAATTTATTTTTTAGTATGTATGTAAGTAGAGATATGTGAAATAAAGATACTGTTTTCTATCAAAATGTACCTTTTATCAAATTTTCATTGTTTTGCTTAGTTAACTGCATTTTTATACTGCATCTTAGGGCAGTCGTTTCAAGAAACAATTTAGTTGAAAGTGCCATGTGTCTTTGGCGAACACAATGCATTGTACCACAAAACTTCTCCCTACATGAGTTTTCATGGCGGTAACAAAAATATACTGCTACGGTTTTTAATGAGTTACAGTAGTAATAATTATGCTGAAATTATATCCGAGAAACTTGAAGGAAAGGAGGAATATAAAAGTGATTAAAGATCACAATAATCTTTACTTGAAATTTCGAACTTATTCGTTATTTAAGAAAGGACCCTGTTTGCGGTAAGTCAGTTTAAGCTATGAACTTACCTATTTGTTTAAAAAAAAGGCTTTATGTAAAGACTAATTGTAAAACTGCATGGATCGAAAGATATTGTGAAAGAAGACGTATCCTTCTTATTTTAAAAAAAAACGTACGCGATATTCATAACAGTTTTTTTTTCTTTTAAAGAATAACTTCATCACAATAAATATTTATGAAGGCAAATTAGAAATTATCACAGCATATTATAAATGTATCATAAATGCATATCAATTACTATGCATTCACTTAATATCTGTAAAATTGTATGTTTTTATGTTGACTACTCTTTTGATATATTTCAGAAACTACATTTACGTACTAATTTTTATTTCCACGTATTTTTATTTAAAAAATTTCAACCTACATATTTTATTGAAATCTGTATTTTATTTAAAATATTGCATGTCATGTAACGAGAAGTACCTAAATATTTTTGATTTCATCAATGAATGGATTTTATTATTATTTAACATTCATGTGTATTTTGTATTGGAAGAGCCTTATGAAATATTAATTCATTCCCAGTTGTGCTTTATATTTTGTTGACCACAATAAAACAATATGATCACAAGCAGAAAACATGATGATAGATAAACAGGCAAATATTCATCGCTTTAAATTTCAATTCATAAGCTAATATTCAGTGGTGTATGGTGAAGATTTTTGTAAAAAAAACAATATGATAATGGGTTTGTGAATGGAGTTGCTAACATATTTTGTTATATCGATGACTTAATTATTATTAACGAAGATTTCAATTCACATTTAAATTTATTAAAACAAGTTAAAAATATATTACAAGAAGCAGGGTTAACGGTAAAATTTTCAAAATGTGAATTTTGCAAAGATAGTTTAAAATATTTGGGATACATTATTGATGAAAATGGATTAAGGCCAGATTCAAATAAAGTCAAGATTATAGAGGAATATCCTTCACCGAAAAATGTAAAACAACTACGAATGTTTTTAGGTTTGGTAGGATTTTATAGAAAAGTTATACGAAACTGCAGTGAGATATCATATCCATTAAATAAATTATTGAGAGGTAAAAAAGGTCAGAACAATTTTAATTGGTCAAAAGAATCTGAGGATGCATTTAATAATTTAAAATTAGCCTTAAGCACAGCCCCTGTATTAATATGTCCGGATTTCACAAAAGATTTTTTTTTACACACTGATGCCAGTAAAAATCAAGTAGCTTCAGTATTAAACCAAAATATAAATGGGTCCGAAAAGCCAATAGCATATTTTTCAAGAAGTTTGACAGTTAGAGAACAAAACTATTCGACGTCAGAACGTGAGCTTCTTGCCATTGTAGATTCAATAGAACATTTTCGATCTTATCTAGATGGGATGAAATTCAAGGTAATAACTGATCATATGGCATTAAAATTCTTGAATAAAATATCAAATCCAACAGGTAGATTAGCAAGATGGGCCATGAGACTTTCACAGTATGAATTTGAGATTGAGCATAGAAAAGGGAAAGAACATACAGTGCCAGATGTATTATCTAGGATTCCTGGTACTAAAGAAATGGAAGTAATAAATTCAAATATTGCAGATCCTTGGTATAATAATATCGCAGAAGGATGTACAAAAACACCATACAAATACAAAAAATTCAAAATGGTAGATAATAAATTATTTAAACTAATAAATGATGATAATCCTTTCACAGAGGAATATAATTGGAAAGAGATACCTATTATAGACAATAGATTAACTATAATAAAGAATCATCATGATAATGGACATGTAGGTATTTTTAAAACTTATAAATACATATCAAGATGTTACTATTGGAAAAATATGTATGCAGATATAAAAAGTTTTATAAATAAATGTCAAAAATGTAAAATGTATAAGCCAAATAATTTACCTCCAGCAGGAAAAATGGAAAATAGAAAAAGAGTGGATAGACCATTAAAAATGCTGAGTATTGATTTGATAGGACCATTACCAAAATCAAGTACGGGCTATATACATATATTATCAATAATAGATGTTTTTACCAAATATTGTTGGTTATTTCCTTTAAGAAGAGCTACTACAGAAGAAATAGTAAAATTAATAGAAAATAAAATATTTTTAACAGAAGGAGTACCGCAAACGATAATAACAGATAATGGAAAGAATTTAAAGTCTAATGCATTTAAAGATTTTATGTACTCATATGGAGTACAGAAAATATTTTATACAACTTTATATACTCCCATGTGCAATAATGTAGAGACATATAATAGAACAATAGGATATACATTAGCTATTTTTGTTGAAAATGAACAAAGAAAATGGGATACTTTTTTAGATTCAGTACAAAGCATAATAAATAATACAGTCAATTTAGCAACAGGATACACACCTAATGTATTAGCAAGAGGTAGGGAGATTGTACTAAATGGTGAAATTCATGGTGAAATAGTAAATGATGAAATAGAATCAAAGGAAGAATTAGATAAATATAGAAATATGTATAAAGATAAAATGAAGGAATTAAACACATTATACAAAATAGTTACAGAAAATTTATGGGATGCATATAATAAAAATGCAAATTATTATAATAAAGGTAGATCAAATCGTGTCTATGATCAAGGGGATATTGTATGGCGTAAAAATTTCATACAATCAAATGCAGGGAAATACTTCTGTACAAAGTTGGCTCCAAAATTTGTCAAAGCCAGAATAGAAAAGAAAGTTAGCAAGATAGTCTATGTATTAAAAGATATAGACACAAATGTTATAAATAAATATCACATCAAGGACATAATCAAATTAGATTAAAAAAAAAAAAAAAAAAAAACATATTTTCATGTGTATGAAAAATTTGAGGTGATGCATGATACGGTGAAAGTTGATATAAAAGTGATCAGTGAAAGAATGAATTATGAAATATTGCATGAATGAAGGTATGAAACATAAATTAAACAAAGTATTACATATGAAGGTAAAGTTTTTAAAAAAAATTGATGGACTGATAAATTTATTAATGAAAAATAAATTTGAAATAAATTTAAATATTGGGAAAGATGTGATACATGTTTAAAAAAAAAAAGTTATTTTAATGAATTGATTAATTAACTGGTGAATGTTTATTATGTATTGTTATTTGTTTATTTTGAATTGTTGAATTAAGTATTTAAAAAAAAAAAGTTATTTTAATGAATTGATTAATAAACTGGTGAATGTTTATTATGTATTGTTATTTGATTATTTTGAATTGTTGAATTAAGTATTTAAAAAAAAAAAAACAAATATTTGTTTATAATATTGAATATGAAATTTGTGTTAAAAAAAAATATATATTAATTTTAGTATGAAAATAATTGGTATTGTTAAAAAAGGTATTAATGACTGAATAATGTATCAGAAACAGGTTTTTTTTTTATTTTCATATTTTTGAAATTTATCCTTAAAATAAAACAAAATATGTGGCGCCGGCTGAGCATTATGATACATTATTTACTCATTGTAAAAGAAAAAAAAAAATTGGGAATGTTTTTTTTTTATGAGAGGAAGGAGGTGTATTGTAACGAGATGGATTTGTTTGTTAGGTAAAATGGAACATGAGATTTGAATTTGAATGAAAAGGAAAACAAAGGAAGGCAGAAAGAGGAAAGAAGCTTGCCTGGCGTGAGAGCCAGAAGCATGTGAATTTTGTTATAATCAATATTGTGCTGTGGTTTATTGTGTATACATTGTGAAAGGAATAAAAATAAACATATTAAAGTGGCTGTTAATTATTAATTGTGTCAATCAGCAGGACAGAAGAAAAACCCTCACAAACTAGCTACCGACATTGACGTGTGGAAGTAAAGCATGGACTTTTAAGTTGTATTAGTAAAAGACGTTATTATTTTTTATATAAATAAAATAATTAAAAAAAAAAAACAATTTTAGTTTACTCCATTTTTACTGTTTTTTTTTTGAGTCGTTACAAACGTTTTCAGAGAAACTTCGTCTTCAGGAAACAAATCATGACTAAAAAAAGCTAAGACAGGTGAGTGGGATACACTGATGGTAGCGGTGATAGCAAAAAATAACAACAAAAGTAACAATAAAACAAAGTTCAAAAAAATAATAACACCTTTTAATAGTGGCTTTCCACAGCGTTTCACAATAATATTTCGAAATTTTGTATTTGTAAGTTGGTTTTGAGTAAAAAATATTTTTTTTAGGCAAAACATAATAAAAAAAACAAACAGTAAATTGTTTTTTTTTTGTTTACGCTACTGTGAATTAACTGCGGTCGATACGTAATATACAAAATGCACGTGGGAAGTAGATAGCGGTGCTCTGCGAAATACCTGAACTGCAGGCAAACAATACAAATTACTATTTTTGAGGGAGTGGGTAGTATCTCGTGATGCGCAGTGTGCACTCGCCTCAGATTGGATCCTGCGGGATCCTAACCGTCACTCGTGACGTATGGATGGCCCGTCTCCTCGGGGGTTCAAACTTTATGCCTTTGTGGAAAAATCAGAAGCGCTCTTCAGCTAAATTCCTTAGACTTTGGATATCAATCCAAGTCGGAGCTTACGAAAGAACTGTAAAGATAAATAAAAAAAAACACCTTATTTTTGGACACGAATCGATATATCGTCGCTTTAAGGTAGTAAGGAATTTAGTAGCATAGCGCTTCAGAACTGAAAATTGTATTAATATTGACTAAAATATTTTACATCGTTTTTTGAATGAAAACTGTTTTAAAGATTTTCTAACAGCCTACAATAAAATAACATTTTTTAGATATATATATTTTTTCATATTAACCGATCAATGCACAACTTTATTTTTTCGAGGGAAACCTGATTTTAGCCTGCCTTCATATACCATAGAAACTACATTTCTATTGAATTTCCAAAAGAAAATTTTTTCATTGAAAGCTTTTATTGAATTCACAAAATAAAAGAAAAAAACTACGGTATGATTTTTATCACAATGTGATTTATATTATTTTATTTATTTTTCTGTGCGCATTTTAACCTTAAAATAAACCTTAGGGAGTTCTTTTTTCAGAAAATGCCTTGGTACCTCTATCGCACTTATATTGAAACTTGTATGAGTAGGTACTTATTATCGGATTTTTTATAAGCATGGTTCCTTGACTAATAGGTCGGTATGAGGCTAACTCCTCATGCTGTAAAAACTTGGTTCACTTTTGCCAACACCGCCCCGGTTACAGGGAAGGACGGCTGGAATGTGAGGTTTGGTTTATTTTGTTTGTACACATGCATCATGTGTAAGCGCAAACTTACATGTGCCTGCTTGTGGGTATGCATTTAATATAATCCTTCAATTCCAGTATATCTTAGCAACATCGATTATAGATTACAGATGGTATTTCTGTGCTATGTTGAAGTTGTTTTTAATGATCATATGCAATTTATACATGATTATTTGTCTGTATGATGAACTAGTACATACTTGATAAATCCAAATTATTGTTATCAAAAATGTTGAGTCATTGATTTTTCACAAGATTCTATTCCACTTCACCAATTTCGCATCCCTAGTGAGCTCTCAAATCCCCGTTCCGAGCAATGAGCGATGCAATGCTCTAAAATGAAAAAAAAAACTTCGTGAAAAGCAATATTATAATTTTCAATTTCTGCATATCAAAACCTCACGTTAACAGTAACCTTCTAGTGCTAAGTTAGTTCTGAAAAAAAATTCATTTTCATTAGCAGGTGCCAAAACTATTATCACAGTATGAAATAAAATAAAATCCAGTCAGTTTATAAAAACAAATATTTTCATTTGATGATTTGATGATCAATATTTCCTTGACTTATAGGTTGGTATGAGGCTGACCACCCATACTGTAAAAAATGGTTCACTTTGCCAATGTTACCCCTGTTTCAGGGAAGGTCGGCAAAAGTTGTGGGGCTTATGTTCATTTGAGGTTTGGATTTTATTTGTAAGTACACATTCAGCATTTGTAAGCGCGAACTACACTTCTTGGTTTGTGGGCTTACATCTGAGAGCTTTAAATGAATATATCCTTGCAACTTAGATTATAGATTATAGATTATATGAAGTTTGCTTTGAAATAAATCAAAATATCAGCTGCGGAAAAGCAGCATTTCTTTTTTTACTTTCATGCATTATATATTTTTTTATTACCATGACAGTTGACCATTTCGACAGTTCAACCGGTCTGTATTTTATGGTTTTATGCTACGGACTCGTAAACAAAAGGTTGTGAGTTCAGTTTCCGGCAGAGCACAAAAATCACTTTTTGATTTTCAAAATATGCTCTTCGCAAGCAAAATTCACATCTAATCTTATCTAATCTAATCTAAGTTGCAAAGATATTTTACATTGGAGATTCACATTACATGCATTCCCACAACCAAGACACGTACAAGTTCGCGCTTGCACGTGCCTCATGTGAGCCTACAACATAAAAACCAATCTCAAACGGACATACACCGTGCAACTCTTGCAGTCCTTCCCTGTAACAGGGGTGACATTGGCAAAGTGAACCATTTTTTACAGCATGGGTGGTCAGCCATATACCAACCTATAAGTCAAGGAACATACACGACAAATTACATTTTTTAAATCAATAAATAATAATATACATGGACATCAAAAACTCAAAACATAAAAACAAATTTCATTTTAATAAACCCTAGCCGTCAACATTACAGATCAACCGCCATTTCTTTCTGTCCTTACATACTTCTTTCATTTCCTCCAGAGTCATAACCTTCCTCATGCAAGCTCTCCTTTTATTATGACTCTGGATATTCCATTCATTCGCAATTTCGGATATTTGGTCCATCCATACCTTTCTCGGTTTTCCTCTACCACGACATCCATCTATTCTACCAACATATACTTTCTTCGTCAGTCTTTCATCATTCATTCTCTCCATATGCCCAAACCATCTTAACAAACTTCTTTTAATCTTCACTTTCACACTTTCTCTTGCACCACATTCTTCTCTTACAAAATCATTCCTCACCCTGTCACTCCGTTTTTTTCCAATCATACTTCTTAGAAAGTCCATTTCAACAGTATGGACCTTACTAATTTCACTTTCACTCACCGTCCAGGCTTCACTTCCATACATCAAGGTGGGTAAAAGTATGCCACTGTGTACCGCCAGTCGAGCATTTTTAGATATGTTTTGATTTTTTGGCGATACAAGCTGTGGCACCCAGTACACACCTGCCCTTCATTATTCTTCTTTCAAGTTCGCCTGTCATTCTTCCATCTTTTTCAAACTTACATCCCAAGTATACAAACTCATTTACCACATCAACGTGCAATCCATTGATTCTTGCCTTGCCAAAAGACCGGTCACCAAAGGTCCATTCAGCGTTGCACCAACTGGGTCTTGCTTGTGCTTTATATAACGACGGCTACTGAGGCATGATTGTCACTAAAACTCTCTCACCAAATGTTTCATTCTAATTATCAACCATAGGCATAATGTTTCCAGCTTCTTCGAGAAGTTACCCGTGCTTGCTTGTTGGCTTACATCAAGTGGGAATTTTAAATTTTCATCTGTGCAACAAAAGTTAAAGTTTGGTCTGAGTCTTCTCTTCATTTAGTTTGCGATCTTGTTACACAGTCATCAATCTTTGTCCTGCAAAGAAGACGTCCCTTCCTTCCTCTCACTTTGCGGCTGTCTTGGTAGCTTACGTGATGTTCTCTGGAGTCTTTCATCCATCACGATCTTAATAATTCTTATTTGTTTCTTGCTAGGTTAATTTTCTTTGCAGCCTTCTACTCTTCTTTTCCATGAAGTCATGTATTCTGCGTTTATTTGTAATTGAGATGTCATTGAAACTCATTGCGAAGAACGTACCATTTCCCAATAGTTTGCTTATCAATTTTGAATTTTTCACTTTATAAATTTAACAACTATTATTTTTTTATAAAAATATTCTTAATATTCCTTGGAAGTTGGGGCTTACCAACTACACAGTAAAAATGTGTTCACTTTGCCAATGCGAAAGGGAATGTCCATTTTAGATTTTTTTCATTTCATTTTATTTGTACACATGCGGCATGTGTAAGCGTGAGCTAACACGTGTGTGCGTGAGCATGCAACAAATATGAACCGTATATGTTAATATATTCTTTAAAGTTAATTTATATAGATCCATAAGCACAAGCATTAATTCTTGTTTTTTTTGCTTACAGCTCATTTAAATTTGTTTTCTATGCCCATATAGATGAATAGAACATTGATTGGTTTTTAATATCGCTTTTTTTCCAATTGTTTGGCAAAAGAATATAGCTCTCTAAAAAAAAAAATTGAGTGTATCATTTTGAAATCAAAATGGTTTTTTTTTCTTGAAATTTGATCCAAGACAAACCGAGAGCAGTTTTCATTTCGCTGCAAGAAGTAACATTTTGAAACACAATCTGAGTTACAAAGTAAGCCCTCCGAGTGATGCATTTCTCTTAGTTTCTCCTTTACGCTTATGTAAAATTTCCTCCTCTGAAAAAGCGAGCGAGTTCAAAGCATTTGGTTAACATGTTTTCTCTTTTCGAAACTACTCATAGTTTGTTGAAGGCTGCATTTCTAGTGCTGTGAAAATAAATAAAATACTGTTTATCTTAGAATTCCCTCTCACGCCGTCTGATGACTCGACGGGAAGTTCACTCTTGTATTATTATCTATATAATTTGAGAGAAACGTTTCGCCTTAATGTTATACAAAGATCAATGTTATATAAAGAATAAAAAAAGTATTAAATAATGTACAAAAGTAGTAGTAGTCTGTGTTATGGCCGAAGGTGTCAAGTAACTATTCTTGACTAGCTTTTTTGGAACAAAATAACGCTGGTTCGAATCACGTTAGGCCCTTTGACTATAACTTCGACCCTGGTTTAACAGATTTCATTGCATGCACAAAAGCTTCTGCTTCCGCATGGAGAGGCAAAAGGCTAGGCAAAAAAGGGTTGGTGAATTGCATTCCTCTTCACAATTTTGTATAATAAAAAATAATAAAAACAAAGTTTTCAATCAATTTAAGCTTTTCACATTTAAAAAAGTATTTTTGTGTACAAAATATTAAAAGCAATGGTCTCCTTTTTCACCTTTAGCATACTTTTTCTACTAGTATAAAAAAAAACTGTAAAAATTCGCATTAAGTAACGTGTAATAATAACATTAAATAAGGATGTGATAAATTTACTATTTATTGACATAGTGAAGATTAATTTTAAATTAATAATGTACAAGTAAAACATAACGTTTTTCTTCACGAGTCGATTTATTTCCTCGAGCGCTTTCAATTTTATTGCCCCATTATTAAGAGGACAACGAGACAAAGGTGTGACAGCATCAAAATCGCTCGAGGAAATAAATCAACTACCAAAGAAAAAGTTTGTGTTTTATCTTTACATGATTAATTTACTTTACTCGTACTAGTACCTACCACAATAAATTTGCAGATTAAAACATACTGAAGATAATATTACACTAGGATAGAATATACATTTTCTCATTTTCCGTAGACATATTTTTTCTTACACTAGAAGTTTGTTTTTCTGACATTCGCTGTCAGCAGTTTTTCCTTCACCCTATTTGGTTTCCCTTAGAACGCTTATCATCTTGTATTTCTGATATAATATTATATTATTACTGTGATTCCCTCTACAATATGGATGATATATATATATATATTTGAGTACGTGCAAATATAAAGACTTGTATTTTCTTACAGTTCTCTACTTATTTGTTAATTTTCACAAACCACAGATTTGAGAAGAGAGAGCTTTTAATTAAACTTGATAGGACCGAAATAATAGATTGATTTGAAAGGGCTTAGTATCATAATAGTTACATCAAATAATTATAGGAAAATGTGTGAGAAGGTTAGAAATATTTATCAGATTTTTATCGTCATCTCCGCCATACATTTTTGCACAAACTGCCGGTCGATAGCTTAGTTGGTAGAGTACTTCCATTCCATGTCGAGAACTCGGTTTCGAATCAAACCGAGGGTGCCAGAAATGATTTCTCGTTTTGGTGCTTATTTCGAACCCAAAATAAATACCGGCAAGGTTTACAGAGACTTGAGAAGAAATGAGTATCAACGAAGGGAAAAAATGCTGGGAAACTCCCACTTCAACCGAAGTGGTTGGCGTAAGGCCGGCCCCCTAACCTACTTCGTGGAAACGAGCGACCTCTTCGTGGAAAACGGGGCAAGAAGTTACGCTTTATGTGTAGCTTAGAAACGTTAGTAGCGTAGAGTCATTTTAACGCCGCTTAAATCAGTTTTTAACTTTAGATTTTTTATTAAAGTTATTTGCTTTGGAAAATAGAACACAAATGCATACCTTGTCTTATATAAAACTAGCAGACCGACCGTGCTGCGCACGGTTGTCTGCTAGGCCCTTCGGGCAGTTTAAGTCTGGCTTCGCAATAATTTTTCCTCACACCTCCGACATTGTAATTAAATGCTTTAAGAAGTAATTTGAAAAAAAATGACGGTAAAAGGGTAATTTAGTTCTTTCATGTTCTGAGTATCTTGTGTGCATGTGCATGAGGTATGAGGCTGACCTCCCATACCGTAATTTTTTTTTCACTGAACGAATGTTTCTCTGTTTCTGAAAAGGTCGGCAAAAGTTGCAGGACTTATGGTCATGAGAGGCTAAAATATTTATTTGTAATTACATATGCAGCATTTCTAAGCGGGAACTCACTCGTGTCTCCATGGGGGCATGCATTGAATATGAATTATAAAAGTTATTGTATCTGTGCAACTTAGATTATATATTCTAATATTAAAAACATCAAGTGCCGCAATTATATGTTAGCGTGAAATGACATTTGCCAGCTTGTGGGTGTGCATTATATTTGAATCATCAAAACTCTTTTGTGCAACTTTGGATTATAAATTAAAATAACCGTTGTTTAAGGATTTTTCAAACTCAAATTCCTTGACGTAAGGGTTAGTATGAGGCTTACCACCCATATCGCATAAATGGGTTCACTTAACAAATGTTCCCCCTGTTTCTGTAAAGGTCGGCAAAAGTTGCAGGGCTTATGGTTATGAGAGGCTGAAATTTTTATTTGTTATTACACATGCAGCATTGATAAGCGCGAACTTACTCGTGTCTCCATGGGGGCGTGCATTGAATATGAATTATAAATGTTAATGTATCTATGCAACTTAGATTATATATTGTAATATTAAAAAGATTAAATGCCGCAAAAAGTATGGTTCCATATAAAAAATTGACCTAATCGATCGTAATTATTTCTAAAAAATACATGTAATAACTGGTTGAAGTATAATTTTGAAATAAATAAAGAATATAGGTAGGTACTCAACGGAATTCAACCGAAAAAGAATCGACTTGCATGGCAACTTTAAAGTCTATGTTGAAGTGTTGGCAATTTATTTGAAATTCGAATGTCAAAATGAGTTTTCATAAAAAGGTGTTGTGATCGATCATGTTTATTTATTTAAAAAACAACAATTTAAAATCTATTAATGATGAGGAAGCACATCCCAAGTCCTGAACAATATTTGTTGTGAATATGACGTGCATCTGTTCAGGAGTTCTTCAGTTTGTCATCCATTAACGCACATTTATTTTGTATGGGGAGGCCGTTGAATTATATAATTATAGGGGAATAGGGGATATTTAAAATGTATGATTTGTAATCTCTCATTGACTTTAACCATTCAATTAACTCTGAATCTAAACGAAAAGGCGACTATAACATTTAAAAATAAGAAAATAGTTCTGGATGTAAATGTTTAAGACGCCTTCTGTTTATGGTTCTGTATGATACATTTCAATATAAATAAATGCAAGCGATACCTATACGGTAAAACATTAATGTTACTGGAAAACAAAATGAAGCTTTAAGTTAAATGAAAATAATGTATATTTTTCCGTAAAAGCAAATGCCGTTTTTTCTAGTTGCACATATTTTTCTGCATGCGGTGTCCGCACTTGCTTCATACTTCCATCCATATTCATAAACATATTATTATATTTATTATTATATTTATATTATATTTATACCTACGAGTGAGTAAACATTTTTTAAAGTGCATTAACAAGATGAAAGTCGGGACTGTTGGAATAAGAGGTTGAATTGAACCAAAGCTAAAGGAGAGAAAAGTCTTCCATAGATGTACAAGAAAAATATTTATCTCATTTTATATAAGTGAAGTGCATCTTAAAACCAATATATACCACACATATTCCAGCTGTCTATATTTATTATTAGAAGTTATTCAATTTCGTCCCTTTTAATACAATTTAAATGTGTACTTATTTTGTTCTTTATCTATGAATAATCTAAGTTGCAACGATATATTACGTTTAAGATTCATATCAAATGCATGCCAACAAGCATAAGTTCGCATTTACACATACCACATGTGAACTTACAACATAAAAACCCAACAAAATAACATAAGTCCTGCAACTCTTGCAAATTTTCCCTGAAACAGTGGTTACATCGGCAAAGTGATTCATTTTTAACAGCATGAGTGGTCAGACTCATACCAGATACCAAACTATAAAACAAAGAACAAAATATAATATATCTTTGCAGCTTAGATTATAGATCATATAAGTGTGCATCTTAAATGTTATTTCTTAGGTACCTATAATTTATAATTATAGCATTTTACTCACATAAATATTAAAAATCAAAAATAATTTCTGTAACTATATCCAAATTATTTTTAATAATTAAAAATTAAACGTTACAAAGTGAATGCCTATAATCTTTAATCTGTAATCTTAGTTGAAAATATATATTACATTTAAGGTTTATTTTAAACGTATTCCCACAACAGACAATTCATTAGTTTTACTTCCTTGTTTAAAATATATGTTTGATTCCGTTTCATTAATCCAGTCTTTTCAAGTGCGATAGTTCGGGATCTTGGGTGGGATCGATACATTACAAATGTACCCACATAAAGAAAATCTTAACCGCTGATGAAAATAAACCCTTGCCGCCTTTTCCTGAAGGAAATTTCCTAGACGTAAATCGGGTCTTAATGAATAGGGCTGACATTAACATAATTGAACCAACGCTAATGGAATAGGTGGCCACATAGTCTGTACTAATAATCTAAGTTGCAAATATACATTTTCAATTGAATTGCTGTTTAAACCGCTTTCATTTATTGCAAATAATTGCAGAAATAAAACACCACCAGTAAATCCATGCTTTACGTTTAAAAATGTATTTTACTTTTTTTTTCAAGATTCATACCTCATTTATGCTTTTAAGAAAACACCTTTTAGCTCGAGCTTTACCATGCTGTATGTTTTCTTACAAAAGACAACCCAAAAATGAACAAAAACACCTTTCTCTGAAATAGAAAGAGCATTGGCAAAAGTGACCCGATTTATACAGTGTAATAGCTAGACTCATGCCAACCGATTATTCAAGGAATCAGCGTATTATTTATAATTTTGAAAAAATCTCTACGATAGCAATAAACTCACTGATTGACAAACATGTGTTTCAATTGCTATTTTGTTTTTGGGAAAATAACAAAAAATCTTCTACTCTGTGGTGTTCAGAGAAGCGGACAAGAAGGATGTTTTTAAACTTTCTTAGCTTTATTTCTTAGTTTATTTTACAGATGTACACTACTTGATTTTTTTACATACTCGTACTTACGTATCAAATGAGCAATTCGGAAATTTATAAGATTTTCATTTTCTGTACTTCTTAACTTAACCTGATACATAAGTGCTACTTTGTTATTTATTTTTTTCTCTCACAATATTCTAAGGATATGCGTTGTGTTCAACAAACGGTAAAAAATATTTTCAGCTAAAAAAGGTTTAAAAAAATTTAATCATTCTAATTTAGCGGTTTTGTGGAAACAATTAGAAGAAATATCAGAGAGATTGTTTCAAAATTGAATATTATGTTTCTAGTATGATCTTGCCTTTCCTATGCATATACATATTTGTTTAATTCACAACCGTGAATGTTCTGTGTCGTATTGTAATATGTATTAGATATTCCAAAGTTCGAGTATCATATTTGGCAGAGGTTACTTTATTGATTTAAATTTGGAAATTCTTTGAAACAAAACGAAACATTTTGGAGCAGGAAAATATTCCGACAGGTTTTGTGGAAACAAATATGTAGAAGGAGCATCAGAGAGATTGTTTTTAAGTAGAACATTAAAGTGTTCCAGTATGTTCTCGCCATGCTTATTTGTTCTTTACAGACGTGGATGTTTTGTGTCTCAATTAACGAGCAACACTCGGGTCTCAGATAACGAGCCCGCCATTTAAAATACTAAACAATGAATCCCGCAGGCGGTTCGTAAGGGCCTGGGATAGAGATGGGGGAGAGAAAGTACTAGGTAGTGTATTAAATGAAGTTGAATGTAACAAAACAAAGACTTGTTTTATACTCTTCCAACAGTTGACTTTTTAAAGTTTATGTAGAATGCATAGATTTTTGCTCTAAATAAAGTCATACAGGGTTATTCAAATTATCTTTTTTTTTGGATGGAAAATTTACGTTAGGTGGCGGTTGATCTGTGGTTTCAGTGTGTGACTAACAGCAATAGAAGATGATTATTAAGTGCATCATTTAAATATTCCCTTTTGTGACAGTGTGTCATTGAAAGGATGATATAAAAACATGTTAATTAAAATAATCACAAGTCCGGTCAATAGATTAGTTGGTAGAGTGATTTCATGCAGAGAGCTTGGGTTCAAATCCCACCGAGTGTGTCAGATATGATTTTAGTTTCGGTGTTTATTTCCAACTCAAAATTAAATACCGGCAAGGTTTACTGAGCCTTCATAAGAAATCAGAACCAGCCCCTCAGAAGCTGGAAAACCCTCACATAAACTGAAGTGGTTGGCGTAAGGCCAGCCCACTAACCTGTGAAAAGGAACAGGTTCCACTCGCTACATGCGAACCCTTCAGGGAGAACGCCGCAAGAAGTTACACTGCATGTGTACTACTTTGCTTCACATTGTGTAGCAAAGTTATGTTAGTTGCGTTCTTAACAGAAATAACATTGTACTTATAATTTTCTGAATGTATTACAAATATCATAAAAAAGGAAAAACCTTTTGTCTTCAATTCAGGGGTCTAGTAATCAAATTTCTCTCTATAATTCAATGAAATGAGGATTATAAGTTAAAAGTTCATTTTCTATGATAAATCTCATCGAGATAAATTAATGCATGTATAATCAATATACCCACGTCCTTTAAGGATTTGTTGTTAAACGTTAGCTTGCGTGATTTTAAACTGAAAAAAAAGATCTAGGCTATTCTCACAACACACTCTTAGATAAAGTCTTTTTTGTGTCTCGAAAAAAAGAAGTTCACATACACACATTGAAACGAAAAATTTATATTTTTTATTGTACAGATTTGCTTTATTTTCCAGCAACTTTTTCACTCAGCTAACGCTTTACTGAAGTATACTATTAATGCTTTCTTCACTTATACATTTTTCCCATCCTTAGCCCCAGAAGTCGTTCGTTTCTCCGCCCCTCAGGCCCTTCGAGTCACATAAAGGCCTATATAAAGATTTCTTAAAATCGTTATACGGCTCGGTCGTTGAGACGAGATAAAGCCGCGCCGAGTGCGGCCATGCTCAAGCAAAATAAACATTGTACTAAAGATAGTCTTATTAAGGGAATAGGAGGTACTGCTTCTCCCGAAACTGGTTGTGTTTTTTAAAAAATAAAACTCAAGTGAATTGTAACAAAGTTAAAAAAGTATTTTAATTAATTAAAATGTGCTTTCACAAAGTTACTGCCCAAAATCTAAATAAGACAAATATTGTTATTGCGTGGTTTCGTGAGATATTTTTATCAACTTTATTTGATAAAATTTATTAGGTGCCGATCTTTCATTAATACAAAAGAAATACTTAGGTGTGAGAAATGCAAAATCTTGATTTTGACCCTGAAACAGGAATGACATTGTGTTTTTTAAGTAATAGAAAATAAACTGCTGCGTGATACGAAATTCTTATAAATTCATATGAATGTTTGTGGCATAGATAAGCGCGCTATTTTTTATCCAAAATTATTAGTTACCTAATTGTTTTAAGGCTAAATGATTTTTTCATCAAGGCCGGTCCTTATTCAAGTCGTTAACGCTACGCACTCGTTAACAGTAGGTCCTGAGTTTGATTCCAGGAGTACTTTTTTCTTAACTAAATACTTTCTGAATTAAGATCTGTCTTAGATTGTAACCATTAGACTACAAACAGGCAAGCTAATATTATACAAAAAAAGGAAAAAAAAACATTAAAACAATTACTGAGAAAACCTTTTGGAAAAAAAATGTTGAGATCTGTGAATGAATTTTAAAGATTTCCTTTTCAGATTATTTTTTTCTGAAAAATAATTTCACAACGCAACGGGCGTTGAGAATCAATTATGAAAAATATTCACCATTTCACGACACAAAAAAAGGTCTTCGCAGAATCTACCATTTCAAAACGCTTTTCAATTCTGCGAAATTCTTTGAGCAAAGAGACTATTTCTGCTTTTTTCATCAGTGCCGAAAAGAATTAATTTCATTGCTACGAAAATTTAAAAAGAAAAACTGACGAAAATTTGATTTATTTCGTCACCTTTGCTCGCTTGGGTATTTTTTGAACAGTCCATACAATCATTTTCTTTATGAAAACACGAAGAAAAAAATAAGCTCTTCTATAAAAAAAGTGTTACAAAATTAAGTATTTTTTTCGTGTTAGAATTTAAAAATAATATAATATATCTGTTTATATTGCTATCGATTTTACAGAACACCTCAAATTCAAATGATATTCACACACAAAATATTTACTCCCATGGAACGAAAAAATCTGTACTAATAAACTGTATTTATACTGATTTCTATGCCGATTTTTCTTTTTGAAAAATCTAAGCAAGTATATTTTGATGTTCATAAAGTCAAAAATATGCTATGTGTCGCGATGTGACATATTTACAGCAAAATTGACATAAATTGTATTCTTTTGAGCGCGAATTCAAAGGAACCGGTAAAAAGAACCAGACAGCAAGTGCTGCTTGGAGTTTTGCGTTTGAAAATGCATTTTCCATTCATCTGCTTGTCGGACGCGCCGCAACCGTGATGCAAAAATACTTTTTTCCACACATTTTTTTTGCACGCCCCTCGGTAGTTCGTTTAATTACAATTCCGCGAAACATTTCGAGTGAAAAACCTACACTTTCAATTTATGAGGTTTACGTGATTTTTTTAATTAAAAAAAAACAGCTTTAGTCCTGAAAGATTATTTCTACTTGGAATGTTACGTCATCGCAACGAAAACATGTTGTTTAATTTTTTTACATTTCACTATTCCTTGACATATAGGTTGGTATGAGGCTGACTACCCATACTGTAAAATTAGTTTGCTTGGTAAATGTCACCCCCATTTCAGGAAAGGTCGGCAAAAATAGCAGGGTTTATGTTCATTTGAGGCATGGATTTTAATTTGTAAGGACACATGCTACATTTGTAAACGCAAACTTATACATCTGTTTGTGAGCATGCATTTAATATGAATTTTTAATGTTAATATATCTTTGCAACTTAGATTATTAATATTAATTTAATGTTTTGCGTTACTTTTATTGATAGAAGAAATATTAGATTTTTCAATTAGTCTTTAACTACCTATTAATACTGATCAGTAAGAAGTTCTCTACTGTTTCCAAAAATCTAATTAGTAAAAATATTGACCGATTATAAGCTTGGAAATCCAATGTAACGTAACAAAGAGAATCTTAGCTACGCAGCTTTTAACTGTCTTGACCTTGTTAAGATAATCATTTTATTTGAATTCTTATACTCTTTTTTTATAACGGGGCTATAATTTTATGAAAGATTGGAAAATTATTGGAAACAAAGATTAGACGTGCACTTTTTACTTCAATCCGAAAAAAATACATCTAAGCTAAGTTAAAATAATTCAATTTTCCGAATTTTATGAAGATGCGCTAACTGACGTGCCATCAAAAAACTTTAGAGATTAACATTAATTTGTTACAAAAGAACAGATACCAAGATAATTTAAACTCTTTTGTGAGTTGGACTTTCTCGTTTCTCAGTATTTAATTTAAACTTCTGTAATTAAAGTACGTTTTTCAATTCAACATTTATCTTTATTTACATTAAAACTCGGTAAAAGTGTTTCTTCGACTAAACACATTCGGCGAAAGATTCCTTTCTCGGTCTCTCAGCCGACGTGGGAATCTTTTTTCTCCAGAATGCTGTGGGAAATGGATTGGAAAGGAAGTCCAATTTTCGATTTTCTCCAAAAGGTGGAAGGAGTCGTAGCCGGTGCTGCTCAGTTATTTCGTAAAACAAGTGTGTACATATAGCGGTGACGTCACAGTCCAAACGAAAATGGAACACCGAGAAAATATGTGCCACAGAAGACGGATGTGTCTGGAATAAATTTCGCGAAATACTTTCTGTTTTGCAGGCTGACAATGAATAAAAAGTTTGAAAAGTATACAAACTTGCTGTCTCTCTTTATTTTAATTTAATTTGCGATTTGACATAAAACGGACTGAGATTTTGCTTTCGTTTCTTCGAAAATTAGCTTGAAAGGAGCTCGTTTTCATTTCTTACACAAAACGTTTTAAACTTATTTCTTAATTTTGTAAAACTATTATACTTTAGTTAAGAATTACAACTGAAAAAAAAACTCCTAAAGTATTCCTAGAGGCTTTAAAACAAATCATCTTTATGGCATATTCTGTTTATTTGTAATGTTTACTTAAATTTACGTACATAAATACATCCTTTTACATGTTTGCGTAGCTCTAAAATTACTCAAAGCTTTAAAACGTATATATGTGAACGGCTTTCAACTCAAACGTGGCTTTCGGGTACACGTGAAATAAATTTCAGATGCAAACGGTAAATTACACAGAAATATCTTATTTCTGGATGCATTGCAATAAATATATTTCCTGGAAGCCTGTGTTGATGGTTTGTCTTGTCTTGTCTTGTATCCTGCCGCCATTCCTCTAGGGGTGGCCAGTACCTCCACATAAGTGCCTCCACTTGACTCTGTCCCTGCATACTTCTTTCATCTCATCTAATTTCATCACTCTTTTCATGCATGCTCTTCTCTTGTTTCCACTCTGTAAATTCCATTCATTCGCAATCTCACTTATCTGATCAATCCATTCTTTTCTAGGTCTTCCCCTTCCACGCTTACCTATTACATTCCCTTTATACACTCTTTTTGTCAGTCGGTCTTCATTCATCCTTTCAATATGTCCAAACCATCGCATCACACTTCTTTGAACTTTCACTTTCACGCTTTCTTTTACTCCGCATTCATTCAGAACCCATTCGTTTCTCACTCTATCTTTCAGTGTTTTTCCTGTCATACTTCTTAAATGAGTCATTTCTACGGTGCATACCTTATTTACTTCTCTTTCATTCACCGTCCATGACTCGCTTCCATACATCAGGGTCGGCAACAATATACAATTGTGTACCGCCATTTTCATTTTCTTTGGTATCCTTTTATTCTTCGCTATTCTACCAAACGCTCCTATCACGCATCTTCCTTTGCTGGCACGCCTCTCTAATTCCTTCGTCATCTTACCATTCGCCTCAAACTTGCTTCCTAAATAGTCAAACTCATTCACTACTTCAACTTTTTTTCCATTCAAATTAACTGTAAGTTCCTCACATACTTCATTCCTGTCAAAAACTAATATTTTTGTCTTATTCGCATTCACTTTCAAGCTATTTTTACAAAATGCATCATTCAGTTTGGTTAACATCGCTTGGAGTTCCTCCGCCGAGTCAGCTAAAACTATAGCATCATCAGCACAAAGAAGTACTCCAACTCCAACTTGATTTCCTGAAAGATGAAATAGATTGAATAGTTCAAAGATCTAGTTTTAAATTGTGGTATTTAATATCGTGATGTTGACAAACCTACGCACTCATTTTTATATTCAATTAAAAGATGAACAACATTTTCGTTCAAGAATTTGCAGATGAAACTAGAAAAAAAACATTTTTACCCGATTTTGGATCGACCAGAAAATAAAAAAAGTGTAAAATTTTTACATCCTTGATCTATAATATAATTTGCAAAGATAAATTACAAAGATTCGTATTACATGCATTCTCACAAGCAAAAACTTTTAAGTTCTCGCTTACGCATGCCGCATGTATGCATTACAATATAAATACCCAATCTCAAATGAACATAAGCCCTGCAACTCTTGCCGACCTTTGTAGAAACAGGTGCGACATTGGACAAAGTGAACCATTTCTTTACAGAATGGGTGGTCAACCTCATACAAGTTGCAACCTATAAGTCAAGGGATAAATAGCAAAAGTACAATATGTTGAATGGTATTTTCTTCCTTTTATACAATGTCTTTGACGAACTGATTCCCGCAAGCTATCTAAGCCACATTTCATAAGTAGGTAATTACATTGGCAAGTTGAACTATTTTTTAAAGTATCGGTGGTCAGTCTCAAACCAACCATATAATGTATAAAATTGCATCAAAAGACTAACAAAATTGTTTTATATTTTCAGAACACTTCCATTACATCAAGCGCTTGATTGGAGCTGACAATATTGGAATCGGAGGCGATTATGATGGAGTCAACAGGTGTGTAATATTTTCAAATTTACAAAATAACTAATATGTGTTTGACCGGTCCGTAGTCTAGTGGTTAACACTTCTGACTCGTAAATGGAAGGTTGTGAGCTCGAATCTCGGTGGAGCACAAAACATATACCATTAATATTTTCAAATATGATCTTTGCTGGGTTAAAAATTCATATTCCTTTACCAAAGCTCGGTCACTAAAGATTCATCCAGCCTTATAGCAACTGGGTCTCGCTCGAGAATTGGCGCTTTCTACAGCGACGAAGAAGCTCGCAGAGGGCTCTTGAGGTGGATTCACACAAAAAAGCGCTCACCAAATAAATCATCCTAATATTATCCTCTGTCTTTTTTTGCCTCAAACAGCTGATGAAACACAAAATGCTTTTGCAACACCCATCCCATAGATTTACTCAGAATAACAGAAAGTGTGATTTTAAATGGAAAAAAAAAAAAATTTACATGTTTTTTTTTATCACTGACTCCTCATATTTTAGTAACAAAAAAATTAAAAAAAAAAACAATAAAAGTGTTTCATATATACATCGACTAGTCCGTAGTCTAGTGTTTTAATCGTTGGACTTTTAGATAGAGACTGGGATCGATTCAAAGTGCTGAATAAAAAATATTATTTCATTTCCATAAATGATCTTTGCTGGATTAAAAAAATATATCTATATAACTAAAGACTGGTCAGCAAAGCTACATCTAGCTTTACAACAATTTGAAGTTTACCTTGAGAATTAGCGCTTTCTAGAGCGACACACAGACTTGTAAAGGGCCCTAAAGTTGTCACACAAAAACAGTGGTCACGAAATAAATCACCTTAATAAGTATATTTTACTGCATATAATATGTACATATCAGATGCTATGTAAAAGCTTTACAATTAAACTGAGCCAAATCGCTTTTGGCTGTGCAACTAGCTTGTTAACACATTTTTGTTTGCACGACATAAATGTGTTTATAGCGAATCTTCATTTGCGCACTAAAGCTAGAATTTACAATCTGTTTAGTGAATACAGAATAAATGTAGTCCGCTTCAGGCACGTAGCATCATTTGCGTTATACACCCTACGTGACTAGGGACACCCAGTGGAATGGAGGGGCCGCGCGGTCACAGCCACAGGTACAGACACTCCCAAAACCTCTTCCACTTCCTTTCGTCTCGCACTCACTCATTCACACCGCCAGGGCTTGGCAAATTGTGCAGAATACATGTGGAATACCTGCGACAATTATTTCCGAAGCCACAAAGAGATTCTTCAACCTCCAACTTATGAAAAAATGTTTGACGATATTAAATATTGAAAGGAAGATGTAAGAAGCGTTCACATAATGCGACTCGAAACTGAGCAGCACGCTTTTTGTCACTATGCTCTTATTGGGACCTATGTATTTTCGAAAGAAAGAAGGCCAGCCTCACACTCATCATTTTATTGTGTGGGTTTAAGTGGTGCTGACGTAAGGATAAAGTATTTTTTCTGGTAATTGCTTAGTAAGCCTATAGATGAGTTATATTATTTACAAAGAACAGGAATGGGAATGTAGCAACTTCAGAAAGCACACGTTCTACCAAATGAGATATTGACTGGATTCTCTCGCATGAATTTTGTACAAAGGAATAAAAACTTTGTTTTGAAGACTTATATTATATTTATTTTAGGATCTACAGCGTAAAAGGACACAGTAATAACTACTATTTGAAAAATAAAAAATAAAATCTTATGAAATGATTACAGGCAGATCATTTCAATGACCACATAAATGGAGATTAAAGTGAGATGGAACAGATCCAGGAGGTGAATTTGGAGAGTTCATGTCTCCAGAATGAGTCACAAAAGACTTGCACTCATAGTAGCTAATGAGAATAGGTCATCGTCCAGCTGGAAGACTCCTCTCAAAGGTGAAAAGATAGATGTCCTTAATCCATTAGCCGATGTTAAGTTTTTTTGTGAAATACAAATCATAAAACCTAAATCAGGATTATAAGAGCAGCTTTTAGAATTTCCTTAATCCTATCTTTAGACCAACTTTTAGCTACTTTAATTTTTTTTTCATCAGGTTTTCCCGGTAAATTGGATTATTTTTATAAGCTTATCGTTGCAACGCAACAGCTTTATGATGTTCCTTTTAGTTTAAAGTAAGTACCCATTTAAACGAATATTAAACTAAACTTAAGTTGAGACTTAACTCCGTATTTATCAATATAACTTACACTTCTTTAAGGTCTCACAAACGCTTTTAATCGTTTTTATTTATGCGTACGGTGACTAAATTAAACCAATCTAAGCCTAGTAAGTAACACTTACTTAAAGTGTTTCCCAATATTTTTCGCCCATCGCCTTTTTATGCTCAAATAATAGATAAGCCCATCGCCCCTTTATGCCCAAATGAAAATCGTCAACTGTGGAAGAGGATGAGATAGAATTGGCTTTTGTGCAAACTCTAACTTCGTCTCTAAAAGACGTCGATGGAGGGGAGGGTGGAGGGTAGACACAAGTTTCAGGAAGTTATCGCCTCCTATCACCTCATCGCCCCCACAAGAGCCCAAATCGCTCCCAGGTTGGGAACCACTGGGTTAAGGAAAGTGTTAGTATTATTAGTGAAAACGGGTATTAAATGCTTACCTTAGCATTATGTAATGTGGATCTTTATAAACAGTTACAATGCAAATATTATAGTAAGCAATACTTTTGATCACCACTATGTCTTTTTAACGAGTTTTTCAAGTTGAAATGCATTTTCATACAGTCCTTGCCTTACTCGATGGCGAGGCAAGTTTAATTACTTTCATGAAAAGTTCATACTCAGAAACGGGAAACTGAGGTACCTACTACCCCGATACAATGTAGTGAGTGAGTTTTCCAAGTTAAAAACAAAAAAATAATAAATATTTAAAAATATAAATGGTAAAACATTGTTTTAATTCACTTTATTTTATTTGTTTATGCTCGAATATTTTCGCATAAACAAATAAAATAAAGTGAATTAAAACAATGTTTTACCATTTATATTTTTAAATATTTATAAAAATGGACTTTCACTGTGTTAACAGATCAACACTAAAAAAAAAAAATTACAAAAAATTAAAGGTGCGATTTCCGTTTTCATAAAAAATCTAAATTACTCACTTATTATCATATGTGCATACGTAGTAAAAAATCTTAGTTTATGGATTGAGATAAAGTCTAATATTAACCTATAAATTAGCTCCCCAGTATTCACCAATCCCTCTTACACTTCCCTAAGGACTCACTAGAGCTTAGAATGGTTTTTATTCATTCTTATGGCGCATAAACAAAAACCAATCTAAGCGCCAGTGAAGCCTAAAGTAAGTGATAGTAGGATTTGTGGATATGGGGGTAAGGACGGTAGCCAAATTATGAAACACAATTAAAAAATGGTTATCACTAGAATAAATGTTTGTTTAGTTTGAGTTTACTCAGTTAGCCTTTTTCACACTCTCGTCTGACCCTCGCTTAGAATACACAAAACCACAATTAAATAATTATGCTTGCCTGCTTAGCATAAAGCTAGCAGTGCAGCCACGCTTGGTGTGCACCCTTAAGTTCCCGTTCTGACCAGGCGAGTAGCAAGGACTTAGTTCTCATTTAGTACTTTTTTACTTTACGAGTACTTTTACTCACATGACGCGTTTTCACAAGCCTATTAAAAAAAATTAACAAAAAACTTTTTTTACCTGGCCAGAAACATGCTGGAGGTAACATTATTACTACAGAATTACCTATCAATAAAAGCCGTATATTAGACTTGTTAAGTCAAGTTCATAGCTATTTACAAGACGCTTGACGAGACTCAAACCGGCGTTTATTTTATTTCAAATACTCCATTGAATAGTCTTGACTCGCTTGACCATAAGGTGGACTAGGTCTATTGTTCTTAATTTGAGATGAAAAAGGTACTGCCATTATATGACAATGAAAATGAATATCTTGTATTATACTCGTAATAGTTATTTATCAAATTATTTTCAGGTATTAAGTAACATTTGATACATCAGTAAAAAATGTTTTATCTCGCCTTTTTTTCCGCCTTTTAAAAATCCGTTTTTTGTTAAATTGAATACTAATCGTTTTGTAAAATAATTTTAATAATAAAACTTTTTTTATTTTTTTAATTGTATTTTTATCGAGTACCTGGCTTTTGATAACAACACGCTCTCCGGTCTACCGGAGAGTTTTACTAAGGCATGCGACCGGAGTGCATGCACACACCGGTACAGGAGAACTATAATACACTCTAGATAATTGATTTTGGATCTTGCTCCGTTCGCCTGCGCAAGTAGACTGTAGTGTGAATAGCTAGCAATATAGGCTCAAAAAAGGTTGCTTGCCTGGACACTAATCACTCGCTTTTCGATACTCGCTAGTAAAGAGATCGACCAGTCTGAACCAGGAATCCGAGGGGAAACAGCGGGGTACAGTCCTTGTCCAGAGTATGTAAAAGCGCTTCAGGACAACAGTGAATAACCGCGTTACTATGCAAATCAAAACAGAAATGCGACCCTGCCAAAATATCACTAAATAACAATAACGGCGCGAATATTCAACTCCCTTCCTTTGTTCCACAATAAGCAGTATTGCTTAAAGCGTGATCCACGATAGACACAATTTGACTAACAATAATATTCTGATAACAATAACAATTTGTATCATTTGCACTTCATAATCTATTATTTGATAGCTAATTTTTGGAGCGGAATATTTGACTCAAATATGAACCCAGAAGCATGGTTTCTCGTGTCTGTGTTTCTCAAGCCGACGTTCCGAAGCACCGACCCGCAACAGAAGGGCATTACAAACCAGTAGAAGGACAACCACACACACAGAAGGACCCCCCTGATGAGGGATCGTGTAACCGATTCGAAACGTCGGCTCGAGAAAAAAGCATAGTCAACGGATGTACTCGGAAACTTATAGTCATGAATAATATCCGTGAAAACTTAAAATTGAACAAATATATCTAAATATATATATAGAAAGCCTTAGTCTCCAAAATTGCAGAACTACTGCCATTTCTTGCATACTTGTATTACGTCCTTACATATGAAATCGGCGTTTTGTATCGGAGGAACAAAAACTCTTTTTTTTTTAATCTAATATATTTATTTAATCAAAGTATGTACCATTGCTATCTATGTACTTTTGACATCTCATAAGTAGTTCATTGATCCCTTTACTAAAATAACCATTCGGACGGCAATCAATTCAATCTTTGAAGGCGGCTTGGACTGCCCTATTGGAAGTGTTTTTTTCCCCTTTTTTTTTTTTTTTTTTCCAAATTTCGATAAAAATGTTAATCTGTTAGAGCAAAGCTTTGGGAGTACGAGAGATGTCTTAGAAATTCCAATTGAAGCTTCTCTAATTTGGTAGCCGTCTGTTGTGCAGTGTGTGGTCTAGCGTTGTCACGAAGCAGCAGTGGCCTAGAGCGATTGACCAGCCTCGGTTGTTTAGCAGCTAGCTTTTCCATCATGGATTGCAGTTACTAACAAAAGACATCTGCCGTAATCGTCTGACCAGATTTAAGAAAATTGTAGCGAACGCCACCGGCACTAGTCTACCAAACGCTCACAAGTAGCTTTTTTGAGTCAATTTCTGCTTGGGGCATGATTTGGCTGGTTTAACAGGGTTCAGCCATTGCAATGTGCGCTTCCGATTATTGTACAGAATCTATTTTTCATCACAGGTAATAATTCGATGTAAAACCCCTTCATTATTGTGCCGGTTGAGTAATGTAACGCAGCAGTCGACGCGCGATTATTGATTTGCTTCACTCAAAGTGAGGTACCCATCTTTCAAGCTTTTTAACCTTTCCAATTTGCTTCAAGTGAATTAAAACAGTTAATCACTAACTTTGCAGCCTACAGGTAACTCGGACGTGGTTTGCGATGGATCCGCTTCCACAAAAGCCTTAAATTCCTCATTATGAACTTTGGTCTCCGGCCATCTACGAGGCTTGTTCTGCAGGCCGAAATTGCCAGAACGAAAACGTTGGAACCAAAAACGCACTATGTTTTATTTTGCGACACCGTTGCCATACACATCATTAATCCTTCGAGCCGTTTCTGCAGCACTCGTGCCACGGTGGAACATGTACTCGTAAATAACGCGATATTTCAAGTTTTCCATTTTGTAAAATGAGTGACGCAAAGAAAAAAACAATTGAGAAACAAACAAATGAATTACAATTTTACAAACACAAATACATGAGTAAATAGCTGTATAAATTTGAATTTGAAATTTTCAACCAAAGAGGAGATACGAGTATTTGAAAGTGGCCAGTACGGCAAAACGCCGATTTCATATGTAAGGACCTAATACGTAATATGAAACACGATCCTAAAACTTAAGTTCACACTACAGTATGCCTTATTTATAGGGTCCCCCGAGGTCTGGAAGATGTGTCTCGCTACCCAGAGCTGTTTGCCGAGTTGCTGCGCAGCGGTCAGTGGTCCGTGCAAGAGCTGAAGAACCTGGCCGGGCTGAACCTGCTTAGGGTCCTCAAGGAGGTGGAGAAAGTATGTATATACAGCCTGCTTAGTTTTATGATAGGCATTTTTTTACAATTGTGAAGACCATACCAGACATCCTTAATTTTGAGGTTGGTATGAAGCTGACCACCTATACTGTAAAAAATGGTTCACTGTGCCAATGTCACCCCTGTTTCAGGGAAGATCGGAACATGTTGCAGTATTTACGTTCATTTGATGTTTGGATTTAAATTTTTTAAGTACACATTCACCATTTGTAAGCGTGGCATTACACGTGTCTATTTGTGGGCATGCATTTGATATGAGTTTTGAATGTTATAGTATCTCTGTAACTTATCTAATCTAATCTAATCTAAGCTGCAAGGATATATATCATTCAAGATTTATATTAAATGCATTCCCACAAGCAGACATGTATAATTTCGCGCTAACACATGCCGCATGTGGACCTACATTATAAGAACCCATCTCAAATGAACATAAGCCCTGCAACTCTTGCCGTCCTTCTCTGAGACAGGGGTGACATTGGCAAAGTGAACCATTTTTTCACAGTATGGGTGGTCAGCCGCATACCAACCTATAAGTCAAGGAACATACATGACAAATTACATTTTTTAAAAACACTAAATTATAATAAATTTTGAAAAGATTTTTGTGAAACACTGGAAATTCATTTTAAAAAATTGATTATTTTTCAATAAAAAATAAAAAAATAAAAGAAATTAAAAACTACTACCACCAATAGATCCCACTCCACTGTCTTAATTTTTAAGTTTAAATTTAGTAATTGTTAGTTACCCGAAGATGGAAGTAATTCCGAAAATATTTGTAACATACTCAAAAACAATAAAAGTGGAATAAAACAAAGTTTTTAATTTTTTTAATTTTTTTATTTTTTATTGAAAAATAATCAATTTTTTACTAAATTATAATATGTATGGACATCAAAAACTAACAGAAAACAAATTTTAATTTTAAAAACCCTAGCCGCCAACATCACAGATTAACCGCCATTTCTTTCTGTCCTTACACACTTCTTTCATTTCCTCCAGAGTCATAACCTTCTTCATACAGGCTCTTCTTTTATTATGACTCTGGATATTCCATTTGTTCGCAAAATCGCAACTTACATTATGGATTATAAAGAGATATGCAATTAATCAATCAATTTTTACTTGGACAAAAACAGGTAGGTAAAACATTGTCCATTTATTTATTTTTCGTGTTTTGTGACTTTATATTTTTCATCACATTTTATCTTTCTCTTCTTTCTCTGCTGTTACAAATGACAAAAAATGCAAAAAATTTATTGTGTATAATCTTAGTTGCTGAGATACATAAACATTTTAAATTCATACTTCATGCACATGTAAAGGCAAAAAAGGATAAGTTTATGCTTAAACATGCCGTATGTGTGAGTACTTAGTAGAGAAAACCCAAATCTCAAGTGATGATGACATCTGCAGCTGGTACCCTAAAAGTATGGTCAAGGCATTGGTCAAAGTGAACCATTTTTTATCGAATGGGTGGTCATCCTCATACCGAGTCAGTGAATGACAAAAAAGTAAAATAGTGTATACACTACATAAAAACAAAACTATCAATTCAAAATATACTCAAAAAATTATGTCAATATTATTGTATATCAACCGCTCTTTTTTCGATACTTGCATGCCAACTCGTATATCATCCATTTAATTCAACTAAATAGGTACCTACCTACAATCAATACAAAAGTCTACAATGAACATTAAATTAATCGATCGTATATTGTTACGAACTTGGAGTACGTATGTGCGACTGAACATGCGTACATAGTGTATAGAATATCTGGCACTGGTATGATGGCGGTAGTGTTACGAACTACGAACTTCGAAGTACCTACATACGTTCGCCTGCACAGGAACCATAGTATGTGTACAGCCATCTGTTACGATCCATCATGGTAGTGGAGCAGCTGTCAAGCAAGGAAGGAATATGCAAGAAAGATATCTTGTACCTATATAAAGGGACTGCAATTTGGCATCAGTAGAGTAGTCGCTTCAAGCATTATGCCGTGAAAGACCAATAAGCCGTGATTGTCAATTGTTGTAAATTTTGAACCAAACCGTGTAAAATAAATTCTGTTCAAATAAATAATTGCAGTTTAATTAAAACAGAACCCATTTAAATCGTAACAATATACTTAAATAATGATAAGGACGCAAAGTTTGTTTAACTTGTAAAATGTTCATAAGACGGGAAATCTTTGAGTTTTCCCAACAATCAGGAAAATTTATGTTTCGAACGCAGGGCTACACCCCCTGCCATAATGTAAGCAAGCCTGATGTAATATTTTAGGTTGAAGGAAAAGCACTTAGCGAGTTATTGTTTGACTACATTAAACTTGCAAACTTTTTATGCATTTAGCAGGTTATAGCCTTCTTCTTCTTCTTCTTATATTTTGTGCGCGGAGTTGGCTGGCGGAAAACCACTCTCGATACTGCGTTAAGTACGATGCGAGTTCCCAAAAGCTTTTCACCATCAACAAACCAAATATTGTTCTACGGTTTTTTAACATTAAGTAACACTGAAATAGTGTACCTACAATATTTTTTTGGTGCTGTGTATTCAGCTTGTTACAATGTCGTTTTTGTCATCTATATTAAAAAATAACTTATTATTATATTGTTTTCTTATAAATTAGAAGATAATAACATTTGAAAAATTTAGTGATGAGCACCTATTTAAAAGTAGGTACATGCCAAGTTTAATGGTGATTACAAAAAATAATAAACCCTTGTAGAAACAATTAATTGCATGAGTGTAGAGTTTTATAGTATATCTAAAAAAAATCTCATTTAAGAAAAAACTGCGTATATTTAAAAAAAAAAATCTTCATTTATCTTTAAAAAAAGTTGAAATCTATAACATAATAATAATAATCTAAGTTGCAAGGATATGTTCATTTAAAGCTCTCAGATGTATGCCCACAAACCAACAATTGTAGTTCGCGCTTACAAATGCTGATTGTGTACTTACAAATAAAATCCAAACCTCAAATGAACATAAGCCCCACAACTTTTGCCGACCTTCCCTGAAACAGGGGTGACATTGGCAAAGTGAACCATTTTTTACAGTATGGGTGGTCAGCCTCATACCAACCTATAAGTCAAGGAATATGAATAATAAATTACATTTAAATATAAAAAAGAACAAAACCTTACAAAGAAATCTATACAAAAAAAGTCAAAAATTTCCTATGCAAAAAATGTAGCAAATGAATACACCAACATTAGAAATCAACATTGCAGATTAGCCGCCACTTCTTCCTGTCCTTGCATACTTCTTTCATTTCATCCAGAGTCATAACCTTTTTCATACAAGTCCTCCTTTTATTATGACTCTGGATATCCCATTCATTCGCTATTTCAGAGATTTGATCCTTCCATACTTTTCTCGGTCTTCCTCTACCACGACATCCATCTATTCTAGCAACATATACTTTCTTCGTCAATCTTTCATCACTCATTCTCTCCAAATGCCCGAACCATCTTAACATACTTCTTTTAATCTTTACTTTCACACTTTCCCTTACACCACATTCTTCTCTTACAAAATCATTCCTCACCCTGTCACTTCGTTTTTTCCCAATCATACTTCTTAGATAGTCCATTTCTACTGTATGGACTTTACTAATTTCCCTTTCACTCACCGTCCAGGCTTCACTTCCATACATCAAGGTTGGCACTAGTATACCACCGTGCACCGCCAATCTAACATTTTTTGAGAGATTTTGGTTCCTGGCGATGCAAGCGGTCGCACCCAGTACACACCTGCCTTTCATTATTCTTCTTTCAAATTCACCGGTCATTCTTCCATCTTTTTCAAACTTACTTCCCAAATATACACATTTACAACATCAACATTCATTCCATTAATTTTAAATTCATAATTCATATTTTTATCATCTCTTTCAAAAATCAAAACTTTCGTCTTTCTTGCATTCAACTTCAAATTATTACCTTTCAAAGCTTCGTTCAATCTAGAGAGCATCATTTGCAATTCCACTGCTGAATCAGATACAAGGACTGCATCATCCGCATACAGTAGAACGCTTACTTTGCTCTCTCCTATCATTAATCCACAATCATCAAGTCTAGCATCTCGAACACACTTGTCCATGACTATGTTAAATAGCCATGGGCTCATCACACATCCTTGCCTTACACCCTTAAAAACTTCAAACCATTCACTATACTCACCATCAATACGAATGCAGGCCATACTATTCTCATAGTTCGCATGCACCGCATTGAGTAGAGCTCCATTCACTCCGTATGCTTTCAAAACATCCCACAACATACTTCTGTCCACTGAGTCAAAAGCCTTTTCCAGATCCACAAAGGCCGTGAATAGTTTACCCCTCACCGACAATTGTTTTTCAACAAGTTGTCGTAGAGTGAAAATCTGATCAACACAGCCTCTACCGGCCATAAAGCCGGAATGTATATCGGAAACCCTTTTGCTAGTAGTAGTAGTACATTTTTTATAATCACCTTACAGAAGACTTTTCCTGGTATACTGAGTAGACTGATTGGTCTGAAGTTCTGACAGTCTTTTTTGTCCCCTTTACCTTTGTAAATGGGAACAATGACTGCCTTCCTCCAATCCATCGGTACTACTCCTGCATTTACACAAAGCTTACATAATTCAAACATCCAATCTATCACACATTCACGTCCTGCTTTCAACATTTCACCATTTATACCATCAAACCCAGCAGACTTTCCATTCTTCAGACGTGAAATAGACACTTTCATTTCTTCTTTCAAAATCTTCAATTCATTCTCTTCATCTGTCTGTTCATAAATTCTTCTTTCACCCTGGCCAAAAATTTCTTGAAAATAGTTCTTCCATCTCTTGCATACTTCTTCATTCTCCCATACCATCTCACCGGCAGCACTTTTGACTCCCGGAGTGGTCAATGCAGAAGATTTATTTCTATCCGCATTGATCCACCTCCAAAATTCCTTCTTACTGTCGGTGAAACTTTTGTTAATCCTTTCATCAATCTTTCTTATAATATACAATTATAAACTTACCTTGATTATTCAAGTTTTTTAGAAGATAAAAATAATTTCAGATCATGTAGAACCGAATCTATTCCGATCATTCTATTATATATTTACAATCTTTAATCTAAGTTGCAAAGATATATTTACATTCAAAACTCATATCAAATGCCTGCCCACATACAGACACATGTAAGTTTGCGCTTACAAATGCTGAATGTGTGCTTACAAATTAAAATCTAAACCTGAAATGAACATAAATTCTGCAATTTTTGCCGACCTTACATGAAACAGGGGTGACATTGGCAAAGTGAAATATTATTTACAGTATGGGTGGTCAGCCTCATACCAACCTATAAGTTAAGATATTTTTTTTTTA
This sequence comes from Agapetus fuscipes, assembly GCA_951799405.1. Taxonomy (NCBI): domain Eukaryota; kingdom Metazoa; phylum Arthropoda; class Insecta; order Trichoptera; family Glossosomatidae; genus Agapetus; species Agapetus fuscipes. The sequence goes on along the minus strand of OX637332.1, from coordinate 13,801,993 downwards.
ATAGATTTGTGGAAAGGAATGCAATGCACCAACCTATTTTGCCTGGCCAGTTGTCTTCATGCGAAAGCAGAAGCTTGTGGGCATGCAACGGCATCTGTTGAACCAGGGACGAAGTTATCGTCGCGGGATTCGAACCAACGTTATCCGGTTCCAAATAACCCGACTTGATCCCCGCGGCCATAACACCGACATTGTTTTGTAACAAATAAAGAACAGCACAACTATGGCCAGTATTGAGATTGCGATACTTTATTTCTTTTGCAGCTAAATTGCTGAGGTTACGATACTATTTTGTGCTAAATTTGTTTTTATTATCCTTTCACCAGGTTCGCGATGATCTAAGAACTTCTGGCGTGGAGCCCGAGGAGCATCCCGACTCTCCAGATGACAATGGCGATTGCACCAGCAACGCTTTCCAGAAAGAACTCTTCTAAGTAAACGTGAATGGAAACCCATAATCCTGTATCCAGTCCCTGAAGCAAGAACGCCACAAAACCAAAGTCTCTATAACATTAGAACCTCAATTTTCCGAGTACGCTTTATCTAAGGTAGTGATTAGCCGTGTTTACTATTCGCCGTTTCTAAGAGCGTGTTCGGTCGAACAAGATTGAAATTTCGATGTTTTTTTTACCTCTAGATGCATTTGAAACTGCTTTACTTATTAGAAAATGCAAAAAAAGCATTGCTAACAAATATCTTCTTTGTGAAGAAATCACGCTTCTTGATTACGTCAAATGATTATTTTCTCTTTTTATAACCCTTAGTTTGCTCTGCATACTGGTAGTGCATGTATGTATACATAACGTGTATATATTACGTTATTTTGTATGTAAATAAAAATACATAAATATTTTAATTAATTTTGCAGTACGAAGAAAAATCTTTCTGCTAGCGAGATTATTCAAAGTAGATTCGGTCCTCAAGAGCTCGGATACTTGAGGTTCTATCATACTTGCATAGAACCTCAATTTTTATAGCGCATTTTATGGTCAAATGGTCATTTTCAAGGTGCTTCTTGCTCTTGAATGGTCATCACATCCTTTTTCTTGCTGAGTGAAAAATATTAATGCAGCCATTGCCTGAAAACTGCGGCGGACTTTTAAATTTAAAAAAATTATGAATGCTCTAGAGCTCTCCTGCAAAAAGCTTTAATTTCATACTGTGCTGAAAGCGACAACACCAGAAATCAAGCTGAAAAAAATCTTTGAATAAAAATACGAATTTAGTATAATATACCCGCATATTCGAAAAGGCTTTTATTTCTTTTCATTCCGTGGCTTACTACAGAAATATGACCTGATATTGTTTAATAACAAGGATTCCAGTTAAGTAATCTCCTTTTGCTCTTCAATGATAGAGAATTTACAGGTTGAGGCTAATTTTCTTTGGCGGTCTTGTTTTCTTGAAAATGAGTATTATAATAAAATATTATACCTTCCTGTATGTATGTATCTATTTTCCTAATATTTTTTCTAATAAATTAAATGTATAATATTTCTGTTCCTCCTATATTTGTTGTAATTTAAAATAAAACATATCTTAATAATTGTTTGTAGTACAACAGAGTAGGTACATTAAAAACGGTAAAATAATTTTATTTTCATAAGTCCACATTGATAGACAAAAATAAAGCGTTGTTTGTTAAACAAATCGAAAAAGATTTTTTCCCTTCATATTTTAAATATAAATTTTCTATGAAAAAAAGGTATGCCTAGATTACAAATCAATCTAATACTTTGTAAGACTATAAAATTACAAGTTAAGCTAAAAAACTTTCTATTTAAATAGCATTTGATAAATTTGTTATCTTTTTCGATAATCTTGTAAATAAACCTTAAAGTTATTCCAAAAACCTGAAAATATCTATATTTTATCAAATGTTTAAATAAAGTAAAATTTGTATAAAAAATTTCAAAAAGTAATAGCGTTATATATCTGATAAATTTCATTTTATTTTACAAATATATTAATCTTTTCTTACCATAATGATTTATAAACTGGCTGTTTAGGAAAATATTTAAGTATTTGTAAATACTAAAAAATATAAATTTAATTGTAAGTCTATGTACATTTTCAGATTATCCTACACACATATACACACTACTTCACACACACACCTCATAATATCATCTTCCTTATGATGGTAAAAAGTAACAAGCATTAGCTTACATTTCAGTATGATTTTGAAACAATTTAATCTGTAATATTACTTTAAAATTTTTGCTTTTTGGCTCAAAATTAAAAAATATATATATTCGAGTTTGATAACAATATTTTTATCTTCGGTTTCTTAAATTTCAGTCACAGAAAAAGTTCATAAAAAAGAACATATTTTGTGTTTCTATCGTAGCTTTTTGGCACAGTATGCATTTTTCTTGATGTTAATATTAAAAGTTTTCTTGCGAACAAAACCTATGATTATTATGTGTGTGACCCACTGAATTGTAATTTTTTTTATTTCCACCATCACTTCATGTACCTTTACACCTACCTATGTCATATTTGTATTGCCTTCCTTTTTAACTGTATAAAATAAGGAACTGCGTATCTATACTACTTAAATTTTATACCAAAAACTTATTGATATAAAAATGTATGTTAAATTTCGACTTATTATTTTCATATTGTATAAAAAATTATTCAGTGTATCTATTTACATATTACATTTATTAAAAAATATTTTCTTTCCATTTTTGTTCTTCATACTTTTTATTATCTCTCAAAGGTTTTTTCCCCTCTTCCTTTTCAAGTAAAATAAAGTGTAAGAGAAACCCATTGAGATGCTTGCCAAAAATAGTATCTCGGATCATTTTTGGGTTCAATATTCTAATTTTTTTCAATACACGAATCTCTGTTACTTTTTTTTAAAACCCCTTTCAGTTTTAGGCTATTATTATGTGATGTGCGTAAAATAAATGTTAAAATATTTCTTTCAAAAATATTCCTTACTTCAAATTGAAAAAATAAATATGTAAATGAAATGAAACACATTTGAATGTGTGTATGTAAAAGAAATCATAATCTTCGATGTTTCTTTAAGTGTTAACATAATAGTATATGGAATATCCCTTATTTTCTTTTGTTTTGTGAAATTGCACACTTATCAAAAAATATTATTCTCATATTTATACCGTGTCAACAACAAGCGGGACGAAAATTAGCTGATCCTATTAAAATTCAAAAGGCAGTCGAAAAAAGCTGTTGGAAAAAATAACAAAAAAAAGTTCAATACATTATGGGCAGCAAAGGATGGCAGCTTGCCAATTTGGGAACAAAGCAGAATCGCTAACAGCACAAAGAAAGTTACTTTTTTAACAAAAACAATCTTTCACCGCCTACCGCTATTTTCCTTCTTCGAGTGGCATATTTTGCTCCATTTACGATACTTTTTTTTGTCTTTTCAGCATCCCCAAAGGATAATTTATTCTGTCATATCAATTATTTGCTCTACTAAGCGACAAATATTCTGGTTCAAGTTTAAAAAAAACACGTGGCTATTAAGAGGAAATATTGGGAAAACGGCACATTTTTCTGCGGGATTTTTTTACCAAACATCGAAGTTAGGACCTTGGAGCATTGACTAGCGCATATGAGTTGCCTTACATACCTTTTATCCCTACTGAATGGTATATATTTTTCTTAATTAACCCTCTTGCATGTAATAAATATGAGCTATTATTACAGTATCGATTAAAATTTGGTCTACAAAAAACGATCAGTTTAATTATGGAAATAAAACAGTTGCCTTCTTTGAAAGAAAGGCGGCAAAACATGCAGAGCCGATCGATGAACAATGAAAAACATGTTTTATAATTTTTGTATTCATGCAGCAAATCTACAAAATACTAATTTAAAAACGTGTTAAGAGAAAAACTTCAAAATTCAATGTGTCTCAGCAAATTTGGTTACAAATCACATTATTAATATCAAGTCACCATTGGAAAGAAATTATACTTGTGTTACTTTTGATTTTTAACATTACGTTCACATGACAATAGCACAAAAATATCTACACCTCGAGGCCAATCTTAAAAATATCACATTTTCCTTTTGAACCCGAACTTGATATAAAAAGGTGCATACCTTCGAGCGGGTACTTTGACACGTAATGAATAATTCTATCATACCTTCACTTTGTGAAGTGGCATTTTTTGATCAAAATTCTGGCTACGAAATTGTTTTCTTCTTTGGTGAAATGAACGCTCCAAGGCTCGCGCTCCCTTTATAATATTGCCTTGCTGACTGTCTAGCGCGGTAAAGAAGATCACAAAAAGAAACTGGAACATGCCATTATTATTTTTCCCGTTTTATGCCATACCTGCGGTCTCGATCTCAACTAGCGCCTAAAAACTAGCACGCTCTCTTCAAAAATGTTTATACAGAGACGAGCAAACGCCAAAAACAATGAACGTCTTTGTATAAGAAGTTATAAATAATAATATAATAATGATTTATTTAGTGAGCGCTGTTTTTGTGTGAATCACATCTCAGCGAGCTTGGTCGTGGCTATAAAAAGCGCCAATTCTCAAGCAAGATCCAGTGGCTGTAAGGCTGGATGGGCCTTTGGGGACCGGTCTTGGGTAAATGATTATGAATTGTTATGATTAAGCATATTTGAAAATATAAATGCATTTTTTTGCTCCGACGGGATTCGAGCCCAGTACCTTCCATTTACGAGTCTGAAACGTTACTTTGTCTAGCATACGGACCGCTCAAATCCTCAATTGGAAGCCAATTGACTTAGGTTTAAATAAGAAATTTAAAAAATATATTGAAAACATTTCGTATTATTTATTTTCTAATAAAATCTCTACGATTTATGAAATTAAACATACATTATATCTTCCACATTATTATTTACATTTAAAATTAAAATTTTCTTTAAAATAACATAAAAAATATTTACAATGTGGCCCTAAAAAAACACAAAAAAATCTGTGGTAATATTTTTATTTTATTTTATACACCATCATGTTATGCAATCACACATTCTCTATTTACTGTTAGTGGGTAACAATAAGTGTAGCAATCTCAAGTTTGAGTTTTTTTTTGTAAAATCTTATGTGTTATTGGAGAGTACGGAATAAGGCTCCACTTCCCACAGATTTAATAAATCCCGTTCCCCACCGTTAGGGCGGCGTCTTGTAGAAAATATTGTTCCCCGTAATCTACCATCATATTTTTAATATTGTTAATTTATTTTGCTTGGAAATTGTTTTTCGGCTTTAGCATAATATATGAGAACTTAAAACCCCGTTGAGTTTTTAATATTATTCCATAAATGTTTTTTTTTTAAATAATAAATACACTTTACTACGATCTTTAAAAGAAAGAAGTGACGTGAGCATTTCAGGTTTTGTTGTATAAAAATTGGGAAATGTAAATGCAAAAATATTTTATTCACACAAAAAATGTGGAAAATTATATGACCACGTAATTCTAATTTTATGAAGTATATTGTTTGATCCGTAGCCAATCTCCGCCAAGGGTGTCAAAAATGATTCTTCGTATTTGTGTTTATTTCAAACAAACAAAAAATCAAGGAAGGCTTACTCAAACCAGCTTCCTCAAGATCTGGGACCCCCCATCAACTGAAGTGGTCAACCACTTGGTAAGCAACGCGGTAACAGTTGAACTAAATGTGCAGCTTTGTTGCGTTTGTGAGTTGTGTAGAATCAAAGGTTGTAATTTAGGCGTTGAAAAATAATAATTGAAAATAAGTTAATTATTGGAACCGCAGAAAATGTGATTCTCCATCATTCCATATTGTATTTATCTCATTTTCGAAAAAAAAACGCTTGTCCTTGTATCTGTACTATTAAATATTGTTTTACCTTTGTACAAATAGTTCTCAGACTATTTCAGTGATGAAAATTTTTGAAAATCTGTGCTCGTGACACTCTAAATAAAAATACCCCTTTGAACCTTCACCATGGACGATTTTACGGCCACCGGTAGTCTGGCTCTGAGTAATTATATTCTCGACTTAGCCCCTAAAACTCTTTTCAAACTGCGCTTTTCCCTGCCCATTATTTCAATTAAATTACAAAAGTTTTTCGCTTTAAAACATTCAAAATGTAATTACAACATTGTGTAGGTCGTTCCGCGGAGATGATATTTTAATGTTGTGCAATTTACGCATTTTTTTTTAAAATAATTTTCAAAGAGTTTCACAACGTTATTTTCTTTTTCAGAACACATTATATGACAATCAAGTGTAAAATGTCTGTTGTTTTTCGTTTACTTTCCTTTTGTAAAAAATATCATATTTTTAGAACTTTATGATAAATAAAGATGTGATCCTAATTTAATCTATCTGTAATAAATACTTTACAAACTCAATCTATTAATCAAGCAAAATTGTGTTTTACTCATTGCATAATTTTTATTTTTGTTTTTATTTTTATCAAATATTGTAGATTATGAAACACATTCCTTAAAAGCAAAGGCTTACGTCAAATTTGAAAATCTTAATTTCAAACAACGTTGAAAATTATTTATTTTTCAAATTAGAATTTTAATCGATATTCCCAATACATATTAATTTGAAGCTACGTTTCCTATCTAAAGTTTCTTATTTAAAGACAACTTTTGTGAATGAAGTAAATATTTTTTGGCTTTTGGCTTAGTCATAAGACAGGTTGAACCAAAAACTAAGGAAAAATCTACTTTTGTTGTATGATAACATGACTCATAACTGAATTAAAAAATAATTTGTACCGTTTATCGTTAAGTTTCATCATTTCTATTTTTATACACTAATTATGCGTTAGCTGTAACAACTTTCATTTGACATGGAGGCAAAATAAAAATACTATTTGAATACTGAGCATCCAATAGTAGCGACAAGATTTTCACATAAAAACCTCTTGATACAAGTGTTAAAGGTGAAATATTTATTTTAGGGAAAAAGTGAGTTCAATTTGTAAAGAAGGGCGGCAACACGCGACCCATCCGAGTCGGGCACGAGGCACCCAAAAGGGACCGAGCAATCAGGAAGAAATATTGGCAGGCATCTGATGCGAGGCACAGATTTGGAAATCGATTCAGTGAGTGCCCTTTTCCCAGCTACGGAATAAAAAGACCACGTTCCTTGTATCCGCGTGTTATCTACACAATTTTACGACGGAGAGCGAATATGTAAGTACTTATAGACACGATCGTATCTTATAATACAGGGTGCAGGAGAGTGCTTTATCTGCGACAGGAATGACTTTCCTTGTAAAACATTTGTCGCAGATAAGATCAAATGCCAAGGTATTTCGTCAAACTCAAATTGGAATAGAACAACAGGTTACATTGGCAATTAATACTATAAAGCCTTATTTATATCATGCTATTCAACCAAAACCAGAGATCATCATCATCATTGGCGCTACAACCTCTCGAGAAGCTGCCTACACCTCTTTACACTCTCATCGCCAATTGGTCAAGCCTTGAACTCACAAGTCCCTTTCGATCCTATCGCTTCATTTTAGCTTTGGCCTCCCAAAACGTATTTTGCCACTGGAGTTTTTAAAGTATGTAAATCCTTCATATTTCAATTTTAAAACCAATTTACATCATCCAACACGAAGTGCATTTCTAATGAAAATTTTGATCTAGAATCGTAGACTATTTTCATTGCAATTTTTTAAACATTTTTTTTATAAATTCTTCAAAAAAATAAAAATAAAAATTAGAAAATGCATAAAATAATGTTTTTTTTTGTATTAACAAAAAGATCATAAAAGTAGAGGTAATGGAGCTTATATGGAAATAAAGTAATATTTTACGAAGTCTTGGTCGTTAATAAATTTGGAGGAGAAAAGTGAAAATAAAAACTGTACAATTTTCATAAAATTATGATTTTCATTGACAAAGGAGGTATGCATTGTTTTGGAAACATAAGAATAAAACTAAAACATAATTTATCGCTCGCAAAACTTGAAACCTATCAACAAATGGCGATCAATATTGGAAATAAAAAGTAAGACATGGAAAGCACGAGGCAATCAGTTGTTCTTGCTCTCAGCCTGTCTCTATTATTCCTAGATAAAGACGTCTTTCGAATCCTTTGTACAGTTTATATTTTTTGAATAACCCTGTATTATCTTGGGTATAGGATGTATACCTACACAAAATAAAATCTATATATTACACATGTGCACATACATACACAGAAATTGATGCCAACAATAAATCCACATATGTATATGCTCTCAATGGTCCCATGTCGATATACCGGAAACAGCCCACCCAAACCCTTTCATAAGGAAGACATTTTTATTTTGGAGGGAATATACAACACTGCTTTTTAAGTAAAGATATCAAACAAAATGAGGGAGCAATCGAGAAGAGTCGAAAAAAATATTAAAATGACACATTTTTCATACACACGTACTTCCAGCATCACCATTCTAAGATAATCTATAAAATCTTTTATCTAAGCTGTAAAGATATTTTAACATTGAAGGCTCATGTTAAATGCATGCCCACAGACAGGCACATGCAGGCTCGCGCTTACACATTCTGCTTGTGTGCATACAAATAAACCATACCTCACATGAACATAAACCTTGCAACTCCTGCCGCCTTTCCCTGAAACCGGGGTGGTATTGGCAAAAGTGAACCAATTCTTACAGCACAGAGGGTCAGCGTCATACCAAACTATCAGTAACGGAATTATGTTAACAAAACAGACAAATAAAATATATATGTAGGTATGCGTATTTCTGAAATACAAATTTGAAAATAATAAGTATTATTTTTATTTATTTTCCCATTATTCACTTTTTTTTTTATTCATATGTAATAAAACACTTTTGAGTTCGTTGAACAATAAGAAACTTAAATTTACCAAACTTAAAAAAAAAACCCTCAAAAGCTAAAAAATGATTTCACGAGTCCGGGTATAAAACAGAATACTTCTCAGTCTTTCAAAAAAAAATGTCAATACCATTTTCATGCAAGGAACAAAAAAAAATATATCGTGCATAATATTGAAAAGGTTCTTTTTTAAAAAACGAAAGCATCCATGAAACTATTTAAATGATTTTTTGCTCCCTGAAAAGGGTGGTTCTAGGTTATGGTTTACCAGTCAATGACTCCCTAGGCCGGCCAACAACGCGCGTTGCCCGAACATCCGAATTTGATGGCTGCATAAATTTGCCTATTCCAATAGGAATGGCCGCTCAAATATTAGGTTTGCGGGAACAGATGCCCATAAATTATTCTTCGTAAAATCAATCCTTTGCCGCCAAAAAATGAACGAATTGATAAAAATTGCAGCCGTTGAATAATCTGAATTTTTATTCATTTCACAATCAATCAATTACGTTACATGCTTCACTTCCATACATCAATAATGACAGGAACGAAAACACCATAAAAGTAAATATGCCCAACGATGGGAAAAAATCTCGGAATTTGTAAAAGTTAACTATATTTAACTAATTTTATAATTATTTTATAATTATTGTAAAAGTTAACTATATTTAACCTATATTTAATTTAGTTTGTGTATTAAATAAGGCCTATGTACGCCAACATAAGCTCAGTTCCACTTTGCAGAGACACCGCCAGAAACTTGCTCAGAGAGAATGAATGGGTGATTGGAACTTGGAATGTCAGAAGAATGAATGAGTGTAAGGAGAAGGAAATTGTGACTGTGATGAATGAAAAGAGAATACAAGTGATGGGTGTGACAGAGACAAAAATGAAAGGGAATGGTGAAAAAGTACTAATGAATGGTGAATTGTATATCTGGTTAGGTGTAGAAGATGGGAATGAAAGACAAGGTGTTGGCGTGATCATTAGTGAAAATGTGAAAGGATGCATAACGGGTTACAAAAGAGTCTCCCCAAGAATCTTGATTGTTAAATTTAAAACAAGCAAGATGAGAATTTTCTTGGTGGCCTGTTATGCTCCTGTAGATTCAGAATGTATGGAGGTGAAAATGAATTTTTGGAACGAGTTGAATGCAGCTGTGCGTGAAAGTAAGAAGAATGAATTCATTATAATTTTGGGTGATATGAATGGATGGGTAGGTAAGCAAAGAGATGAATGTGTGAAAATTGTTGGTCCTAGTGGACGAGGTGTAGTCAATGATAATGGGCGACACCTGATAGCTTTGTGTGCAGAGCACAGCCTTTTTGCATCAAACACATGGTTTCGGCACAAGGATGTGCATCTGTACACAAGGCAGATTGTGGGAAGTCGCACAATCATTGACTACATCTGTGTGGATGAAAGACTGAGAGGAGCCGTAAGAGATAGCCGTGTCTATCGTGGGCCTGAAATAGGCAGTGACCACTATCTCTTATGCGCTAAAATAATGATTGGAGAAGTAAGAAAGAAGAAACGTAAGAAGAAAGTAAGAAAGCCAAGAATAAAAGTAGAAAGTCTGAGTGATGAAAACGTGAAAGTGAAGTATAAATCAGAAATACAAAAAAAGTTAAGTGTGAATAAACTTGAAAAGAATGTGAATGAAAAAGATATTGAAAGCATGTGGAAGGATATGAAAGAAAGAATGATTGAATGTGCTCGAAAAGTATGTGGAGAAACGAAAGGTGGAAGATTAAAAGGGGATGCCTGGTGGAATGCTAAAGTAAAAGAGGCTGTGAAAGTAAAGAAGGAATGTTACAAAAAGTGGCTGAACGACAGGAATGATAGAAAGCTAGAAGATGAATATAAGATAGCCAAGCGAATGGCGAAGAATGTAGTTTATGAAAGCAAAGCGAATGAACAGAGAAAGATTGATGAAAAAATGAACAGAAGTTTCACCGACAGTAGGAAGGAATTCTGGAGATGGGTCGGTGCCATTAGGAATAAAGATTCTGCATTGACCACCCCAGGAATCAAAAGTGCTGTTGGTGAGATGGTATGGGAGAATGATGAAGTATGTAAGAGATGGAAAGAATATTTTGAAGGGATTTTTGGTCGGGGCGAAAGAAATTTGTTTAGAAAAATGACAGAAGAGAATGAATTTAGGATTTTGAAAGAGGAAATAAAAGTATCTATTGAATGTTTGAAGAATGGAAAGTCTGCTGGGTTTGATGGAATAAATGGTGAAATGTTGAAAGCAGGAGGTGAATGCGTGATAGATTGGATGTACGAATTATGTAAGCTTTGTGTGAATGCAGGAGTAGTACCGATGGATTGGAGGAAGGCAGTCATTGTTCCCATTTACAAAGGTAAAGGGGACAAAAAATACTGTCAGAACTTCAGACCAATCAGTCTACTCAGTATACCAGGAAAAGTCTTCTGTAAGGTGATTATAAAAAATGTGATTCTGACTACTAGTGAAAGGATTTCCGATATACAGTCCGGCTTTATGGCCGGTAGAGGCTGTGTTGATCAGATTTTTACTCTACGACAACTTGTTGAAAAACAATTGTCGGTGAGGCGGAAGCTGTTCACGGCCTTTGTAGATCTGGAAAAGGCTTTTGACTCAGTAGACAGAGGTATGTTATGGGACGTTTTGAAAGCATACGGAGTGAATGGGGCTCTCCTAGGTGCGGTGCATGCCAACTATGAAAATAGTAAGGCATGTGTTCGTACTGATGGTGAGTATAGTGAGTGGTTTGAAGTTTATAAGGGTGTGAGGCAAGGATGTGTGATGAGTCCATGGCTATTTAACATAGTCATGGACAAGTGTGTCAGAGATGCTCGACTTAATGATTGTGGATTGACGATAGGAGAGAGCAAAGTGAGTGTTTTACTGTATGCAGATGATGCAGTTCTTGTTTCTGATTCAGCAGTAGAATTGCAAACAATGCTCTCTAGATTGAATGAAGCTTTGTTAGGTAACCATCTGAAGTTGAATGCAAGTAAGACGAAAGTATTGATTTTTGAAAGAGATGATGAAAGTATGAATTATGAATTTAAAATTAATGGAATGAATGTTGATGTCGTAAATGAGTTTGTATACCTGGGAAGTATGTTTGAAAAAGATGGAAGAATGACCGGTGAATTTGAAAGAAGAGTAATGAAGGGCAGGTGTGTACTGGGTGCCACAGCTTGTATCGCCAAAAATCAAAACATATCTAAAAATGCTCGATTGGCGGTACGCAGTGGCATACTTTTACCCACCTTGATGTATGGAAGCGAGGCCTGGACGGTGAATGAAAGTGAAATTAGTAAAGTCCATACTGTTGAAATGGACTTTCTAAGAAGTATGATTGGGAAAAAACGGAGTGACAGGGTGAGGAATGTTTTTGTAAGAGAAGAATGTGGTGCAAGAGAAAGTGTGAAAGTGAAGATTAAAAGAAGTTTGTTAAGATGGTTTGGGCATATGGAGAGAATGAATGAGGAAAGACTGACGAAGAAAGTATATGTTGGTAGAATAGATGGATGTCGTGGTAGAGGAAGACCGAGAAAGGTATGGATGGACCAAATATCCGAAATTGCGAATGAATGGAATATCCAGAGTCATAATAAAAGAAGAGCTTGTATGAAGAAGGTTATGACTCTGGAGGAAATGAAAGAAGTATGTAAGGATAGAAAGAAATGGCGGTTGATCTGTGATGTTGGCGGCTGGGGTTTGTTAAAGTAAAATTGGTTTTGTGATTTAGTTTTTTATGTCAATGTATATATTGTTATTTTATTGATTTTAAAAATGTAATTTGTCATGTATGTTCCTTGACTTATAGGTTGTTATGCGGCTGACCACCCATACTGTAAAAAAAAATTGGTTCACTTTGCCAATGTCACCCCTGTTTCAGGGAAGGACGGCAAGAGTTGCAAGGCTTATGTTCATTTGAGATTGGGTTTTTATATTGTAGGTCCACATGCGGCATGTGTTAGCGCGAAATTATACATATCTGCTTGTGGGAATGCATTTAATATAAATCTTAAATGATATATATCTTTGCAGCTTAGATTAGATTAGATTAGATAACTGAAAATTGAAAGATGTGGCTGTATTTAAATTTTAAATTAATATTGATAGTTTTTGAGAACAAAAGACAAACATCCTTAATTTCTTTATTGCTCGTCTGTCTTTTACCTGAGAATTCATTTTGTATGGTAGTTTTATTTCAGTCCGAGGACTATGCCGCTTTTAAGCTCATGTAAGTAAGAACCCTGTGACGTTTTGTCAGTCCATCGAACTGTAGTTTACCAGCTCTCGATGGGATTGATTTGCATGTCTTGTGAAAGCTTAGTAAGCCTTGCCGGTATTTTGTTTTGGGCTTAAAATAAATAGCGAAACGAAAAATCATTTCTGACACCCTCGGTGGGGATCAAACCCCAGCCTTCTAGCATGGAGTGCAAGCATTATGCCAACTGTGCTTTCGACCAGATTACAATGCAATAAAAACAAATTAAAATATTAAAGTAATGGAAGATTTAGTCCCAAACAACTGAAAACTTATACAAAATCGGTAAATTTAAAATATAATAATTCTAACGCATAATTTAAGTCCATATTTATTTTTTCAGACAACTAAGTCATAATTTTAAATTCGATGTACAAATCGTTAACAGAGCCAAATTTGTAATAATTTATTGGTAAATGGTTTTATTATATTTTGTGCAAATAAAAACATCACATTTCTGTTTGGAGCGTGAGGCCTGACTACTCAACAAATACCTGATCATACGTTATTTCGCACGTTTTCATGATTCATAAATTCACAAGACAAATGTGTTTTTTATTCCGAACTGACATTACATTATGTTTGTCGCAATTCGTAACGGATGTCGCTTATACCGACGTAACTATGTTCGTAAGGGGAAAATCCTTGTACGAAAATAACGCTGATAATGGCGGCATAGCGTGCATACACAATGCGACTACAGAAGTCTATATTCTCGGGAGAAGATTGCCGGATAAACGCAGGTACAAGATTTCTAGATTTTTGCTTTTTCGACATGATGTGAAATAAGATCGTGTATTAGATTCAGCCGATTATCTACAAGCCGATAATCTAATGTAATCTAATCTTAGTTGCAAAGATATGTTACATTGGAGATTCACATTACATGCATTTTCACAATCAGACACGTACAAGTTCGCGCTTGCACATGCCGCATGTAAACCTACAACATAAAAACCAAATCTCAAATGGACACACACCCTGCAACTCTTGCCTTTCTTCCCTGAGACAGGGGTGACATTGGCAAAGTGAACCATTTTTACAGCATGGGTGGAGCCGCATACTAACCTATAAGTCAAGGATCAAGATTATAAAAATTCCTTTTCGAACGAATCGGATTTTGTTAAGAAAAATGTCATGTGAATATTGTGGCATGTGCGAGGTATGTATGAGCTGTAACTCTGTCGCCATTTCTTTAGGGGTGGCCAGAGCCTCTGTAGAGCTACCTCTATTTCTTTCTATCCTTACATACCTCTTTGAATTTCATTCATATCCATCAAAATTTTCATATATTTTCTTCTTTTACACTCACTTTGTTTATCCCATTCTTTCACAACATCCTCAATCTGAACACTCCATACTTTTCTCGGTCGTCTCTTACCTCTTTTTCCTTTCACACTTCCTATGTATACATACTTTGTAAGTCTATCATCATTCTTTCTTTCCACACTCCAAACCATCTCATCACATTCTTTTGTACCTTTAGTAATTACGCTTTAGTTATAACGTTTATTTAAAAAAAACTTACACCTACAGCATATAAACGTTGTAAATTAATCTTGAAAACGTTTAGCACTTTTTTAAATTTCAATTTCATTTTGGTGTATTTCTAAAAACCTTCTGTAACGATTTCCTTTAATTTATTTCTTTCATTATTGAAAGTGTTTTTTGTTTTAATACAGTTTTTTTCAAAAATTAAAATAAAATAAGTTTTCGATTCATCAATCATGATCAACGATTATCTTCCTCTAAGCAGTAGATATAAGCATTCAACAAAGGATACGTGCAGACGTTTCTAAGCCGCAGGAAGTAAGAAATGTGAGTACCTATCTACAAGAAACTAATAACCATTTTTTTGTCAATTTCAGCTTCACGTTTTTAGTGAAAACCCATGTCCGCACTATGACTAAGCGGTCTAGGTGGCAATCCTACCGTTTGTTTGAAATCAAAACAGAAACGGTTCGATCACCTTCTGACTGGTGATTTGAGCTGGAGTTAGTAGATTTAATGGTGTAGTTCATAATGAATCCGTTCATTACATAAAATTTATGAAAAATTGATCATTCTGTTCCTCTTTTTTTCAAATTGACTTTTGAAGAGGAATGCAATTTACCAACCTATTTTGCCTGGCAAGATACATATATTTTATTAACATAATCAATTAATACTTCATTATTTTGTATTTTCATTAGTTATTAATTCATAATAACCCAATGACACCTGTTGAACCAGCAGAAAACGAACCATAATTATCTAATACGCTTGTCAAAATTGACGCCTTGACTCCTTCTGTCACAACACCAGCGACTTTGAATTCAAAAGAAAAATAAGGCTGTTGTGATGGACGCATAAAAAACAGCAAGAGTGGTGAGGAGCTTTTTTTTAATGAGATTCCCCTTTTTTATTTTGCGTGCATTTGCATTTACAACGACATTTCCATCCACATGAGAGTCTATGATATCTCTTTCACTCGGCAAATTAATGATTTTTTTTCAGTACAAGTAGATAGAGGTAGGTATGTCAACGACGTTACCATGTTGAAAGCACCGGTTTCCATAGATCACCGAAGTTAAGCAACATTGGGCGCGGATAGTACTTGGATGGGTAACCGCTCAGGTACACCGCGTGTCGTTGGCATCTTGGACCGGTCCGTAGTCCGTAGTGGCAACACTTCGGACTCGTAAATGGAAGGTTGTGGATTCGGATCCCGGCGGAGCAGAAAAAATATACCATTGTTATTTCGAATGTGCTCTTCGCTAATGTGCTCCGGTCACTGAAAGGTCCATCCAACCTTACACCAACTGGGTCTTGCTTGAGAATTGGCGGTTTCTACAGCGACGACTAAGCTCGCAGAGGGCTCTTGAGGTGTGATACACACAAAAACAGCGCTCACCAAATAAATCATCCTTATATTATTATTATTACTTATAGTTATTTGAGAAATAAATAATAAAATGTGGTCACTAATTCAATCTCAAAATCTCTTGACTTATAGGTTGATGCGAGGCTGATCACCCATGCTGTAGAAAACGGTTTACTTTGCCAATGTCACCCATGTTTCAGGGAATTAGGATGTATGTTCATTTAAGGTTTGGTTTTAATTGTTAAGTACACATGCAGCATTTGTAAGCGTGAACTGTCTTTTGCTTTTAAGCACTGCACTTTTTGTGTTAATATATCGCACGTTGAATAATAAAGAGAAATAACTCAAAAATTGAGAAAATCGAAATTTTGTAATAAATCGCAAGAACAATGCAAGAAGAATAGGTAGAATGCGACAGCCGTTCAATTTGGACGAATATGACCGAGATAAAACATCGGTCGCCTTTTTCATCCCATACAAGTTGTATTAGTTGTCTGAACTTCAAACGTGATTTCCCAACATTCTTATTTTTTGAGTTATTGCTCTTTATTATTAAACGTGCGATATCTTTGCAACTTAGATTATAGATAATTAGTTACTAACCAGGAAAACGTAGGTTTGCAAATTACTTTCTCATCAAGAAGTATTAAAAAGGACTGTCGAAAAAATGATTTCAGTAAGTCTTATTCACTTCTAAGAGATTCCGTTCCTGGGTACTTCTAGTTACGCTGCTCGATGTCCCCAATCTTGTGGCACGTTGACACTCATCCAATATGAGCGCTAGAATGGCTCTTATCAAGACATTACCCGTGTGCAGCTGGAATGCAAATGATGTTTATGGGCAGAGCTGCATGGCCCAGTCAGTGCACGAATAATTGTCACGTCCACTCCAAATTATATGCCATTCAAAATTATGGGCTATAGCGTGGCATAATATATCTACGTAGCGAGGAAATTGTAATAATAATAATAAAACTACATCCTGTTTCAGGGAAGGTCGGCAAGAGTTACAGGGCTTATGTTCATTTGAAATTGGGTTTTTATATTGTAGGTCCACATGCGGCATGTGTGAGCGCGAAATTATGCGTGTCTGCTTGTTTGCATGCATTTAATATGAATTTCAAATGATACATATCTTTGCAACTTAGATTTAGATTTAGCTAATAATATTGGGCTGATTTATTTGGTGAGCGCTGTTTTTGTGCGAATCACACCTTAAGAGCAAACTTGGTCGTCGCTGTGAAAGCATCAATTTTCAAGCAAGACCCAGTAAGGCTGGATGGACCTATGGTGACCGGTTTTTGGTAAAGGCAGATCAATATTTCAACCCATAATAATCTATAATCTATAATCTAAGCTGCAAGGATATGTAAGCATTTAAGGCTCATATGAAATGCATGCCTACAGACAGGCACATGTAGGTTCGCGCCTACACATTCTGCATGTGTGCATACAAATAAAGAAAACCTCACATGGACATAAACCTTGCAACTCCTGCCGCCGTTCCCTGAACCGGGGTGGCATTGGCAAAAGTGAACCGATTTTTACAGCACGGGTGGTCAGCCTCGTACCAACCTATCAGTCAAGGAGATTACATTACAATTAAAAAACAAACCCGATATGGTTTAAAGTTTTATTCAGAATCTGTCAAAAAATCATATTCAGAATGTATTGAATAACCATTTATAGAATCTGTTGAATGAGAATATTAAAGGATTCTTTATTTGACCTATAACTGTTGATCCGACAATTGAGAAATGAGTCGTAACAATAAATAACTGATACATGGTTTCCAGAACAACTAAGTACACACCCAAAACACACATTTTACAAATTGGATCACAGGCATATTGTTCTCGTTTTGGTTATAAGCAAGTGAAGAGCAAATTTGAAAAACGATTTTTTTCCATGCTTCGCCGGGATACGAACCCACTATCTTCCAATCACGAGTCCGAAGTGTTAAGTACTAGACTATGGACCGGTTTAAACCGATAGTGTAGGTCCATGCAGTTCAAACCATTTTTTTTTCTGACTACGTCTATAATCTATCTATAATCTCAGCTGCAAAGATATGATTACATTTAAGGCTCATATTAAATGCACGCCCAGACAGGCCCATGTAGGTTCGTGCCTACACATTCTGCATGTGTGCACACAAATAAAAAAACCTCACATAAACATAAACCTTGCAACTCCTGCCGCCTTTCCCTGAAACCGGGTGGCATTGGTAAAAGTGAATCAATGTTTCCAGCACAGGCGGTTAGCCTCATACCAACTTATCAGTCAAGGAGCAAACGTCAATCTCAAAAAATGTTCAGATTCTTCTGTGTCTCTTCAATGAATATTGGCTACCATCTTAGCGATTTGAACCTTTGATAAAGAAAAAAATAATCTACCTTTAAGAAATACCGGTCACCATCCAGTGGATCAACAGGTTTATCCAGCCTTGCACCAACTGGGTCTAGCTTGAGAATTGGCGCTTTCTACAGCAACGACCAAGCTTGCCAAGGGCTCTTGAGGTGGGATTGTACAAAAAAAACAGCACACACCAAATAAATCGTCCTAAAATTATTATTGTTATTCTTTTATTGAGACAACCAGCTGACAAAAAGTGTTTGAAAAGGACAGTTCAGGATATCCCAAATAGTTAAACCACAGCTAAGATGGCTGCAGGATGTTGTGTCATCTTGTTTGCAAAATACATGACTTGGAAGTCAAATGCCTTGTGATCTATAATATAAGTTGCAAAGATACATATTAACATTCATAACTCATATTTTTTATGGTTTGTGTATTAACACTGTGAAAATTCATGTTTTTTTATTGTTATTTAATTACAATTCATAACTCATATCAAATGCATGGCCACAAACAGTCACGTGTAAGTTCGCGCTTTTAAATTTTGAATGTGTACTTACAAATTAAAACTAAGCCTCAAATGAACATACCTGTAAACCCTGCAACTTTTACTAACCTTCCCTGAAACAGGGGTGACATTGGCAAAGTGAACCATTCTTTACAGTATGGATGGGCAGCCTCATACCAACCTATAACTCAAGGAATGATCAGTAATCTAAATTCATGACGACTGATCAACATTGATTGGAAATGAAACAGTGTGTAGCGGTCTTTAGCAAAGAATAGCTCATAAAAACTCGTCAGTCCACCTGGAGAGCTTGGCATGAAAATGAACGAAAAAATACTGTGATGGAAAAAAGAAAACTCTGTCCAGCGAGAGAGAGGCGCCCGATAAAGGAAGGTAATCAAATGATCGTCCGCTTAGCACGTGAGCAGCGGGTTAACGGTGACTGCCAGAGTCGTCAGAAATAATTTCCTGCTTTCCTGTTTTTCTTTCTTTCTTACTATCGAGCTAATTGCTTCAAGGCTATATCTCCCAACCGACTCTTGCTAATGAGATGTAGTGATTATTCTGTAACTGTGACCAGGCCCGGATTAACCCCTCTGGGGGCCCTGGTGCGGGAGCTCGGGGGCCCCCCCATATGCCCCCTTCCCGACGTAAAAAAACCTCTCTCCCTTCCATCCCTATTTTTTCAAATCATAAAAATTCCTTTTTTAAGATCAAATCATAAAAAGTTTTTTTTGGTATCTTTCCTTACCTTGATTTTTTTAGTTTTAAGGATAAACTTTATTTCTTTATTACTGTTTGGAACGTTCGGAGCCCTATTCAGTTCTTGTGGGGCCCCGAAAGATTTGTTGTGAGAAACTTTTATTTCTTTATTATTGAACGCTTTGTCTGTATAAAACGTGGCGTTATGAACTGTAAGTGATAAAAAGTTGCATCTATACACATTATTTGTATTTTTTTATAATAATGATAATAATAAGACTTTTGGGGGCCCTCTGGCCGCGGGGGCCCTGGTTCGGTCGCACCGCTCGAACCGCCCTTAATCTGGGCCTGACTGTGACTCTGTCTTTAATGCGCTGAGGGTGGGTGCAGGCTACAGAATCTGTGGCGTTGTATCCAATTATTTCTATGTTGTCATACTTTTTGCCTTCACATTAAGCTTTATTTTAATAATAAAAATATTTGTTAAATTTGAATCAAGTGTAATGATCAATATGTATGTAATCTACGTAAATATATCCTCTAGGAAGCCTAAACTTCATTATACGATTAATGTTCACTCAATTGTTTCACGGATGTCTTTTCCATCCTTAAAATGTATAATAATCACATAGCACTCACTATTTTATACTTTTCGTTTGTAATTTCTTGAAGTACCCTAAAAAATAAATGAAATATAAATCTTGTATTTTTTGGTCGTGTACATAAATTAAACAGGTATAACAAAGTCTTTCTTTTAATAATATTTGGTACAAAACGTGGAATTTGTGATTGTATTCCAAAAACTTATTATTTCACATCTAAATATTTTTTGTTCGAATTTCTTGGTTTTTAAATATAAAAGCAATATTTTTTAAAAGATATTGCATGACATAGATTTTTAGACATGTTTTCTGAATATCTGCTGAATATCAAAATACATTTTTTTTAATCCGCACATTCACTGCGTCTCTGAAAGCCTATTCATATCCAAGTCCTTTCATTTCCAATTTCAATCAGTGTATTAAAATTTTATGGTACAAAAATATCATAAAAACACACAGTTGTGAGATGATGAGGATATTTGAATAGAGCCCCGCGTTCGTTAAATGGGATATTCGTTTTAGTTGGCAATCTTATCTAATCTATGTTGCAAAGGTATGTAAGACTAAAGATTCACATTATAAGTATTTTCACAAGCAGACACGCATAAGTTCGTACTTAAACATGTCGCATGTGGGCTTACAATATAATAACCCAAATTTCAAATGAACATACACCCTGCAACTCTTGCAGACCTTCCCTGAAACAGGGGTGACATTGGCAAAGTGAACCATTTTCTACAGCATGGGTAGTCAGCCGCATACTAACCTAATTCTAAGTTAAAAAAAACCCTAGTCCTAGCCGCCAACATTTCAGATCAACCGCCATAACTTTATGTCGTTACATACTTCTTTCTATCATTTCACATTATGTGAATGGGCTATCTTGTCCGTTAATAAAATAAAATAAAATAATAATAAAATATTAATCTAGAGTCATAACCTTCTTCATACAGGCTCTCCTTTTATTGTGAACCTGGATATATATGATGCTGAAAAAAAAATCTACGAAAGCTGTTATGTGAGTAAAAATGTTTTCAAGTTTTGTATCGAGTGGGGCTTTGCAGAAAGATTCCCTAGCATGGCAGCCCTTGGGGCCTGGTGGATGTATTATGGCGCACACATTTCGCCTACTTGGTTCCGAGCAACACGCGCTCGACCTCGGTAATAAGCTTGCGTTTGATGTACAGTTTGTTGCGATTGCCTTCAGGGCAATGGGGGAATATTATTGAGCCTAAGAAATTCCCCAGAAAAAATAAAACCGAGGAAAAAATACCTTCAAAGTCGATTACTGAAATGTGTGGATTGATGTCGGAGGAGATAAAGTGTAATAATATTATGCTCACCACGTTTTATTACGTCCGTGTTTTTTTCGCGTGCTTACCTGCAATGTTTTTTTTTTTCGATACTTTTTTCCATCTTATACCAGACTTATAGGTTGGTATGCGAGGACGTAAGTATGTAAGGACAGAAAGAAATGGCGGTTGATCTGTAATGTTGGCGACTAGGGTTTATTAAATTGGAATTTGTTTTCTGTTTGTTGTCCATAGATATTTTTATTTTGTGATGTATAAAATGTAATTTGTCGTGTATGTTCCTTGACTTATAGGTTGGTATGGTAATCATGCTGTAGCAAATGGTTCACTTTGCTAATGTCACCCCTGTTGCAGGGAAGGTCGGCAGGAGTTGCAGGGTGTATGTTCATTTGAGATTCGGGTTTTTATATTGTAGGACTACATGCGGCATGTTTAAGCACGAACTTAAACATGTCTGTTTTGTGAAAATGCGTATAATGTGAATCTCTAATGTTACTTATATTTTGCAACATAGATTAGATTAGATCATTACCATCCTTGACTTATATGTTGGTATGCGTACTGTAAAAAATGGTTGATTTAGCCAATGTCACACCTGTTTCAGGGAAGGTCGGCTAGAGTTGCAGTTGAGGTTTGGGTTTAATTTGTAAGTAGACATTCAGCATTTGTAAGCGCGAACTACACGTGTCTGTTTTTAGGTATTGTATTTGATATGAGCTTTAAATGTTAATATGTCTTTGCAACTCAGATTATATATTATTATAGATTACCTGCACTGGTTGTTTAATACTTTTTTCCTGCATGAGGTACATTATTTTTGTTAAACATTTGTGGAGAGGAATGCTATACACTAACCTATTTTGCCTGATCAGTTGAATTCATACGAAAGCGGAAGCTTGTATACATGTAATGGCATCTGTTGACCCAGGGTCAAAGTTGTGGTCAAATGGGCCAGGCGTGATTCGAACCAGCATTATTCTGTTCCAAATACGCTAGTCGAGAATAGCGACTTGACCCTTGGCCATAACACCAGCCGGATAATATCACCGGCGGATGTATTCAAAATTACAATGTTAAATGTTGTTGATGCTTATGGTTGGTATGAGGCTGTCCATCTCACCCATGCCGCAAAAAATATTCACTTTGCCAATGTCCCCCATTGTTTTCAAAGAGAACAGCAAAAGTTGCAGAGCTCATGTTAATCTGAGATTTAGCTACATATTTATTTTGCACGTATGCATGAGGCATGTATAAGAGCGAACTCATATGTGTCCGCTTGTGGACATACATATGATTTGAAAATGTTAATATTTGTATCTTTGCAACTAATAACGTAGATAGCTTATATATCATAATAAATACTTTAAGACTGCGCAGTTGAAGTCGTAAATTCAGCCAGGATCTTCTAACGCCAGTTTTTACCACATACGATCTATTGAGCACTCTCAAAAGTTCTGCGTCTAGATGAAACTGTTAGATAGCTGCATTTTCGCCATTGTGCTTTAGAGCAGTAAATTTTGGAGCACCGCAAGAAACCTTGGATTTCAGGACATGCCTTGAAATGATATCGGGTAATCTTGTAGGATATAACGTAGTCATACGATACACACTACATTAGTAGTATATTTATTAATGCTGTTGCATTACAAGTACACTTACAAATACTGTAGATATCTGTGGGTGTATTTTGCGGAGCACTCAAGACACACATTTTTAGAAAGTCTTATCCATGATCGGAGAGGGCCCTTGAGGTGTGACACACACAAAAACGGCGCTCTCTTATCATTTGTAATTTAAAATAAATTAGCCTGATATAATAATATAAATACAAATTAATGGTGGCTTATTTAGAATAGTTCATTAATTTGGTCTCCTTTTTTATGCACATATAGTGTAACTTCTTGCTGCGTTTCAGCTAAAGGGGCCGGCGTTACGCCAATCACATCAGTTAAATTAGGGGTTTCTCAGTTCCTCTCAAGGTTATTTTGTAATATAAAAAATTACCTTGACGATATTTAATTTTGGGTTTGAAAAAAACACCGAAACGGGAAATAATTTCTCACACCCTCGATGGGATTCGTACCCGAGCTGTCGGCATGGAATGCGAGCGTTCTACCAACTGAGCTTTAGACCGGACCAGTACAACGTTTGTAATCAAATCGCTTTCCGATAATATGATTATTTGTTTCGAAAGTTTTTTTTGTGTGCATCACTTTATTAGCCCTCTGCAAAATTGGTCTCTGCTTTAGAAAGCGCGTATTCTCAAGCAAGACCCAGCTGCTGCACGGCTGAATGAACCATCCGTGAACGATCTTTGATAATGGTAAAAATATTTTTTCAACCCAGAGATCAATTAATTTTTGTAAGCTGTAAAGTAAATATTAAGTTGATTAAAAGTTAATCGTAAATACATTTTTCATTCCAGTTAATATTCTTTAGTATTAGCATCGGATTACATCAGGCATGTCATGCTTTTTTCTAGTTATTGAGGTTAGGGCATGTAGTGAGGACATTATCCATCTATAATCAAAGTCGCACAGAAATATTAACTAAAAATATTCACAATTACTGCATGCTCACGAGGAAATTCGTGTACGAGAATTAAAGTACAAATTTCAAACCAACATGCTACTCTTACCATCCTTCCATGTAAGAGGGGTGACATTTATAAAGTGAACCTATTTTTACAGTATGGGAGGTCAGTCGCATACCAACCTACAAGCCAAGGAATCGAATTTAAAAAAAAAAGTTTTTTATCTAAATAGTTAAGGCATCAATTAGGCTTTCACCATTGATATTTAACTGAGACACATTTTCCAATAGCACGGTTCGTAAAAATCTCCATCTATTTTACTGTTTAACAAATATATATACACCACGGACTTGTTTATCGCGTCACTCGGTTGATAAAATTCAAAGCAAATTAATGTGTATAAAGTTTTTCATTGTTCCTCACTGACAATGATTGAATACGGCCCGGCCGCGATTAGATGTGATATAATTTTTGACTCCGGCCCGAGTTTAATTACCCCTGGTGGGGCGGTTCCTAATAAATCACTGCTTGTTTGAGCGACGAAAATATTGTCAGGCCACGGGGAAGCGCGCTCAAGGTTTTGCATTGTAATTTGTCAGAAAATATTATGTTGGAAAACTTCATTAACCAACGGGATGAAGCCCAACGCTTTTTATGACTTTTTTAAAAACATCCAATAAAAAATCAAAATATAAACATTTTTTTTTTAATTCATTACACAGTTTTCATGCTTTTTCCGGTGTGAGATCTATAATCTAAGTTGCAAAGATATTTAACCTATTTTAATTTAATTTACGTTCTTTTCATTTTCATTTGATTTTAAGTTTTTTAATTATTTCAGTTTACGAAATTGTCTTCCTTGACTAATAGGTGGGTATGAGGCTGACCCCATGCTGTAACAACTTTCTTCGCTTTTGCCAATGCCACCCTGGTTTCAGGGAAAGGCGACATGGGTCGCAAAGTTTATGTTCATTTGAGGTTTGGTTTATTTTGTATGTACACATACATTATGTGTACAAATGCGTGCTGGTGGGCTTGCAATAAAAATTAGCATTTAATGTCAAAATGTCTTGGCAACTTAGATTTTAGATTATGATCCTTCACTTATAGGTAATTATAAAATCATTTCTCAAGACCCAGTTGCCGAAAAACTGGATTGATCTTTTGAAAAAGCATATGAAATTATTAACCCAACATTTTTTTTTATAAATTAATTGATATTTTTGTGATCTGCTAATAATTCAACTCACTATCTTCAGAATACGAATCCGAAGCATAAACCACTATACCACAGAGCGATATAGATTATTATCGCTTGTTTAACCTTCTCTGCAGTATACGTGTTTAATGACCATGTAGATGAGGTCTTACTTAGTCAGCCACTTCTTGTCCACTGCTGAACATAGGCCTCCCCATATCTCTCCAGGCGTCTCTGTCCTGGGCTCTCTGCGTCCAGTCACCAGCAACTCTTTTAATATCATCTGACCATCGTGTAAGAGGCCTTCCTCTAGTCCTTTGCCGGGCCAGCGGCACGGAATGCTCTCCCAGAGAGGCTGAGAGTCCAAGAAGATGAAACAGCCTTCAGGAAGATGCTCAAAGCATTCTTGTTTTCCCGCTAGAACCCACGTAGAACACCTTTGTAGTGATGGCTACCAGAAAAAAGGCCACAAAATATTTTGTTAGCTATTGCTAAAGAACGCAGTCCCATACAAGTGTGACGTTCAACCGCCGAGAATTTTTTTTTAATTAAAATTTGTGCTGAGTTCACTATTGACATCACTTTTCGGAGAACAATAATAATATGACCTATTTAATTAATAAATGAAGGGGTGGCTTTGAAAGAGTAATGCTTATAGATTTTTCCCCAATTCCCTTATGTATTGCTGACAAATGAAACGTACCATAGATATCGGAACAATGCCTGTCACCGGCCACGGTTTGGCACTCTGTACCGCGAGTATAAAACATTGAGTAAATCTCATCTCGATTGCGTAAATCAAAAAATTATGGCGTACTGGACGACACACCTAGAGAGTGATTTAGTTTTAAAACATTTTTTCGATTTACGCAATCGAAGTGAGTATACGCAATTTTCTTTACTCGGAGTAGGTACTGGTACATGGATCAGCGGAATACGAGAACTTCCGTTTTATATAGCTCTCAAATTACTTTTTTCGGTGCTTCCAAATTAATAAAATTCGTTCAAGTCAATACCAATCAATCAATAATCTAAGTTGAAGAGATATGTCAGAATTTAAGATTCATATCAAATGTACGCTCACAAGCAGACACGTAAAAATCGTCCTAATAGATGCTGCATTTGTACTCACAAAAAAGTAATAAAAAAAACCCGAATCTCAAATGACCATAGGCCCCTGAAACTCTTGCTGACCTTCCCTGAAACAGGAATGGCGTTGGTAAAGTGAACCATTTTTACAGTATAGGTGGTCAGACTCATACCAAGCTGTAAGTCAAAGAATGGTAGTACCAAATGTATCAACAAGTGTTTCAGAATATTATAAAGGTTTCATTGCATCACAGAGTTTCATTATAAAAGTCCCTTGACTAATAGGTTAGTATGAGGCTGACGCCCCATGCTGTAAGAACTTCTTTAACTTTTTCCATTGCCACCATAGTTTAAAAGAAGGGCCGCAGGAGTTGCAAAGTTTATGTTTATGTGAGGTTTGATTTATTTTGTAAGCGCCAATTTACATGCGCCTGCTAGTGGGCATGCATTTAATATTAGCCTTAAATGTCAATATATATTTGCAACTTAGATTATAGATTATATTTAGTTTGTTTACGAAAGCAAAACTTATGTACATGTATGTATTATTTCATAAACTTACCACATTAATATAAGAAGATCCGTGCAAATATTTTAGATATATTTTCCCATCCATTGAAAGACCGTCAATTTTAAGTAATTGAATATTGAACTTTTTGCTTTTAACCCTAGGCTGTGCAAGCAGGTTTCCAATTCTATAATCTCATAACCTACTCAAATTACCACTGTTTAGTTTTTCAGTAATAGCTTCAACGCACGAATGTCTGAAGCGCTATTCTACTAAATTCCTTACACTTTGGATATCAATCCAAGTCGGAGCTTGCTAGCGCTTACGAAAAAATTCCATGGATAAAAAATCACAGTACACGTTGTTTTTGGACACGAATCTCTATGTCGTTCCTTTAAGGACGTAAGAAATTTAGCAGAATTGCGCTTCTAGATTGATCTATTTGTAATTTTTTGATAGAAAAAAGCCTGAAAATCGTAGAGCTAATGTCCATACATATTATTATTTGTTGATTTAAAAAATGTAATTTGTTGTGTATGTTCCTTGACTTATAGGTTGGTATTTGGCTGACCACCCATGCTGTAGAAAATGGTTCACTTTGCCAATGTGACCCTTGTTTCAGGGAAGGTCGGTGGGAGTTGCAGGGTGTATGTTCATTTGAAATTCGGGTTTTTATATTGTAGGTCCATATGCGGCATGTTTAAGCTCGAACTTATACGTGTCTACTTGTGAAAATGCATTTAATGTGAATCTTTATTGTAACATATATTTGCAACTTAGATTAGATTAATGGTGGATGCGATGGCGTAGATGGTGAGTGCGCGGGTCAGGCGGCAGGCTAATTTTTTTTTCACTCAAGGTCACAGCTATTGTCATGAAGGCCTCGCGGAATTAAACCAGCGCTGTTTTATTTTAAATATACACTTAGCACAATAAGCACTGTCTTGTCCGCTCGGTCATAGTGCAGAAGTATAAATGTCTGGACAGATCTAGTTCGTATTGTTATGTAAAAAGCATATGCATATAAATATTTAGGTAGGTAGATATATCATTAATTGCAACTGATAGGAGTTTTATATAATAAGAAGGATTAATTATTATTAAGTACCAAGCGTAAAGGAATATTATAAGGCAGTCACTAGAAATCATTATAATTATTGTACTCGAAGTCTTTGGAAGTCTGTTCGAGAAGCCTCTGGCAAATTAACCTCTAGAAGCCTCTATCTTCATATCTATATAAGCCGCGAACGGCTTGCAGGAGTTAGTCATCCTACGACAATCTGCTTCTAAACACTAATACAGTATAAGTGAACCTAAACCATCTGTGAAATAAATAAATGTGAATTGTGAAAATAAATGTAAAATGTAAAAAATAAATCTAACTGTGAAATAAATACCCTAGAAGAAGACCGAACCCAAAAAACGTAACAGTATATTTTTGATAGAAAAAAGCTTGGAAATCGTAGAGCTATGTTGGATGCGATGCGATGGTGCAGATGGTGAGTGAGCGGGTCAGCGGCAGGATGGCAGAGTTGGCCGCCCGCCCAGAGTCCGCCGGGCTCGGCTTTGACAAATCCCCGGCGCGGGAAATAGCGTCATTTTATTGTTTTCTCCCCTACTCTACTGCGATGGTACTTTTTCTTTTATTTACCGATGCGCCCGGGAACAAGTTTTTTTTTTGTTGGGCTTTCAGTCGGACGGACGCGCGGCAAAGTCCATGGAAATGTTCGTGACAATAATTGTGAATTCGTTGTCTTTTCAATGCCCCCCCCCCCCCCCCCTCTCCCTACAGACGATTGTTAACGCATGATATTTTTGCCATTGTGCCGAAGAATAATAAAGTTAGTAAACTAGCTACTAATAAACTCTATGATTATCATTGGAAGTTCAGGAATTGACTTGTTCTTACACTTGCGTCTTTATGTAGTAAGTTAAAACATGTATTATTGTTTGGTTACTTGACTAATAATATTGTTCAAGGCTGTACTTCTATAGGTACCTACTGTAAAAGCTGGTTCATAGAGAAGAGGAATAAGTTGAAAAGCTCATGATCATTTAAGCGTTGAGTTTTCTTTTGAAAGTAAGTACATACCGCATGCAGAATGTGTAAAAAAACATTCTTAAAAAGTGTATTTTTTTGCGTAAGAGGAATACAATTTACTAAACTATTTTCGCCTGGCCAGAAACAGGTATTCACATCGTCAATTAATCATTATTTGTTTTTAAATTTTTAATGAATTACTGATTAATAATTACCCAATCACATCTATTAGATCTGTTTAGTTATCATTGACGAGACTCGAACATGCGCTAGTTTTAACCATAGCGTCGACATTATATTCATTAAATCTCTTATTAGTAAATCTTTTTTTTACATTTTCTCATCTTGGAGGAAACCAGACCCCCTCGATCCTTCCCCCGCCTCCCTCCGTCCATACACCCCTAAATAAACGTAGCCTCTACAACTATCACCACCTTTCCCTGAATTGAGAATAATTTGGCAAAATTTATTAGTAAAGAAGTCATCTTTCTGGTGGTTATCTCGCAAAGTAAAAGGTTTATGGAATCTTAAATAATATCAGAGAAAATGCAAGATTATGTGTTCTGAGAGATGTCTGGAGTCCATATTATGAGAGAAACAATCACTTTTCCCCTTTTATGTGGTTTTTTAGTCTATTCCTGGGTCTTTGATTTGCACTTTTTTACACTTTAGGCACTTTCTACTCTATGGTCGCTTTTTCCCCATTTCCTGTTCCCTATTTCCAGTTTCCCCATAACCCGGTCGCAATTTTTCATAAAGCGTCATTTTCCCCTTGTGGTCACATGTCAGTTGATTTTACCTTCGAAAATTTGAGTGAATTGACAATATTCCTGGGCAAAAACATTTAAAAGAGTGTTATTTTACCATCTTGTGTCCTTGTGAACAATTAAAAACTAAAACATGTGATATTGTGGTGGTTAAAAGTTCGCATACGTATTTTTGTTGGTTATGCCACGCTGTCATATTTACGAAAAACGTTTTTCGTTATTTTAACGGAGTTTTTACTTTATATAACATCAAAATCAATGTTATGAGTTGTGATAACAATAAAGGGCAACCTCTCGACGAAATCTCACAGGATTCAGGTGATGCGTCACTAAAACGCGGATACGACACTTCGGAATCAGGTTCACCGCCGCGGCGTCAGAAACGGCTGAGGGTTGTCTTGGACCCAAGGATAGATTATCTGGTTTCCCACATCGTGATGCTGACGAACGCAGTTTTCGGTGACTGGCCCGCCAGTTCTATGGGAAATCTCGTTGAATCGGCGGCAGGAAACTCTTCCAGCAACTTCCTCTAATAACCTTCGGGACTGGAAGAGAATGAGGAGGCCCAGGAAGAGCTACTGCTGAGCTTCCAGGAAGCCGCCACAACGGTGGAAGAACCAGCTCACCCCAAGGCCAAGAGCAACAGGGTCGAAGCGCTCCAAAGGCTCCAGCACTTCGACAGTGAAAACTGGGCCGGAGTAAGGTACGCCGAGGTACAGAAAAAGTACCTGGCAGAACCGGCGTTCGTCGACCTGGCAGTGAACGATGAACTTCGCCAGTGCGACGTAAGCTCCCCTATTCAGGCGAGCGGTCGTTTGCAGCCATGTCCCACGCCCTCCTCATCCAGAAAGAGGAGTTCCAGTCTGGGCTTCAGACCTTGGTCAACTGGGGAGCCCGGAGCGACACGACCTTGGCGAGGAAAGCCCTTTTCGAAAAGGTCAAAACGCTGTTCGCTCTGGACTCGCCATACCAGAAAGTCTCGGAAGACATCCTCCAGACGGTATGGGGGAGGCGGACAGAGGCCCTCCAGTTCCGCAGGAAAGCTGTGCTAGGGCATGTTAAGGAAGAGCATGTGAGAGGGGTTAAACAAATTCCCGCCGAATACCGAACACTTGTTTGGCAAAGACAGTCTCACGTCTTTTTTCTCTAGAGTGGGGACCACCGACAAATTGTCAGTGAAGACCCAGTGCCCTCAACCCAGCACCTCATCGAAACCGCACGTTCCAGTACAGAAAAGGAATCAGTTTTTTAGAGGGCAGCAACGACCCACTGCGGAAAGCAATCGAGGCCTTAGAGACGCTCCAAATTTCTCTTCAAGAGGAAAAAGGGCAGGGAATAACACACGGTCAGGAAATCTCAAAGGAGACAGACGGAGGCATCCACGAAAATGACAAGAAACCATTTCGCAGAGGATGCTTGAAGTCCTCCCTACAGGTTTGGACGTCACTCGGAGCACCAAACCACATCCTGAAGATGATAATCGGAGTAAGAATACCTTTCATCTCAATTCCCCCTCTGATATTACCACACAAAAAGACCTTAATGCTATACCAGACGAGTCCTTCACCCGAAATGGACTCTCAAATAAAGGAAATGACCGAATTCGGCGTTATAGAGGCCGCGGAGTCATCTCCCAGCTTCTTATCAAAAATGTTCCTAACACCCAAATCGGACCGTTCCTCGAGAATGATTTTCAACCTGAAATCGTTAAACTTCTTCCTGGACCCGGTTCCGTTCAAACTCATAGCCACTACAAAGTGCCAGAGTTTCTGCAGCCAAACAATTGGTTGTCGAAAATAGACCTATCGCAAGCCTTCTTTCATCTCCCAAGTGCACAGAAACATTGGAGATTTTTGCGACTGGTCTATCGAGGAGAATTACTTCAGATGACAAGTCTGCCCTTTGGCCTTTCATCTGCCCCCAGAATGTTTGCAACCCTTACAAATTGGGTAGCCCAACTACTGAGGCGACGAGGTATTCGGACAATCGTTTATCTCGACGACTTCCTCCTTGCGAGCCAATCCAAGGACGATCTTTGTCGGCAATCGCATCTAGCAGTAGATATCCTACAATCTCTGGGGTGGTATGTAAATCTCCAGAAGTCAGTGCTCTTCCCCACTCAACAATTAGAGTACTTGGGAATCGTTTGGGACACGCACAACAATTGCAAATTCCTTTCTTACCGGAAGCAAGAGGCATTGTGCCACTCACTTCGAGCAATACTGACTTCTCGAAAATGGTCCTTAAAACTGGCGGAAAGTCTCCCAGGAAGACTAAACTTTGCCAGCTTCATGGTCGCCTCCACTGCAGACAATTGCAGATAGCGAGCAGGCCACTGAAGCACCTGTCACCAAGTAGGTCTTTCTTACCGGAAGCAAGAGGCATTGTGCCACTCACTTCGAGCAATACTGACTTCTCGAAAATGGTCCTTAAAACTGGCGGAAAGTCTCCTAGGAAGACTAAACTTTGCCAGCTTCATGGTCGCCTCCACTGCAGACAATTGCAGATAGCGAGCAGGCCACTGAAGCACCTGTCACCAAGTAGGTCTTTCTTACCGGAAGCAAGAGGCATTGTGCCACTCACTTCGAGCAATACTGACTTCTCGAAAATGGTCCTTAAAACTGGCGGAAAGTCTCCTAGGAAGACTAAACTTTGCCAGCTTCATGGTCGCCTCCACTGCAGACAATTGCAGATAGCGAGCAAACCACTGAAGCACCTGTCACCAAGAGGGTCCATACAAATGACCGAGGACAGCTTACAAGAAATAGAGTGGTGGATAGGGAATGCGAACGAATCAAGTTCCATCCACAGGGAAACCTTCGGACATTTCTTGACAACAGATGCGTCAGACTTAGCTTGAGGAGCAACTCTGGACGACTTGATGCTGTCAGGACAGTGGACCGTTCAACAAAAGAAGTAGCACTCCAACCGAAAAGAGTTGTTCGCTGTTTTTGCAACCCTGCAACGCACAGCGCACGACCTTTCCGGCTCCAAAATTCTGGTACAATCAGACAACACGACAGTAGTCGCCTACATCCGCAAGGAAGGGGGCACCAGATCCAAAACACTCCTAAATCTTACTCGAGATCTGTTGACTCTGGCAGACCAATGGGAAATCTCGCTAACAGCGCAGTACCTACCGGGAAGATACGGAGACGCGGATCACCTATCAAGAGGAAGATCCCCTCCAGAGTGGCATCTCTTACCAACAGCAACGAAGGCCATTTTCAATCATTTCGGAGTACCAGATATAGACCTGTTCGCATCCACCATGGCACACATGAGTTCAACTTACGTGTCCAGAGACTCCACAGACTCATGCGCAATCTTTCAAAACGCCTTCAGTTGGCACTGGCTCTACAATGTGGGTCGGATATTTCCTCCGCCAAACCTTATACCGAGGATCCTGAGGCACCTAAACGGGGCGACCGGAACTTACCTACTCGTGGTCCCGAGGTGGCAGAGGGTCTTCTGGCGTCCAGACTTAATTCGTCGATCACTCGTACCTCCGATGCAAATACCGAACCTGGTGTCAGTACTAATCAACACATCAACAGGCAATCCACCACCCAGGATTCAGGATCTGGAAATGGAAGTGTGGAAAATTGGGACTGGGGACAGTATCTTAAATTCCTGGAACGCGGAAGAGAAAAGACTGTTCCTGTCAGGATGGCGAGCTTCCCCACTCAACACATATAAACCTGCTTGGCAAAGATGGTGCCGCTGGATACTGGCGAATAATACCCATCCCAACACACCATCTCCTAATCAATTGGCAAGGTATCTAGCGCAACTGTTCATTAACGAAAAACTATCATACAGGACTATGCTGGTACACAAGTCAGCCATCGTAACCTTCTGCAACGCAATGATGGAAAATAATCTCAGCTCAGATTTCCTAGTGAAATTAAATTTAAAAACATTAAAAGCACTAGCAATGGTAAAGATCAACCCTCCTAAGTCCCCTGTGTGGAATCGGCAGATAGTGAGAGACTGGCTAGTCAGGAACACTCCTCGATCAGATTCTCTCTATGAAGTTGCGTGTAGAACGGCAATCTTACTTCTGTTATCTTCAGGAAGAAGAGTACACGATCTGACCTTGCTAAATATCACAGAAGGAAACATTCTCGACGAAGGCACATCAATTGTGTTAATTCCATTCTTTGGATCAAAAACAGATACCCTCAAACACCGACAATCTAATCGGAGACTTCTGGAATCCAAGGAACACAACGTCAACCCAGTCTTCTGGATAAGGAAGCTGATTGAACTATCACGCGAAAGGAGATCAGGACAAAATCTTTATAACCTGTTCATCAGCACCCGAGTACAAGTGAAGGCAGCTGCAAGAACAATCATAGGAGGATGGGTAAAGAACACGCTAAAATCAGCAGGAGTAGAGGCCACTCCCGGCAGCACACGTTCAGCGGTCGCATCACTTAATCCAATAGATAACATACTGGAAAGAGGCAACTGGAAAAAGGAAAACACTTTCAGAAAATACTATCAGAAAGAGATGTTGAAACATACAGCTCCAGAAGATCTTTCCCTATTTCAACCAGTTAATATCAAATAAAGACGTCCCCGGTCACCAGGAGATAATAGACAGATCTCTCATAATATGGACTCCAGACATCTCTCAGAACACATAATAGGGGAGTTTTACCTACCATTAAAACTCTTATTATGTTTCTATAGATGTCTGGAGTCCAGGTAACCCCTACCTGGTGTATTATGAGCTTTATGAAAAATTGCGACCGGGTTATGGGGAAACTGGAAATAGGGAACAGGAAATGGGGAAAAAGCGACCATAGAGTAGAAAGTGCCTAAAGTGTAAAAAAGTGCAAATCAAAGACCCAGGAATAGACTAAAAAACCACATAAAAGGGGAAAAGTGATTGTTTCTCTCATAATATTGTAACGAAATACACTGGTAGATGCTTATTGGTGTACGTGTGTTTTGAGAGAATGTTCTGGCCCAGACGATTGTAATTGTAAGGTGTGTATGTAGGTAGGAAATGGACTCTTCATGAAATAAATATGTCCAGAATCGTCTATACAACTGTGGTAGTGGAACTTTCTAGGGCAGGCTGGAATGGCCCCTAGGTTCCGCTATAAGAAGGGCGACAATGGGCTGAAGCGAGTCAGTCTTCGAAGCACTCACACAGAGGAGTATCTAGTTGCCAGGGCGACCAATAAGGTGTAAAATAAATGTAATCTGTACGAAATAAAGAAGTGTGTTAAAATAAATCTGTTAGAATAAGTCTGTTAAAAATAAATCTATTGTAAGAAAGTCTGTGTAAATAAACTGTATGGCTAACTTGTGTTAAACTTGTGTTTTAATTAAAAGAACCCTAAGGAAAAACGTAACAATGGTGTCAGAAGTGGGATTTAAAACCAAGTACCAAAAAAAAAAATCTGTGCTTAAGACTATTGAAAAATATTTCTGGACAACATAATAAAAACTAATGAATAAAAAAAAAAGTTTTAAATAAAACTGATTAAACTTCAATTAAAAACGATCGTGTGGTTACCCGCTAAAAATTTGATTGAATTGTACATAGATAACGTGTTAATAATATTGTGTGAGTGTAATAAATACTCATTAGCCGATCTGACGAAGCAAAGTAAATAATCATTATCTAATATCATTATTTGAAATTTAAAAATATTTTTTTTGTAAAATAATTTGTTTTGAAGTAAATTATTTTGAAGTAAATTTAAATTTTTGTTAAAATAAAAAATGGCTAAGGTGAACATCAAGGACCTCAAAGCCTATGAGCTTAAGAATGAGCTTCTGGAGAGGGACCTGGAGACCTCAGGAGGAAAGGCAGCCTTACAAGCACGCCTCATAGAGGCCTTGGAACAGGCAGGCGAAGACCCGGCATATTTTGTCATGGCGTCTGGAGGGGACCGCGAGCGAGCCGTGGAAGAGTTTAAAACAAAGATGGCTGCCAACTTCAAGAGCTTGAGGGAAGACCTAGCTGGTTGGAAGGAGGAGAGGGCTAAAAACCTAGCCTTAAAAATGTCGGAGGACACTGATAGTGTAAAATTAAGTGATAATCAGGATGACAAAAAGGCCGATATGTCAACTGAGGATGAGTCGTCTCAGAAACTGGGGAAGGGAGACCTGAAGGCCAAAAACAACGGCCAGCTCAAGGCTGAGGACGCAGCTGACAGCAAAGATGACAAAGATGATGTCAAGTCGGCTGAAAACGGCAAGAGTGACTCGGCCGAGGTGAAGGCTGACAAGGATGCGAAGGAGGAGACGGACGCCAAGGAGGAGGACGCCAAGGACAAGAAGGGCAAGGCCAAGAAGGCCAACAGTGTGAAGAAGAAGCCCGCGCCCAAGAAGAAGGCGGAGGAGGCCGTGGAGGAGGCTCCCAAGAAGAAGAAGGCCGTGGAGCCGCCGGTGCCCGTGCCCGCGGGCCGGGGCATCCCCATCGACCACATCCCCGACGTGGAGGTGGCCATCTCCAGGTTCAAGATGGAGGACCTCAAGTTCCGGTACAATCAATTGTGCCGCACGAACCTCATCAAGCGCAACAAAAAGAAGTTCAAGGGCTACGAGTTTGAGAAGGACACGCCTGAGCACAAGGCCAAGCTGGAGGAGGTGCAGAAGCTGGAGCCCAAGCAGCTGCGGACGCTGTGCGAGAAGCTGGGCTTGGACAAGAGGGGCGCGCCCACGGAGCTGGTCAGCAGGGTAATGGGCTTCCTGCTGCTGCCAAAGCAGGTCTCCTCGCACGCCAGGGGGCTGATGAAGGAGAGGCCGGTGACTGACCGCGGCGAGGCCACGGGAGGCAGGCCCAGAAGGTCCGCTGCTGCTATTGTCAAGAGAGGTTACTCTAACGAGGAGTATGAAAGAGATCCGGAAACCAAAGTGCGGGGACCCAAAGTCAGCAGGGATGAATTAGGGGATTCAGATGGCTCGTACAACCCGAGTGGCTCCGGACAGGAGGCGGACTCTGACTTTGACCCGTCAGTGGGGGAGGGGGGCGCTCCCTCCCGCAGGCGCCGCGCCCCCGCCCGCAGGGGCTCAGCCAAGCAGAGCAAGCAGAAGCGACGACCCAAGCATGGCGCGGCAGGAAGCAACTCAGCGAGTCAGAGGACGAGAGCGAGAGTGAGAACTTCGCTTCCGAGCAGGAGAGCGGCTCCGACGACCAAGGATTCTGATCCTTTGACGCCGGCGAGCAAGCGGGGCCGAGGAGCGGTGGCCGCCCGGGGACGCAAAGCGGTGCCCCCAGCCAAGGAAAGGCGCCCATGCCGGCCGCCAAGAGGAAAGCACCCCCCCCCACACCAGCCAGCAATGACGGGCAAAACCCTAAGGGGAAAATTCCGTGGAACGTCATTTTTCCTGACCACTGGATGCAACTGTGGGTCAAACTGCCCGTACCTTCTTAAAGAAAAGACTGTTCCGGGGCGGAACAGCCTAAGGGGGGGATAATGTAACGAAATACACTGGTAGATGCTTATTGGTGTACGTGTGTTTTGAGAGAATGTTCTGGCCCAGACGATTGTAATTGTAAGGTGTGTATGTAGGTAGGAAATGGACTCTTCATGAAATAAATATGTCCAGAATCGTCTATACAACTGTGGTAGTGGAACTTTCTAGGGCAGGCTGGAATGGCCCCTAGGTTCCGCTATAAGAAGGGCGACAATGGGCTGAAGCGAGTCAGTCTTCGAAGCACTCACACAGAGGAGTATCTAGTTGCCAGGGCGACCAATAAGGTGTAAAATAAATGTAATCTGTACGAAATAAAGAAGTGTGTTAAAATAAATCTGTTAGAATAAGTCTGTTAAAAATAAATCTATTGTAAGAAAGTCTGTGTAAATAAACTGTATGGCTAACTTGTGTTAAACTTGTGTTTTAATTAAAAGAACCCTAAGGAAAAACGTAACAATATGGACTCCAGACATCTATAGAAACATAATAAGAGTTTTAATGGTAGGTAAAACTCCCCTATTTTGTTCAGTATTTGTGTATTAAAAAATAGTGCGACAATGGATAGAAATTGAGGAGTACAGCTTAATATTAAAATATTTTTTAGGCTTTAAGACAGTTGGTATGATTGGGCAAAATGTAAAAGAGCAAACAAATGTTTTTTTGTGAAATAGACTTGTATGTACTTTGTCAACCATTTTTATTAATTGATTTTTAAATATTTAAAATGCAATTGATGCAATGCACTTTTCTTGCCATGCATGGTCAGAAACAGATTGTAAAATCATTAATAGATATTCAATGACTTTGCAGGGTTTATGTTCATTTAAGATTTGTGTTTTTATTTTGTTTGTATTCATGCTTCATGCGTAAGCGCAAACTTACACGTATCTGCTTGTGAGCATGCAGTATTTATGAATTTTAAATGTTTATATGTCATCGCAATTTAGATGATGGATAAAAAAACATCTATTGACTGAGAGTTAATGTTGTCCTATAATAAAAACCAGGTGGGGTTCAAAACAATACTGTTTTATTTCAAACACACATCAGGAACATCGCCTTGATTGCTTGGCCATAAGGGACTAGGGAGTTACTCATATTATTATTGCATTTCAAAAGACCACAGGAAAATTATTCTTGTAAGTATGAACCTTTTTTTAATTACAAAAACATAAGGTGTATGTAAGGGGTTTTAGGCTTTCATGGTCGGCTTCAGATAGTCTACAAGCCCGGAAGAATGGATGCTGCATCCTCATCCGGTATGGTTGATCAAAAAATAATAAAAAATACATTTCGGTAGGTATGTAGGTATCTACCTCATCCCTTCCATTTTACCCAAATTTGCCTTTCAGCCTAAAAATTAAGTAATTCATTTTTGCAATTGTTTTAACTTAATTATATTTTTTCATAAGATTTTATGCACATTGTGAATTGTAAATGTTTAAATTGCCAATATTCTTATAAGAAAGGGACACCGACTCACAGAAAACAATGCAATGCACATACATTATTCAATGGGACTTATAATTATATTTTAAAGTAATTAATCATGTATGAGGCTGAGATGTATACTGTAAAAAATGGTTCGCTTTTTCAATGTAACCCCTGTTTCAGCGAAGGCCGACAAGAGTTGCAGGGCTTATGTTCATTGGGGATAAGGTTTTAATGTTGTAAATCCACAAGCGGCATGTGTTAGCGCGAACTTATACAGGTTTGCTTGTGGTCATGCATTTCATATGGATCATAAATGTCGATATATATTTGCAACCTGGATTAAAGATTATAGAAATAGAAAATAAATATAGAATAGAAAAAAATACCGCGAGATACAAGAATAAGAGTCCTTTTGAATAAAAGTCAGAAATTCAGGATTTTTTGGTACGTTAGGTACATTAAATATGGAAATGACGAGGTAAATGATTTCCTTGCTTTTCATACATTTATTTCATTTTTTTTATCAATACCTAGATTATCAAAACTGAAGTTTCTATATGTTATAGTATACATAATTTCCAAATATGAACAATTAAAAAAAAAGGTTTTTTCTCTCTTAAGGCATCGGAGTGCACTTAAGTTGACAGTAATAATAATAATAATATGATTTATTTGGTGAGCGCTGTCTTTGTGTGAATCACACCTCAAGAGCCCTGTGCGAGCTTGATCGTCGCTATTGAAAGTGTCAATTCTCAAGCAAGATCCAATTGCTATAAGGCTGGATGGACCTTTGGTGACCGGTCTTTGGTAAAGGTGTATGAATTTTTCAACCCAGCTAAGAGCATATTTGAAAATATAAATGGTACATTTTTTGTGCTCTGCCAGGATTCGAACAACCTCCATTACGAGTATCAAGCGTTACCACTAGACTATGAACCAGTCAAATATAAAAATTTGAATTAAAAATTGCAAGCACTTAGGAAAAATGATGATTAGATCTTGACGTCTAATGGAAAATGTATCTTCAATTACATAAATATCACATTATTTTTCAAAATGAACAACAATACCTACAGATTTCTTCACATTCTTAATTTGCATTAAACAAATTTTTCATTGATTTGGTTAGTTAAATAAATTGATACAAAAATAAACTTCCCAAGTAACCTTTTAGGTTTTACAAAGGTTACAAAAAGGTTACAAAAGGTTCTGGGACCTTTTTGTAACCTTTTGAAAACCTAAAAGGTCACTTGGGTTATAACAATCAATAATTTTCCTTTCTTAAAATATTCATTTCATTCACTTTCTAAAACAATTGAAAAGGATAACTCGTATTTTGTACATTTTTGGTAGCACTTATTGATTAAGTATAACTTTTGGAATATATATTTTTATTATAATAAATACTTTTAAAATTCATGCAAATTTTAGGAGTAACCTGCATAAATATTAGTGACGAAAATTGTGTGGTAGTAGGTTAGCTATCATACCATATAATTATTTTTTTCAATAAATTTGTGAAGAAGAAAGCATTTCACAAACCTATTTTTGCCAGGCCAGAAACCGGTATTAACATGATCGATTAAAATCTTTTGTTGAACCAGGGTCAAAGTTATTGTCAAGGGGCCCTGAGAGAATCGAACCAATATTGTTTTTTCTTATTTCTAGCCTTGTTAAAATTACTGCCATGAATAATAATAATAATTTGACAAATTATTTAAAAAATTCAAATGGAAACAAATTTTTAATTCACTTATTTAAATAAGTGAATTAAAACTTTGTTTTTATTTGAATTTTTTAAATAATTAAAAATGGACTTTCACTGTGTTAATAAATCCACCCTAAAAAATATAATAATTTGACAATATTTTTAGTGCTGTTTTGTAAGTTCACCGCAAGGGCACTGCAGAGCTATAGCCCCTCCTGAACAGACATGTCTTCAATCCGCTTATCCATAGAGCTGGCTTGGCAATTGTTAATTATAAGTAAAATATATATAAGTATACAACAATCGCGTGCATTATTAGGGTATAGGCAAATACATTTGAGAATAAATATTTTCTTCAATTCTTTTAGAATAACTCATTTGAAATTGACTGAAGTTCTAACGAGTAACGATAGCTCCAATAGAACTTAAATTTTGAATTGTAAATCAGAATATCAAGCTTAAATGGGTTTTTATCACATATTGCCTACTTATTAGGCGCATGTGCCTGTATGGCTGTATGGGATGCACGGCCGTAGCTAGGGGGGGGGGGCATTGTGGGGCAATTCCCTACCTTGAAATCACAATGCCCTAACTTAAAAATACCAAAAACTAAAAATTGTTTGTTCATAGTTTGAGATAAAAAAAAATGTAGAAATTAACCAAACTTTACGCAGTAGGAAAAGAAATGGGTACCTAAACTCAAAGAGTAGGTACCTACCTACATAGTACACAGTGGCGTGCCTACAGTTTCTGCCATACGCATGCTGGATAATTAAGGTTGCACTAAATTACAAATAATAAATCTTACCCCGATGTTTCTTTTCCCCAGTGCTTCTTAATTTCTTCAGACTTAGATTTTGGATTGAAACAATAAAACCTTCACACACTTAAGATCCTCACAAGGCACAACAATATTTTCACCGGAATTAATTTTATATACTATCAAAAAAGGTGGATTCGATCGCAAACAAGGAATAAGTCAATTATTCTGATATTCGAATAAACCGCACCTGACGCGACAGTTTATTCAAAATACAATCGGTCATTCATACAACTGTAAATGGCTCCAGTCTGGAATCGTAAAATTGAATGGACGAAAAGCTAAGCATATGGTGATATTATTATCATGTGTACTCCAACCACAATCTGTAATAATATTGTGTTCATTTATAATGACAAAAGAGCTTAACCGACTATGTTCATACAAGCTTACAGCGATCAAGCTTTTTTCATACGTTAAACAAAGACAGGGAAACATTTCTCGATAACAGTGTTGCGTAACAGAGTTAACTTCATCAATGCCTAATAATAATAACCTACTGCCACACACAGATGGCAGCAGCACGACTTTTGATGGGGGGAAATTTAAAAAGACGAATGACTTTAAATGTCTGTAATCTACTCAAAAATATTCATTATTTGCATTTCTGAGGGTACGCATGCTTAGCTTTTTAGCTTGTATGATAGTCACGCCACTGATAGTACATACATATGTGGGTAAACTCCAGCTGTCACACTTTTTTTTATATACTGGCAACACGAAATCTTGCAATCAATAGTCCTCAAAGACTGTCAATGGGTCACGAGAGAATGGCTGGCATGGTATTTCTAGCCTTTGAAAAAAAAAAACAAAATCAGTTGATCTGAACGAAGTTTTTCGCATTTTTAATAACATGGGGAATCGTAAAATTCAGCTGTTTTAAATATTTTTATTATTACGTTAATGGAGATTTCACATTTTTTTTAAATATTTTTTTTATTAAATAGTTTTGGCTAACCAAATAATTTGTACTTGTGATTTTTTTTTCAAAATTCTCATTATTTTATTATTTTGTGGGAAAACGAAAAATCACCATGTACATCACTGACCTTGAGGTCAGTGATGTACATAGTGATTGATTTAGGAGCCCGTGCTTCGAGGGCAGATATTATGATATTCTTTTTACTTCCGCCCTACCTGTAACCAATGCTGCCCTACCTCAAGTTCGACTCTAGCTACAGCCCTGATGGGATGCACGCCTCTGGTATACAAGTATGTGATCAAGTGGCAAACAAATGTAAAACTTCTGCTTTAGATCACACAATAAGTGTTTTGAAATTTGCTTGTAAATGTTTTCTAAACAATTTAAGAATGTGTCCATCTTTCTTGTTGCTGTGCTTCTAATCTTCTTATTTATTATCAGTCTATCTAACTCACACCCAGAATCATTCTCCTTATTGCTTAAATACTTGATATCAGTGTAGTCCTTCCATTACAAAAGACATGATCAGTAGAGTAAACAAATTCAATATTTTCTTTCCTTCATGTCTGTCAGAGTGTAAGTGTAAAATACTAGCTATTAACATTGTATAAAATAATAAAATTTTAAATTTTACATGTAAAAGTAAGTTTTGATTTGGATTTTGGCAATGACTGAAATAACGGTCTGTAGAATCTTACCATATCTTAATAGATAGCAAGCAATACAAAATTGAGGCATATAAATAACTGAATGCTTTAGCAAGCATATTATATGAAAAACCTATGTACAACAATCAGATGTTTATTCGTTGCCATGTGTTATTACTTTCTATCTAATAAATAAATACAGTAAGATTTACCGTTACCCTTAGAGTCAGCAAGACCATGATCAAATGTTCAGTGTCTATTGGAAGTCCTGTTTCAGTTGGGCATTACTTAAAGCCAATGCAAAATATTGATTATAAGAAATGTATGTGAAAAATATCTACTTATGAAATGATTGCAAAAATGTTATTTATTGTGTATGTTCCTTAACTCATAGGTTGGTATGCGGTTGACCACCCATGCTGCAAAAAATGTTTTACTTTGCCAATGTCACCCCTGTTTCAGGGAAGGTCGGCAAAAGTTGCAGGGTTTATATTCATTTGAGGTTTAGATTTTAATTTGTAAGTACACATTCAGCATTTGTAAGCGCTAACTTACACTTGTCTTGTTTGTGGGCATGCATTTGATATGAGTTTTGAATGTTAACTTACCTTTGCAACTCAGATTATAGATCATAGATTATAGATCCGTGAATGAAATAAAAAAATAAATTACAACTAGGCGTATAAAAACATAAAATTTCAGTTGGTAGGTTGACAGCACTGATTGGGTAGAATGTCCCATCGATAAACATAAGATGGTCTGACTAGGTGCTGCTCATTGCACATTCTTGTCCTCCCTGAAGCCACTATAGTCGCATACAGCTGCTGCATGTCGGTCACTGATTGTTTATGTCGCACTATCATGGAATCTTGGCAGCCTCTCGACGACCATTCTGTATCAAAACGAATGTCATGTCGTCGCTGTATCTCCATAGGCGCAGTCCACACACCAAGGGAGACATCTTCGGAGTTGTACAGCCTGGAAAAAAAAAGTTCCAATCAGAGACAGCTTCCTGTCGTAAATTGATTCAGTTCAATGTTTACATCAATGGTTTGATAAATATTTGCATCGGTACAATGAACCGCTTCTAATAATTATACCCGCCTTGATTAATTATAACTTAAAAGTGTTCATCCTCAATCGGCATGCAGAAAGGGTGCATCCTGAAGACGCTAACTACGTTCCTAGCAAAACATTGTTTCCCAAAATGGTTCGTATAATATCCGAAAAGTGTAATTAATCTTGAAAGTTAATTATAATGTTATGTAACTCCAATCTAAATTTGATCTTACCTAAAAAACCTAGATATATTTGTAAAAATTGGTAAATAAGTCTCCATCCACTATCAAGTTGTAGTCTTCCAAGATCAAATTTACCTTCTCATAAAAATGACAGATTACTCTGAATTTCACGTTAGGTTGGTATGCGGCTGACCACCCATGCTGTAGAAATGGTTCACTTTGCCAATGTCACCCCTGTTACAGGGAAGGACGGCAAGAGTTGCAGGGTGTATGTCCATTTGAGATTGGTTTTTATGTTGTAGGCTCACATGAGGCACGTGCAAGCGCGAACTTGTATGTGTC
Source organism: Agapetus fuscipes (assembly GCA_951799405.1). Classification (NCBI taxonomy): domain Eukaryota; kingdom Metazoa; phylum Arthropoda; class Insecta; order Trichoptera; family Glossosomatidae; genus Agapetus; species Agapetus fuscipes. The sequence continues at coordinate 13,757,875 of OX637332.1, read as the reverse complement.
TTGGTTGTGGGAATGCATGTAATGGGAATCTCCAATGTAACATATCTTTGCAACTTAGATTAGATTAGATTAGATTCAGTTCATGTATTCAACAAATTAGATTCAGTTCATGTATTCAACAAATTAGGTTAAATGTACAAGACTTACTTGAGAGTGTGTGAGTTGTTGGCAACAAATCGCACAACGTGTCTGGACAATATGTAACCACCGCCCAGTGCATAAGGTAAGTAGCGATCACAGAGGAACCAGTCTTGCTCGGCCCAGCGGCCTTTGAGGCGGACACGAGCGTTGCCTTTAAAGTATCCCCAGTAAACACCTGGTACTGCCTTCTCACCATTCTAAAATAAAAAGATAATGTTCATAAATATGGCAATTGAAATCGGAAAGTTGTGGGAGCGAGCTTCATTTTCGTTATTAACACATATTTATAGACATTACTAGCTAAACCCGGTGTGCTTCACAACACCATTTGGGTTTATGGAATAAATTATTTCCATGCATAAAAGAAGCAGCCTATACGTAACAACAGAGCCAAAACAAAAATCCAATTGGAACCAAACTTCACACTATTCATCTCTAGGTTAATTTTCACGTTTTCTAAAAATGGTCTAAAACTGTTACGCGGCAAAACCAGGTACAGGAAACATCGACTGCGGTCCTTCCATTGATAATTTAAATTTAAAACTAAGGTATTTTCTAAAATGCTAAATTTCATTAAAAAACAGTCAAGCCATTTCGGAGGAGTGTGAAGCCTGATGGATGAAAGAGGTGTTATTCCTACAAAAATACTAAAATCGCAATGAAAACATGAAAAGTGAGAGTAGGAATGTGAAATTTTCAGATTGTATGTAAGTATGTTTTGATGACAAATAGTAAAAAACATACAAAAAAATAATTTGGTAAAAAAAAATTAAAGAAGAAATCTGTGTACGCTCTTTTTAATCATATAGCTGTATGATATATACTTGTTGGCCGATTCTCATACCTATCAAACATGCGTACAAAGTTTCATAAGAATCCGTAAAGCCATTTTGGAGGAGTGTGACCACAAACACTGTGACACGAGAATTATATATATGAGATTGAATGAATGTTACCGTAAATTTTTGAATTGATCTCATTTCATCAAGCAGTGTATCAATCCTGACAAAAGAATCATCATCACACTTGATCATGAACTGGAGAGCAGCATGTCTGTCAGATATCCACCTCAGGGACTGAAGGAGCTTACTGCTCAGAGTGGAATACTGGTCTCGCAAGCCTGGCAGCATCAGCAAATCTCCAAACATAGCTTGTTCGCTGCGCAGGAGGGCGCGCTGCTCTGCAGAGGCGCTGGCTACCCCAACAGCGAAATAATGCTGCACTTCTTCATCCGTCCCACCCTTCAAGCTCAACCATGTACTCCTGGTAACATTTCTCCTCTCCACATTAACTGGTTTAGAGAATATCAATACAACATATTTGACTATAGTCTCACTGCCGGCTATTCTTCTCTGAGGTAGCTTTCTGATATCATCACATTCGTCCAAGTTGGTTATACTTAGTGTCAGCATACATCCAACAATAAAGGAAAATACTCCCACTAAATATGTGTTGCTGTGTCTCATTTTGTTTTGTGTTCAATGTTGAAGAATTAAGAATTTATGAGGATTTAAAATAACAGATATCTACATTTAAATTGTAAATTTTCAGTAGAATAAAAAATTCAGTCAAGAATAATATATATATTGTTTACATACGAGGATGTCATAACTATTTTTCAAATATTTATATTATTCACAATCATAGATTTTTTACACAACGAGCGAATATTAAACTTTGAATCAATTGAAATGTCATGTTTTTGTTTATTGATTTGGTTGCCCTTTCAAGTAAACTTTCGTATGTCCTTAAAAATAATGGATGGATTATGATAGTTTTTTTTACAAAAAGCTGTTAAATATCTTCAAAGCAAGATGTAAAATTTATAGATTGATACATGCTGTTTTGTTTAAAAAATATTTTTAATAAATTTATCAACGAAAATTAATGGTAAATCACTGAATGGAACGGATAAAATTGTTTGAACTAACACTGGAAACGTCACAACATAGAAATTTCTTCTTCTTTTTATTAGCAACTCCATACGATAAATCTGAACGCCAGTGCTTAGATTTTATGCTGTTGATTTTCGCCTAAATATATTGAATTGAAAAAAAAAACATCAACAAAAAGGACGCAACTTTTGTCCGTGAATAATAATAAGTGCAGAAACTTCATAGAATTTTCAAAAAATTGAGATGAAAATGAACCCATAGACAGCTTGCACAAGTAGCTAGCTTCACATTGGTGAAATGTGAATATTTTGACAGACGAAGCAAAACGAAGGTAGACGGTGACTGTGAAAAAGCTTGTTTTGACTTTTGCAAAAAAGCAAATATATAATTTTACCATGGCGGCTGCTACTAATCAAAATTATAATTTCAAAATAGTACTATTAGGAGAGGGATGCGTTGGGAAAACTTCTCTGCTGCTTAGATACATCGAAGACAAATTTAACGACCAACACATATCCACCGTTCAGGTAAATAAACGCATTAACTCGCATATCAATTTATATAAGTAGGTATGTACTTTCTAATGCTTTTTAATGATTTATCGGTTTGTAACTACAAATTTTGAATTTTTAAGTACAATCGCAGGTGTTAAATGGTTAGTATTCGATGTACTAGTGTCTAATAAGTACATTATTTTAAGGGAATAATAATAAGGTCCGCACATGAATTGGCATAGACAATATTGCGTCGTAATCCGGCCGGGTTGCTAGGGAAAAGGCATGAAAATATTTTGTTGTTGGTTGCTAAGGACGGCAGTCACTGGCATTAGATTGCCGAGAAAAACTTCCATATTCAAAAATGTTCCGACCTCTTTGACATACCTACTTTAAGGTATGATGAATTAATTATTAGTACCTATACAGGCATTATTGCAATAACAGCCATTTCACAAGGCAAAACTTTGAAATCCAGGTAGGCAAAAAAAAAACTCTTCGGCAAAAGTCACACTTGCACCACAATGGTCCTTAGCAACCAATAACATAATATTCATCATTTTTTATCTAGGGAACCGGCTGTGTGATGTCATATTTTTTTATATGTCAATTCATAGATGTGAATGCAGTAAGACTTCCTTTTGAAAGAAACATATTTTGCTTTTAATTATATAAGTAAGTTTTGTAAAGTTAAATTGAGCAATATTTCACTTGAACTATTTATTAATTTTGAAAATCATTCTGATGGATTGCTATTATTTATAGCGCTACATGGATTATACTACATGCAGTCGATGGAGGGTGCTGTTGTGATGTTAGTGTCTACACACTGATTAATAAATATTGATGTGTTATTCGTTGATAATGTTCATACCTCTTTCTGGCCAGGTAAAAATAGATTGAGAAATTGCGTTCCTCGTCCCTTGAATTATAGACTGGTATGAGGCTGACCAGCCATCCTGTAAAACATGATTCACTTTGCCAATGTCATCCCTGTTGCAGAGAAGGATGGCAAAAGTTGCTGGGCTTATGTTCATTTGAGGTTTGCTTTTGGAGTTGTGAGTACACATGCAGCATTTGTAAGCAAGATCTTACACGTGTCTGTTTGTGGGAATGAATTTAATATGAACTTTAAACGTTAATATTTCTTTGCAACTAGATTAGATTAGTTGTAAATGTATATTTAAAAAATATATATATGTTTTGTGAAGTTACAAAAACTAAGAATACAGATCACATAATGGCTGTCAAGTTTTGTAATAAAATTTATACAATCTGTTCTCCTGCCGTTCCTTACAGGCTTCTTTCTTGAGTAAGAAGTTGAACATCAACGGGAAGAGAGTCCACTTATCAATATGGGATACAGCGGGCCAAGAAAAGTTTCACGCACTCGGCCCCATTTACTATAGATCATCAAATGGAGCTGTTCTCGTGTATGATATAACAGATGAAAAGACATTTCAAAAGGTAATCTTTTATATTACCACCTTCTTTATTATGATTTCATTGTTTCCATCTGTGAATCACACAAAAAACTTAATGTTGACTCGTGTTTCTTTAGATAAAGATGTCCATTTATCTTTCCACTGTTTAGGAGTCTTCTAGCTGAGTTAACCTAATAGTATCTCATTAGCTACAGGTCGCGTCATGTAAAAAAACGCTAGCAGGCAAGCTAGTAGGCGTAGGAGATTTATCGGCGTGACTATTTGGTATTTGCGCGACTGTACCCATGCACAAACACACCCCATCCACTTTTTCTCAGTTTTCTTTTTATATGATGCGACCTGTACTAAGTGTGTGATCTTTCATGACTCATTTCGAAGACATAATCTCTCCAAAATCACCTCTTGGATTTACTCCATCTTACTGGTCTATAGCGGATGCTATCTCACCTTAGATATTGGATGCTTTTTTGCCATTTTCAGCCTGTTATCATTCTAAGGCCTTTCATTTCAGAAGGCAGATGATCTTTTGCGGAAATCGAACCCACTTCTTTCCCATTAAAAGTCGGAAGCGTTAACCATTAGTCTACAGACCAGCTAATGTGCTTCTACTTCACGCAATAAATAATTTCTCCATGTATCTCTAATACTTACCTTTATGTTTTCAAGATGAACACCTTTGATATTTTCAGGTAAAATCATGGGTAAAAGAACTGAAAAAGATTCTAGGATCGGAAATTTGTTTAATGATAGCTGGAAACAAAGTGGACCTTGAAGCTGACCGAAATGTTACTGTTGAAGAAGCTGAAAGGTGCGCCAATTTCCATTATTTTTCAGGATATTATTTACGTTGTTTTATGATTTTTCTCAGGAATTTAGCAAAAAGGTTAGGGATAATTAAACTTATAAGCTACCTTTGTTTGAGCGTTTAAAAAGGTTTACTCAGCAATGACTACCAGCCCCCTCGGTTGCTGGGAAATACCCACTTTAATTGAAGTGGTTGGCGTAAGGTCGGCTCCATTACCTGTAAAAGTAAATAGGTTCCACTCGCTATATGCAACCCCTGTGGGGAGAATGTGGCAAGAAGTTCCACTTAATGTGTAACTGAGATGCCTAAAACATGGCTAAATTGTACTGTAGAAAAACATTTTATTGATTATTTACGTGCAGCTAGATATCAATTTTTAATGAATAAAAGTAGCAGTCATCATTTTTATATGAATTTCATGGACTCAGCAGTCATAAATTAGGAATTTCAGTGTTGTTATTCAAATATGAATTGCCATTGTTATATGGATTTATGTTTCAGTATTTTTAACATGTGAGATAAAAAATGAAACTGCAATGCTAATGAACAAAAGCCATTTTTCATGAGACATTGACCGCTTACTCATTGTTTATAACAAAGGCTTGCTGTGCTTGGTAATAAAACTGTCTTGAGTGGGGCAGTGGCAATTATAGTTCTCCTATTTCTTTTTAAGTTTTCAAAGATACTTGTACAATAATACCCCAGACTTCAGCCATAGGTGGCACCAAGAGAGAGTCCTGTAAGTTGAATCTGTGTAAGTCAGAGTTCAACCTTGCATATAAATATGTATATGAAATCAGGACCAGAGTCTAAAGAAAACAATAGTTTAGAAGGAACATGTTAATCAAAATGCTAGATGAATAAAATAATTTACAGTAGTAGGAATAAAACAACGTAAATCCTTTTATTTTGGTATCGAAGGCTTCATATATTCTAACAATGTCGCCTGACGAGTTAAATTTTTCTTCTGGTTACTTAAAATTTCCTCGTAGCATGCCAGTAACTTTATTTCCCGTTTTGTAGTAGACACACACTCTTCATTGGAATGTATTTTTTCCTAAAATTTGTAAACCCTTTTCAGTTGTACTGAGGCCTTCTATTAATTTGAAATAAACCTAATTTGCACTGCATATGTAATGTTTTACGGAATTGCAATTCTAATTCCACACAGAATATTTTGGAACTTGTCATAAACCGAACACGCCAATACCCGCAATGATAAAAAAAAAAACCGCCTATCTCCAAATTTGCATAAAACGGGGTTGAGTAAGTCGGGGTATAACTGTATACAAGGATACCAGTGAATGAAAGCAAAACTTAAAAAAAGAGAATTTAGGAATTTTAAAATCATATTTTTTCACATTTTCATGTGTTCATAAAAGCTTTCACCTGTACTTTTTTAGTGTAATAGCTGTTTCGTCCTGGACAGAAATAGGTTTAAAAATTACACTCATTACTTTATTAAATTTATTTAATGAATTATTCATGCACAATTACCCACCCAATGGTATGTGCTGACTCAAAATTAGCGGTTATAGTGCCTGACAGGAATTTAACAGGTGTTGTTTTATTGTAACCATATACCTGTCAAATTACCACCAAATTGTCCTCTCAGCCATGCCATAGCATTGTCAATTTTTTTACAATAAAAAAATTAAAGTATTATTTTAATGTGTCAGCTATATCAATTAATAGTCTATAATCTAAATTTCAAAGTATCAACATTTAGGATTTATTATTAGTCAAGAATTACAAATTGATCAATGGCTATAATATTTATATATAATATTTATATACAAATTGATCAATGGCCATTGATCAATTTGTAATTCTTGACTAATAATAAATCCTAAATGTTGATACTTTGAAATTTAGATTATAGACTATTAATTGATATAGCTGACACATTAAAATAATACTTTAATAAGCTTCAAAGATCAATACAGATCTCAGGGCTGTCAGCCGTTGGGGCACTGACAACCTTGTAGTGTTCAACGTCAAAAAGACTCAAGCATGTCTGATATCCTTAAAGAGGATTCCAAACAACTATCTCCCAACTTTCGACAATGTCTCCCTCTCTAACCATGAACACTTAAATCTTCTTGGTGTTTCTCTGTCATCAGAGTTAAAATACCATGATGCTATTGAGTCTCGCACAACTTCCGCTTTCCGGCGACTCGGCATATTATACAGAGCCCGTAGGTTTTTTACTTCAGCCCAGTTATTGACTCTGTATAAATCCCAAATCCGCCCCATTATCGAGTATGGCAGCCATCTCTGGTGTGGTATGTCCAAGAAGTTGAGTGACCAACTTGATTCAGTGCAAAGGAGGGCAGTGAGGTTGATCAATGATCCTTCTCTGACATCCGATCTGCAGCCGCTCCAGCACAGAAGAAAAGTTGGAATGCTCAGTCTTTTTTATCGATATTACCACGGAGCTTGTTCTAATGAGCGAGGATGACAGAACCAAGAACTCAAGCAACACCTCTGCGGCACCCTTCCAGGGTGACATAGACCCCCAAGACTCACAAGAATTGGGGAGCCTCCCGCACAGGATTCCTTAAAAAAAAAAAATATATATTTTTTACAATAAATAAAAATGAAATAGTCATCTGTAATAGACTCAGCCTAAATTTTAATTTAGAACTTTTTTCTCACCAGGTAAACTTCACACTTGTATGGGATTACCATGCTTAGCAATCAATAAAAAACTATTTTTTTAACATTTTCCCTAGCCGTGAGACGTCACAATTTTGTCCATGTCAATGAATGTGTGGACCTCATTTTCAGGTATGCGGAATCAGTTGGCGCCATGCATTTCCACACATCGGCGAAACTCAATGAAGGTATTGAGGAGTTGTTCCTAGAAATAACCCGACAAATGCTCCAGCGACGGCAGATTGAAGAAGAGACGATTGGCACTCCCACCGGCCGACCACTGCTAGTTGAAGATGACGAGATTCCACCAGCCTCTGGGTGCTGCCGAGGAAATTAAATTGGTAATAATTCTTTCATTCCAATAAACTTTAGTTTCACAATAAGTAGCGCGAATAGAATTCGTTCACTGGTTTTGCGACAAATCAATCATAGAGAAATTATCCACTGATAGTTCAGTCATGGACATTCGGTCACATAACCTGAAATTTTGATCACTTGTAATACATGTCACAGACAGCTCCATCACAGAAGACTTGCTCTCTAACAAACATTTGTTATTACCATCTCTATGATTTCAGTTTTCTATAATTTAGCTTAGAGTGGAGAAGAATCCTGGATTCAGCCAAGGCCCAACCAAAGTTACTGAGCTTATGTTGATGATGATAATTTTTCTTAAGTTTGCCCTTACACATGCTGCATGTGTACAAAATAAAAACCCAAACCTGAAATGAACATAAACCCGGCAACTATTTGTCTATTTTTTAGATAAAGTTTTCTGTGATGAAGCTGTATGAAAACCATATATGACCGAATTGTCCATGAACAAAAAGTAATTTGGACCAATTGTCATGTAACAGAGTTGTCTGTGACCGATGTGTCTGTGGAAGAGTTATTATTGACCTATTGCTAGAATAAGAATATTGCATATTTCTAAATTGCTAATATTAAGATTTTTCATACAATATTTTTCAACTAGTTGGTTTAACTTATGTGAGTATAAAAATCCAAAACTCTATAACTATTGCGCGAGAGAATCATAGTGACATTTGATGAAAGGTTTTCAATTTTCAAAAGACAAGGAACTTGTTTAACCTTTTATAAAATGGCTTTTTGAGTTGTAACTTGAGACAACCAGCTAAAATAAGAAGTTTGTTAAAAAAAGTGATTTTTAAAATAAGTTTACTACGTAGATTAGATTTTGATTTAATTTTGTGTTGTTAAAAGTCTTACAGTCAATACGGTTTATAATCTTGAAGAAACATATTACGCGCTGTTAATACAAAAAAAAAAAAAACATTACCAGTCAACGATATTGCTTGCACACATCATTGCTTGATTGTGATTTCCTGGCCAAAAACAACATCACTAGATCATTCTTTTTCCACTGGATTTGTCTTACTCAGACTTTTTCTTTCCCCAAAACTGAAAGCAAAACGTGTACAGTGCTTAGTTTGGATTTATAACATAGAAACTACATTGCCGGTAGAGCTCAAAGCGATACCAAAAAAACGCAAATCAGAAGTACCATGCTAATAAGAAGAATCTCTGATACAAGTGTGCTAGATCTGAAAAGAATTACTTAGAGGGAGAAAAAAAAATGTTATTAGTTTAACAGTTCAAGAAATGTCACCGTATTTTTAACAGACGTCACCAACCTTTGTGATGGGATGCGAATTAAAAAATTCACATCGCTGAGGAATCTATTGTTGTGAAAAAGTGAAACTTTATTAACTGGTTACATTCTCTAGCTATCAGTGGAGGAGTAATTGCGTATATTTACAGTCTTATTCTCAAAATATTTCATCCATTGATGATCCAGGAATCATCATTTTTTTGTAGAAAAATTCACAACAAATTTAAGCGACAGATGGGCCTTGAATAAACTGTGTGTGAAAAACATGGATAATGTTTGTTATTATAGTACAAAGAACATTGAGTTATAACAAGAAACTAAACAAATCAATACTTTGACCTGGCGAAAGAAATACCAAACTGGAAATCATTTATGTTTTTGAACAAAACCACAAGTGTGCTAAATTTCTAATAATGAGCAAACATCAGTCTTCTATGTTACTGGCGTCCTTGGCAACCAATAACAAAATATTTTTATGCCTTTTCCCTAGCAACCTGGCGGCATGACGATACAATATTGTCTACGTAATTTGCTGACCTCATTATTTTTTGGATCTGCATATGCATGTCTTTTGAATAAGTAAAATTATGAATTTCGTTTTAAGTATTCAATTTGGCAATAAAAATGAAGACTCAGATAACAGACACTATCAAAATTCTTATCACTAAAAAAATTGAGAAAAACAAAGTCTTTGTTGTATTGTATAATTATATTAAGCAAGTACTTGTTGGCAAATATGCAGGTATTTGAAGCCCTAGTAATTTAAGCAGTGAGTGATTATTTTATTTTCAATCATAAGTCAATAGACCTTTAAAGTAACCTTCTTTCACTTGAGGACCATACTGTTATAATAACTCATTTTTATCCCTTGTTCTTCAATTCTTTCCACCATTATTGTTCATAAAGTCAAAATTATTCAAAATATTATGGTTCTTTTGTACCTACTCATAAATCAATCCTTGTCTACTTGAAAAAAATAGAAAACAAACAGAATTTAAACTGCAAGAAAATGGCATTTAGAATATTCTCCTTAAATTACTGCTAGTTTTTCATTTCCACATTGATTTTTATAAACATTTTTGTTAATGACTTAATTATTTTTTTGGTTTTTCTTCACAGATGTTACAGAATATGACGATTTCTCAGCAAGAGAGAAACCATTTGTTATACATGATTTATAATGAAAAATCAATTACATGATTCGTGTACTAATATTGTGTAAAGCTATCTGTTTGTAAGAATATCAAAAATGTAAATATATATTTTTGTTGTTGTTTTAAAACGTAACTCCGTAAAATTATTTGTGTTGTATAAACAATAGATGTTCTATGCAATTTGGTATTCATACTACCAATGTAAAATCACTGTTGTATTTCAAATTAATTAATCAAATCATTCATTCCATGATAAATATAATTAATTGTTTGTCTTTGATGCATCCAGAATTCAATTTGTTTTTATATTTTGTTGTATAAGAGTTTTATGAAATTATTGTTTTATTTGGAAAAAAATGTTCTTTTATCATGAGTTATTTTAAATATTGTCTTTTGACAGTTCTGATAAAAAAATGAGAATCCATCATTTATTTTATTCAAATGTACAAGAGAAATATAACTTTCCCCCTTATTCAGAAATTGGTTTTAATTTTTAAACCAGTTTAATGTCAATTTTTCCATACTAGAATGTGGGTTTATTTCTGGTTTTAGGTTCAGCCAATCTAATGAAAAGGACCGTTTATATGTAGCATACAGTAAACAGTCAATTATTTTGATGGATTAGGTTTTTTTCAGATTTATATTAAAACTTTAACGTAACCATGATTTGATTGTATAAAAGCCAAATTCACTGTATATTTTCTCTTCAAAGAAAATAGCATGTAGGTATCAGTGGCGAAGGGTGAAATTTCACAGAAGGTAACCCGGTTGAAAAAGCAAAGTCCCTTGTTAGTACACCAAGGCAAGAAAAAAGACGTAGATGCATCTGAGAAGATACTGGCCACCCCTGGAGGAATGGCAGTGAGATACAGTGACAGTTACATGTTCCACCATCATTTTATTCCTAACAAAAAAAACTGTGGGTATTGAAATTAAAAGAGTGCCATTAATAATTATATTATAGTGAAATTCTTTGGAAATATGTAAAGTGAGTAAGTAAGTGCCGTATTGTTGAGGACAGAAAATATTCCAAATTTTATTTTATGGAAAACAAAATGCACTCAAAAAACCATAAATTGCAATTAAATTTGCAGGAATTAAATACCTAATCAACTTAAAATGTTTCTTTATTTAAAATACTGTGACATAATACCCAGCGCTCCGGAGAACAAAAAATATGTATCGCTTATCACGACAGGCATAATATGCGGTGAACCATAATAATATCCGAATAACTCGGGATAGAGTGGCTTCTTTGGCATACTGTTTGACGAACCCGCCCCCCGCCCCGCATCCTGCTTCCTCCTCCAGCCGCACGGCAGCTATCATAAGACGCACTCATACATTCATACAGCGCCCTATAACTCGGTATTCACGGTGAGGAAAATTATACCTACCTACAGAACTGTGCTGACTACTCGTATATAGTACCTATACCGCGTTTTGCGGGAATTTTAGGGCCGATCTTATAAATATCACTCCACGCATGCTACGCCAAGACTGCATGGTTTCAATAGAAAAAATATACGTAATGTTTTTGTTTTAATTTTTACTTTGTGGCTATATTTTTTAACTGCTTTGTTGCCTCATTTGAAAAGGGAAGCCGATGGGAATCGAGTTGTTGGCATCCTTCGCCACTGGTAGGTATTATTTAATCCAGTGTCATCCTTTCAATGATTTCAAAGCATTCAATGATGTAAAATGATAAATGTAATAAAATATATATTTATACCCAAAAATAAAATAGATAGGTAGGTAATTAGAATAGCAAAAATATAATTCCTATATGTTTACAAATTCTTTTGTCTTTTTGCATAGTGTAAGTATTTAACGAAGTTGACATATATTTTATGTTCCTTACTTATAAATTCCGACAGAGAATCAATTGTTTCAGACTACTTGAGATTATTTTTTCATATTTCTTTTTGATTATACAATCATGTTAGTATAAAAAAACTATAATTATAAATATATAAGTCATGTGGAATCAAAAGCAGCAATTTAGGATTTGTTCTATAATGTGATAATTATATTTTGTCAAACTCCAGAAAAAAACCTCCAAGTATGGGATTTTTTAGGGAGCACTCCATTTAATAAGGTTGTTGGGGATCAGAGAGAGCCCTAGAGGTGTGACACAAAAACAGGGTTATCTTATTATGTATTATTAAAAAAAACCTGATATTATATGCAACACACAGGAAATCAATCTCTCATCTATAATCTAAGTTACAAAGATATATTCACATTCAAAGCTCATATCAAATGCATGCCCACAAATTAACACGAACAAGTCCTCGCTTACAAATTAAAATCCAAACCTCAAATGAACATAAACCCTTCAACTTTTGCCGACCTTCCCGGAAACAGGGGTGACATTGGAAAAATTAACCTTTTTTACAGTATGGGTGGTCAGCCTCATACCAACCTATAAGTCAAGGGATTCATCTCTAATATATCTTTTTTTAAATCCTTGATTGCTGCCTTTGGTTCTATGTGACTCTATCTAAATCTAAATCTAAATCTAAGCTGCAAAGATATGTATCATTTGAGATTCATATCAAATGCATTCCCACAAGCAGACATGCATAATTTCGCGCTTACACATGCTGCATGTGGACCTACAATATAAAAACCCCAATCTCAAATGAACATAAGCCCTGCAACTCTTGCCGACCTTCCCTGAAGCAGGGGTGACATTGGCAAAGTGAACCATTTTTTACAGTATGGGTGGTCAGCCGCATACCAACCTATCAGTCAAGGAGTAATGACTAATAATATAATAACTCTATGATGAACACAAATCCTGTAACTGCAATACACTTATTATTTATTTATTTTATATGGGAAATTCTACAATATCAGGTTGGGGAAAAAGTCTTTTCGCATATAGTATGTATATACTTGTAATGAAATATCTTTGACTGTACTATTTGTATCTGGCTGGTTTTCGTCACATTAAAAAGGGGACATTTCAAAAAGAATAAAATTGGGAAAATTTTGTTTCCCGATATTTTTCATTTGTTTTTCTTTGTGTCAAAATAAGCGAATCTAATGAAGAAATTAGATACATTTTAAAATTTTATTACAAAAAAAATTATAAATAGAAAGGGTGTGGTCTTTCATCATGATAACGCTAGACCACATACATCTTTAGCCACACAGCAAAAATTAAAAGAGTTTGGCTGGGAGGTGTAAATACATCCGCCATATAGCCCTGACCTTGCAGCTTCAGATTTCTACCTGTTTTGGTCTCCTCAAAAATTTTCAGGCATTGTCAGGTTAACATCAAGAGAGGACTGCCATAACTACTTGTTGCGTTTTTTTGATCAGAAGTCCTAAAATTTCTACAGCAACAGGATCATGTCTCTACCTAAAAGATGGCAGGTAGTCTACGAACAAAATGGCACATATGTACTGTAATTAAATGTAAATTAACTTTGAAAAAAATTGACCTGAATTTTCATATAAAATGCGAAGAAACTTTTTCCCCGACCTATTATAAAGATAAGTACCTAGGTACTTACTTTTAAAAAAAAACTGGCATGTTATTGAGGATTGATTTTTTTTTAATTATAAGAGTGATTCTTAATGAATGTGATAAACAAAGGGTAAAAATAGGGAAGTCATAATTGCGACGATTTCTAATGAATTTATAGTTAAATAACATCTGTAACAAAGCCTATTCATCTGACATTACATCACCTTAGTGCTTGTTTATTTTATCTACAACAAAGGTAATTTCACGTAACAATGTTTGCGTGTGTAATGGGCCAATGTATCTTACAAATGCTGGAAATAGATATTAATTACAATGATGATGATGATGATGATGGATGATTTCTTTCCTGTGGCGCCATTTAATGGTCCAGGACCATCTCAAGGGCGCCATGGCAATGAAAACCACTCTCACATTATTGTGTCTTATGTTTTTTTCTTAGCTCAGATTTTGTAGAATGTGATTTATATAAAGGTCATCTTTGAGCCAAATGGTAGATAAATCTAACAAACACTGGGGGGCGAGTAGACTACTAATGTAATATTGTTATCGAATAAATTTTCACTATAGATACCTGCATTTTTTTTTAGTAAGTTCTGACAAAATGCATTTACTCCTCAAATCAAAAACTGAGATAATCGGGCTCTGATGTTTGTACCACTGCTGCAAAAATAAAAACTGTTTCTGAAGGGAAGCAAAAATTTAAATCAATAATTGGCGTGTTTCATTTAAAAATAATGCCTTATGAAGTGACTGTGTCAATGAATGCATTTGATAACTTGGTGTTATATGAATTATATAGAACTAAATGCAGCAATCTAGGATGTATTTTTAAAATGAGATAAATGTATGGAATCACAGGAAATCATTTTTTCATTACTTTTATGTAGTTATTTCATTTTTGTAAGAAAATCTGTATTGCTGCCGTATGACTCTATGGAAAAAAATCATAGGAGTGTAGAGTAGGATGCAAAGGACATTCAAATTTAAAAAATGTCAAGATAATAATAATACAATGATTTTTTTGGTGAGCGCTGTTTTTGCTTTGTGAATCACACGTCAAGAACCCTCTGCGAGCTTGGCTGTTACTATAGAAAGTGCCAATTTTCAAGCAAGACCCAGTTGCTGTAAAATTGAATGGACGTTTGGTGACCGATCTTTGTCAAAGGTATATGATCTTTTCAACACAGCAAAAAGCATATTTGAAAATATATAAATGGTGTATTTTTGTGCTCCGCCGGGGGTTTAAACCCATTATCTTCCATTTACGAGTCCGAAGCGCTCAACACTAGACTATGGACTGGTCTAAGAAGTGAGTTTATGCATTTTGTCTGTATATCATATTTACTTAATTAAATATGTAAAACTCTATAAAAATATATGAATGTATGTGTCATTTTTTTCATGTGCAATAACAATGATGACACTTTTTTATTTTAACAACCTCATCAAAATGTTTTATAATTATTTATGCCTTTATAATAAACCTTTTATAGGCAAAAACAATTGACTTGGCACAATGTTTTAAATTACAGTTGTTTATTTGTGGGAAAACATCATAGGGAGGTCCTCAGCATCCTTTAATCTAAATTGCAATGATATAGTAACATTTATCTCATTGCAGTTCTATGTAATACATCCTATCTGAAGATCCAGTGACATCACATTCGCCTAAATAAAAAATTCCCATTTTACTAAAAATCTAAAATGATTTTAAATAGCTATAATATAAAAACTACGCCAGATATTATTTTTTCTTGAGTTCTTTAACCTGCTTTTGCATCACATATTGCAATTTTAGCTCTCCTCTTCTCTTTGGATGAATTGATTCATGACATATACAAGTAGGTAGGTACCTATTTTTTATCTGAAAATGCATCTGCATTTTCAAAAATGTAGTCTTATCATTTTATGAAATAAAAAAGTGAAATTACCTTATTCCTGTGTATTGAATAGCTATTTTGTGTAAAAGTATGGTTAAGTCAGTGTCTACACTTATCTCAATATTACTCCTTGCCACTTCAAACAACCATTTTTTTTCAACTAACTACTTGTAAACATTCATTTAAGTTGTAATTTTTTTGTGATTCCTTTGTAATTATCAAAATATATTTTTTGTTCCAGTTTAAAAGAAAACTTGTTTCATTTATCACTTTCAACCTTCGTCATTGGAATGTTAGTCTTTTGACAAAGTATTAGTTTTAATTAACAATACATCTCACGTCATAAAACAACTGCGAAATCTATTAGAGCTTTAGATTACCATTGTACTTTAGAACTTCCAGCTCTATATTTGTAAGCACATACTATGGATGCTAGTTAGTCCTAAAATACCATCTAAGTTGCAAAGATATATTAACGTTAACGATTCATATTAAATGCACGCCCACAAGCAGGTTAGTTCGTACTTACAAAAGTTAAGTGTAAGTTCTAGCTTACAAAATAATTATGCAGGTTAGTTCGTACTTACAAAAGTTAAGTGTAAGTTCTCGCTTACAAAATAATTATGCAGGTTAGTTCGTACTTACAAAAGTTAAGTGTAAGTTCTCGCTTACAAAATAATTATGCATGTGTACCTACAAATTAAAATCCAAATGTCACATGAGCATGAACTAAACCCTGCAACTTTTGCTGTCCTTCCCTGAAAGAGGGGTGAAATTGGCAAAGTGGGCCTAGCACGGTTCTACAATTTAAAATTCTAATGTCTTAGATAATAAGAAACAAAATTACTCAACAAGTATAAAATACTTTCAACTTTACCAATGTTGCTATTTTTTAAAATTTAATTATACCCAAATTTATATAGGAATATATAATCTAAGTTGCAAATATATATTATCATTTAAAATTCATAGTCGCGCTGGACTTACAACATAAAAACCCTATCTTAGATAAACATAGGCCCAACCACTCTTGACAGCATTCCCTTAAACAGAGGTGGCATTGACAAAGTGCACCATTTTTTACAGTATGGGTGGTCAGCCTCATAATTCAAGGTAATCATCAGGAATCATTTTGTTTAAACTAGTGAGGTCCAATAGAATAAGTCAAGCAGGCCGTGTAACTGGTAAAAATCCTTCAAATCAAATCCTACAGCCTTTTTTTTCTTATCACACTTTTTTCTGGAAAAATATCAGATAGAATTAAAAATACTACATTAGGAAATCATAGGAAGGGAGAATATGTATAGTAAGGTTTTATTTTTCATCACTAAAATACAACCAATATTTTTCATTACTGCTAAATGTAGGTACATATATAATTATTTACATTGACATAGATTCATAGCATTAAAATTAGAATGCATTTTTTTTTCGTACATATAAAATACATTTATGTGAGGCATTATTTTTATCAACATCATACTGGCCCATAAATTTAACTATTCTTTTGATTTTTAGGAAAAGGAGTTAAAAGATGCATTAATTTTGTGTGGGAAAGAAACAACAGAATGAGTAAAAAAATCGAGTTCAGAGTGATTCTTTAGATAATACATGTATCTGGTAAGGAAAAATGATTTGAGTCAAAAAATAAAATAAAATTTACTTTGAAAAACGATAGATGACATGAATAATTATTATAAATATTTGGCAAATTCTTCAATTGTTTTGGCTCTCCTCACTTGCATTTTTTGACTCATTCCGTTGTTCCTTTCGCACACAGAGTTAACTAACTTCATTTAACCATTTTTGAGAATATATTTCAATACTTTGAAAGCATTTAGAAAAACATCCCATTAATAAAAGATGTTTCCTGAAACTAAAAAACCGGTGAAAAAAATATTTTATGTTTTTAAACAGTACTATTCACAAAACATTTGATCCATGGATGATCTATGGAACATCATTTTTTTAATGGAAAATTCGCTGTAGGCTGCGGATGAGCAATGGCTTTGCTCTTTGAAAAAATAACTCCGATACTGATAATTCAAGTAAGGGTTTTATTGATAATTAAAAAATACAATTATTTATTTTTATTGTGAAAATACTTAGATAGATTAGCGGTTAGCCAATTGTGCCTTCAACCGATTCTATGCTTCCTGAATTTTGGTAACAAAGCAAAACAACTTGTGACACAGATGGCTTACTATTCACTGTAATTGTAATGCACTTAGAACAATCAGATTGAAGTAATTCAATATACTCATTTTCATAATATACAAAAAATAAAGATCAATTTTTCACTCAGTCTTATAATAGATTTCAGTAAAGTAACAACATTCAAAATATCACTTACATTTATCCACAATTGAATCACTTTTCATTTTATGTTTTCTCATGACATTTGTTAGCTTAGTTACATATAAGCTAGTTTGATATTTTTAATTTGAGGACATAAAATGGGCTCAACTCTATGTACTCAATTCCAGATTTTACTAAATTCTGAGAGTCTTGTAATTGCTATTATTGTGAGGAACTACCATAACACATTTTTATGGAACTGGTTGCGGGCAGGAACAATACAAATACAGCTTTGGTCTTCCATTGAATGCTCTTCCAACTCCTGTCCCAAGCCTAATATTTAATGCTAATAATGCTTGCCCTACAAATAAACATTGATAAGTTTGTGTTTACATGATTTAATATGCATCCTAAACGCTCATATTTCTTTGGAACTTATGAAGATTATAGACTATAAATGAAATATGAAAAGTGGAAGAAAATGGACCAAAAAAGTTTTGGAATGTCGTCACCTCCTTACTCAATGGGCAAATGACATACAAAAAACTGCCTGTAGGCCATAATAGAGAACGGTCCAAGACATGAGCAACTGTAGGAGGCTAGGGAAGGCTTATATTCAACCGTAGACTTGGAACTAATGATATAAAAGTTGATTATGTAGTATTGAGTCCAAAATTATCATCCTTGAACTAAAATTTACACATTATCTATTTTGATCACATCATCCAGTTTTTGTGCAAAGTGTGGCCACTTTGATATCTCATCAAAAAGTGCTTGTCCTGGGCTAAGAGACGGTATCAACTGACGATGCCCCACCAACTTATAGTCTCTTGATATCTTGTTTTTTGTGACACCGAGTTCGATGAGGCGACGTGCGGCCAACAACTGCCTGTCAGGAGGTAGAACGGTGAGGAAGGTTCCAATGAACCCGATGCCAATGCTACCATTGTTGTAAGACTTGGTGTGAGCTCCCATCTTGTCCCAGCCGCGGCACTCGTAAACGGAGCCATCCCCGCCAACCATAAAGTTGTACCCGATGTCGTACCAGCCCATAGATTCAATGTGATAGGTTTGAGTTTGACGCACATTGAAGATGCAGCTCGCCTGAAAAATATGTGTTGAAAAACATGAGAATAATATTTGTAATTGTAGTTAAATATTTTTAGATTCGACTTCACTAATCGTTTTGTTAGAAAAATATGATAAAACTTTACTTGTGGCAGAATACCGCTGAAAGATTGTGAAGGAAAAAGAAATCGGAAAGAAAAAATAGGAGTTAGGAAGAGGAAAAAATGGAATGAAGAAGTATAGATTTTGCATGCAATGAATTCAAAAGATATTTTAATGAAAAAAATTAACAAATGGATCCTTCACAACAGTCACAAGCACGTCACAAGTCAAGACTTAAAATGAGGACTATAATTTCTTAATCTGTTCATACATAAGTATGAACCTTTTTTTTATTACTGAAACTAAAATCAGCCTTCGTTGTAATAATAATAATAATATTAGGATGATTTATTTGGTGAGCGCTGTTTTTGTGTGTATCACACCTCAAGAGCCCTCTGCGAGCTTGGTCATCGCTGTAGAAAGTGCTAATTCTCAAGCAAGACCCAGTTGTTGTAAGGTTGGATGGACCTGTGGGATAGACCTTTCAGTGACCGGTCTTTGGTAAAGGTTTATGAATTTTTCAACTCAGCGAAGAGCACATTCGAAATATAAATGGTATATTTTGTGCTCCGCCGGGATCCGAATCCACAACCTTCCATTTACGTGTCCGAAGTGTTGCCACTGGACTACGGACCGGTCCAAGATGCCAACGACACGCGGTGTACCTAGTACACTGTAGTACATTGTAGTCTCCTATTATTTATTTGTTTTTATTTTTCAAGTGGTAAGCCAAAGATCGGTTTATATTGTAGCTATTTTTACTTTAGAGGCTTAGCTCTAAATAGTGATTTGGTGTTTTATTGATAAGGGTTCTTGAGACATGACATCATCCAGAATAATATTTTTTTAATTGAATGGTATTAAGCATTTAAAGGTAAGAAGGTACATACAACATACCTATGCATGTAGGGTAGAAATAAATTATTTGAGAGGAATGACTGATAATAGTCTGAATGATAGGGTCCAAAATGACTGGGTTATGAAGGAGTGCGGTGAAAACGAGAACAAAAGAGTAGATACAATGTGATAGTTTGATGAACAACTTAAAAAAAAATGTATAAAAGGAAGCAAGCAATGGGAAGACCGAGGAAAAAATGGACTGAACAAAATTAAACAATATTGCAAATGACTGGAACATACAGAGTGAGAAAAAGAAAAGAGTATGCATGAATGTCGAGGAGATGAAAGAAGTGTGCAAGGACAGAACAAAGTGGAGACACATCTGCGGAGGTACTGGTCACACCTAGTGCAATTACTGCTGGAAACAAGTACCTGGTCTGTGCAGTTTTCTGTTGCAGTGTGAGCGATGATCACCAAGTTGACAGGCGTCTCCAGAGGATCTAAGGGTCCAGTTGCTGGCTGAGCTAACCACTGCTGTCTTGTGATGATTCTGAGACCTCGTGACAACTGAAGCACTTTATCTGTAAGTATAAACGATAACCAGCTTAATGCACTGAGTGTTAAAAACGCAGATACTTTTTGGTTGGCTTTAAAATTTAGAAAGAAGCACTTAATTTTTAAATAAATATTTTAGAGACCTTGATATAATTATGTACCATGTGCGAAATTTGTGATGTGAACAAAAAAATATTCAAAATTTAGGTTCCACTTTCGCAAATACTGAGGCCACTGTAACATTTAGGTATACACAGAATTTTGAGAGAAAAATTAATATAAATGCTGACTCCTCTGAACTCTGATTACACGAGTTTTCTTATAGGCGTGTATTTAATGTGAATCGAAAATGTTAATTTATTTTGAATCTTAGATTGTATGGAAAACTTATGGAAATGCTCACTAGATGCACATTTCTAGATTCCATACACATTTTGAACGCTGTAAACGATATGGTCTAACAATAAATTAAAACCAGCCCCCTCAGAAGCTGATAAAACACCCACTTCAACTGAAGTGGTTTTGCAAAGGTCCTGCACCCTTTCCTGTAAAAATAAATATATTACACATGTCACATGCGACCTCTTTGAGAATATCATGGTAAGGAGTTTCCCTTTACCTGCGGCTTAGTTTTTTACATCAACCGGAAAACCCCCAAATAGTTGCCTCCACGTGCTTCCAATGCTGTGCATGTATGTCTCTGGTTAGAGAAAAATCGTAAAACAAACAAAGAATAATTATAAAATAGAAAATGAAAGATGGATTAAGGAATGAAAAGGTAATGAAAGAATATTAGTTGAATGAGGGTGTGATAGTAAAAGTACAAAAGAATGTGATGAGATGGTTTGGGCATGTGAAAAAAAATAATGATGATAGACTGACAAAGTATAGGTATATACAGAGGATGTGTGAGGGGAAAAAGACGTAAGGGACGACCGAGAAAAGTATGGAGTGATCATACCGAGGAGATTGTGAAAGAATGGGATATACAAAGTGAATGTAAAAGGGGATGGATATGAATGAATTGAAAGAGGTAGGTATAGGAAGTAAGAAAGCTCTGCTCTAGCCACCTCTAGCGGAACAGCGACAGAGTTATAGTTACAGTCACAAGTTACCTATATCAGTCTTGATGGGCTTGACTCCGTTCAAGTCTTCACTGCTCTGCCAGCTCCCGCCCATGATTTCCTCTGTGTTTCTTGTAAAAGTCACAGCCAGGAGGGCGCAGGCTGTCAAAGATATGGCTACCAGCAAACACACTACTAGGGCGGTACCTGGAGACGAGCGAATCTTCAAGGATAGCCATTTTACACCTGTAAACAAACAAAATAAATATCAGGCTGATTAATGAGATGAGCGACAAATATGTAAGTATGGAAACTTTGTGACCGGTCTGTGATGAAGGCAGATGTTTTTTTTCATCCTTACGAAAACTTTGATGTTTTTTTTTCTGAAAAGAAAAAAATATATTATTTGTGCTCGGGATGGAGTTGGATTTAACGCTTTCCGACTACGATTAGTGTCAAGCACTAGACTACGGACAGAGTATTTACCTGAGTATTAACATATGAATAACAATTAAAATAAAATAAATCTTGAAAATCGTGAAAATAAATATTTTCATTATTATTATTATTATTTCTTTTTCAATGTCAGTTCAAGAAAAGTCAAGTTAATTCAAAACAAAGAGCACCAAAAAAATCTCTTTTGAAATCATACTTTCTAAAGTCAATTAGGATGCAATTTTTTGACGTCATCTATTCCGGTCCGGTCGGTATCTCAGTTGGTAGAGTGCTTGCATTCCATACCGAGATCTTGGGTTAGAATCCCACCGTGGGTGTCAGAAATGATTTTCCGTGTCGGTTTTTATTTCAAACAAAAAATAAAATATCAAAAAGGCTTACTCAGTCTTCGCAAGAAATGAGTGCCAGCCCCCTAGGGAGCTGAGAAAGCCATAATTTGACTGAAGTGTTTGGCGTAAGGCTGGCCCCCTTACTTGTACTAATAATAAACAGATCCCGCTCGCCAGAAGTTAGAGGGTATATGTGTGGCTTGTAGCATATCTTTTAAGAAAAAAAATGTTAATCTGGAAGTGAATTTACTTACATTTTCATCAAAAGTGCACTCATAAAATCGGTTGTGTGCAGAACTTTTTGCCATCAAAGAAAATATAAGTTTTGTAAACTTTCTTTCACACTTACTTAATTTCTAAGCCACAAGGAAAGCACTGCTAAGTATGTACCTACGTATGTACGTTTTCAGAGGGCTCTTGAGGTGTGATATGCACAAAAACAGCGCTCACCACATAAATCATCCTAATATTATTATTACCTACTTTTTCAAGACAAAAAATCTCTTCACATTAAAAATTCGCAAAATGTACAAACAATTTAAAATACTTATACCTACTGTAGCTGCCAATTTATCAAAGAACAGAGGTAGCGTACAAACAAAAAGGGCATAGGTAAAATATTTTTTTCTGCATCTATAATAATATGTATTATTTATTGCCATTATCGCTTTGCACATAAGCAGTAAAACCACAGTAAGTAAATGATTTATTCATTTAAAATTTAAAATGACCTATAATTAATGTGCATATGAACATAATATTGTTAAAACGTAGACTGCATTCAAAAGAAAATTAATTGATGTGCTTTTCAAAAATTTTACAGAAGAGCAATTAATTTTTATGACACATTTACATGATTTGAATATGCGTACAGAATGCAATAAATCCTCAATTGCAGTGCAGAGAGGTTGCCTCCTGAAGACATTCGCTACGCCGCCAACGAAACGTCGCTAATAATGTAAGTTCTCCGATAATGGCTTTTATCTAATATTCCAAAAGTGTAATGGATGTTGAAATTCAATTATAATTTGTGAATATTGTTGACTTTGCCAAATTTGAATGTCACCCCTGTTTATGATCATTTGAGATTAGGGTTATAATTTGTAAGTACACATGCGTCACTTGTAAGCGCGAACTTACATGAGTCTGCTTGTTGGCATGCATTTAATGTGAATCATAGATTGTAAGATTTATAGCTATGAAATGAACTTCCGAAGGAAAAGGTGAAATATGTACAGTAGGTACATACTTAAGCGAAAATTTTGATATAAAAATACGTAATTTTTATAAAAGTTAGACAAATCCACAACAGTTATAAAGAGAGTATAGTGTTCTTGGACTGAATTTCGCAATCTTAAAAATAAAGCAGCGTACACACATGTTGTAAAAAATATTTTAACATAACTGAAAATATCTAAACTTCAAGTAGCTGGATATTCTTTTTCAGGATCCAAAAGCCGATAACTACAAAGTTTTATTTTGTGAATTGCAGATCGAACAATTAAAACAAAAAAAAAAACAGAAGAAATAAAAAAATGTTTAACTTGTTACCTTTTTTACAAGGGCATCGCGAATGTTCAATTGTTGCTTTATTTTCCTCTACGATTTTATTTGGAATTCCTTGACAGTGCATGGCTTTGCCAGTCATTTTAAATATATTATAAAATATTGGAGAAAAAAATGATTCAATCCTTTCTACTTGGAAACAAATCAATCACTGGCAGTGAGTCAAAAAATCAGTAATAATGATGAATATGGAAATTGACAATTATTCAGGAAAGTTAATACATTCACATAAATTAATGGTAAAATATCAAAGTCAAGGAAAACGCATATGTGGAAGTAAACAATGATCATTCAATAATAATGAATAATCAACATGTAAATTAAGACACTTTAACCTAGCGATTTTAGGAACATTTTGCATAAATACATTTGCATAATACAAAAACAATTGTGAAAAAAAGTTTTTTTTGTAATAATTAAAATATTACGAAAATTTATTAGGTGAGCGCTATTTTTGCACGAATCACACCTGAAGAACCCTCTGCGAGCTTGGTATTCGCTTTGGCAAGTGGCAATTACGCATGCAAAGCCCATTTGCTATAAGGCTGGGTGGACCTTTGGTGACCAGTCAAGTAAAGGAAAATGATTTTTTCAACCGAGCGAAGAGTATATTTTGAAAACTTAATGTTATATTTTTTATGCTAGTAGCTCAGTAGCAAACTTAAATGTAAATTTTGCAATAATACACTTTTTCTATATGCAAATGTTCCTATTTGTATATTTTTCTTTCATTCTATTATTCTTTCTTTTTCATCTTGCCTGTCTTGAGTAAAATAAACAAAGCGCTAAGACTCCTTGCCAGTTCTTTAGCGCAATCCTCTGTTTCCCTCCATTCCTCAATTAAACGTATAGCATCCTGTAGGAGTACTTATTGATATTATTTATCATAATAATCCGCAGCAATAGCAATATGCACATAAAGAAAGTTTTTTTTTTTAATTCGTTCAGACTTAGCTTAAAATTATTTTCTTAAAAGCAACAACGAACAAAGTAATTTTCCTTAACCATAGCATTAAAAGTACTTAGGTGGCATTTTTCTTTTGTAGGGTTGCATTTTTCCTAATTGCACAATGCACACCTCACATCATTTGAGATTTGGGTTTTAATTTTGCAAGTACGCATGTAGCATATTGTTGTGTTTTTGGTTCAAAAAGTTTCTTAATTAAAACATACAGGTCTTCTTTCAGGATCTTTATTTGCACTTAGTTAATTTTACAAATTTACATTTATTTTTAACACTTTTTGGTAACACAAATTTATTTTCACAGTTTAGTATCGCTTACACTCTTCAAATCAAAGCCAACTATCTCACTGGCTTAGCGCATTCAATTCTACGCCTTATATACTTCACAGACAGAACTATCCAGCGACTAATTTTGCCAGCACATTCGCGAATATTCTACCAAGTTCAAGAGTACAAAAGGATCATTTAATTTCTAGATTTCTTAGGCCTATAATTATTACTACCTACGGTGTACACCTATATTAATCTACTATTTACATTACAATATGTAAGCGCTTGTAGGCATCATGTGAAGATTTTACGGTGAGGAACCAATTTGTTAGGATAATTACGATGATTTTCATATCTTCAACGAGGTGTTTGTTCAAAATCTGCTTCGAAACTGAAGCCGCGCTCCAAAGAGTTCTTCTTCGCTAATTGTGAATCTTGCTAGAGGGCTGAGCGCGAGGACAATAGCACTTTTGAAAGAAGACAATCAAACAAAACCTTATTACACACATTTATTTTTTCACCATCAGAATGTTTACAAAGCACAAAAATATTTATACTCATAATTCACCCAAGCCTGTGCTCTGACCCCGGGAAAGCGATTTCTTTTTTTTTCTACTTGTCGATCATCTTTTGTTTTTTCTACTCCATATTCAAAATTTCCCCAAGTTCTTTATTTTCCTTACATACCTACCTATTTAAGGCCTTTCGTGATGCAATGATTCTTGAATGCCAATATTTTTTGCAATTTGGATCATAGATTATGAATGAGATCTTACTCGTATACAAAATCTTTGAAGTAAAATAAATAAAATAGTCGCAGAAATCGCAATTCGTAGTGCAAGCAGAAAAGCAGAAGAAAATAAATTTCCCATTTTTTTCCGGACTACGTAGCCGTAATCTAGGGGATTTTTTTACTTCCGGACATTTCACCCACACTTCTTTAAGCATCGTATCGGAAATCCACTTTTATATCTTCAACACGAACGCTTCTTCAGTTACCTTTCTTCTGAAGTCTAAATGTAACACAACTGAAGATGCTCATTGTAGTGCTGGATAAAACATCCAGATATTAAAAATCCATAATACCACAACTTAACTCGGAAAATTAAACTAGTGGACTCGACCAAAAAGTCCATAGGCAACATAATTGTGACGGCAAACGGACGGGTTGTAATGAAAAAAGAAAACTAATATTTTGCAATTTATTGCTAGAGATTCTGGTCACACAGACCTGTGACGTTTGTACATCCAAAAAAATATATAATTTTGAGTCGAGTCCATTATCGAATAAGAAATTTTAGTATTCCAAAAAAATACTCACATGGTAAACTGTTGAATATTTGTGGTTCCTGCTGGATCTGTTGCTTCTGATGTTCACACTTTGCTAGCACTTTTTGAGTGTCCAGATTGAACGCGCTATTGGAGTATATCCCGTTAGCACCACACACAACATCGTCTTTAGTGTTGCTCACAAATTGTCTAATGGTCACTGGTCCGTGAATGTAAGTCTTGTTTCCGAAATGCACGTCACTTGAATTGCACACGGCTATACTGCCAATGCTGGGAGGGGCCATCTGAAAAATTAAAGAACATAATTGTAGACTAATTAAAAAATATGAAAAATAGAAGTTTTCAATCCAGCCTGTGGCAGCTAACGGCTTATTTTTATTATTGTGATAAAATAAAAACACACACTAAAAAAAACAAACACACACATCTCGGGTGGTCAATTTTGAGATTGAGTGAAAATGGTTCACTTTGACAATGTCACCCCTGTTTTAGGGAAGGTCTGGAAGAGTTGCAGGGCTTATGTTAATTTGAGATTGGGTTTTTATTGTAGGTCCACATGAGGCATGTGTTAGCGCAAACTTATACATGTCTGCTTGTGGGAATGCGTTTAATATAAATCTTAAATGATATATATCTTTGCTGCTTAGATTTAGATTTAGTGCGTTTCCCCCACCCGCCTTCTCACCTCTCGTCGATGTTTTTCAGCTGAAGGAAATTTTTGCCACTTGGATTTTTGCTGCCCCCAATAAGATCATGTGGCCCGTAGTATAATCTGAGTTAGACATGCCTGCTTTAGAATATGCCTTGGTGCTTATTTTAAAAAAATTCGATCATTTAAAATCTTAAATTATTAAAAAATTAATAGTGTTATTCGTACTCTTCTCCGAAAACTGTTTGCTTGCAATTATAATTGTACGATGTTTTATAATCAAAAGAGATAAACCATTATTAATTATGCTAGCAGATATGAATAAATTGTGGACTTTCCAACTGTGTGTATTTTATCTGAGAGTTGACAATTAAAATAAAACATTCCAACAATTGGACAAATATATTTTTCAAGTAGGTACAGTAAGTGTAGGTACACTATTTTATTGTTTTTTTTTTTTGTGCAGAGATAATTATTTGTGTCTGAAAATAGTCTTGAAGCCGTAAAAAACTGAAAAAAATAACAATGTTCGCTTTATTTGATTAAATTTGTCTTTGTGTTAGTCTGCTAAATTTATTTCAGTCAATAGCTCAGTAAGCAAAGTGTCCTCTTTGTAGCCTGGATGTATCGTGCTCTAATCTAATGGTTTAATGAATCTCCATTTATACTCAGTTTTCACCGAAAAGCAAACCTCATCCCAAATTTCAGCGAAACGATTAGTGTAAAGCTGTCCCCCTTATCTGTAAAAGAAAATGATCCTCCCTTGCCTTTGAGGATAAAACAATTAAAAGGTGTATAATAAAATATGTACAAACGATAAAATTTAAGGCTCTTGGTTAAACTATACTTCAAAAGTGTTTTTATCTTCCTATCAAACTTTTAAATTTTTTTGTAATCAGATGCCCAAAGATCTTAACCGTAGTTTTTAACTTTTTAGAATTTACCTTTTGTTTCTGAGATTCGTACTACCGACCTTTTGCTTTGTAGAAAGACGCAATAACTGCTACCATAAACAGTTTTATCAATAAGCAAAAAAAAAATGACAAACTTTTTATTAACTTTGTTTTTTTCGTTCTAAATACATAATAAGTTGAATATGAAAAGTGAATAAAAAAATGTCTTTACTTCTAACTATATACGAGTACTTACATTGTACCTACTGATCGATTATTTTTGCTTGTTTACTGATTGTCTACCTACTTGTAATGTTGAACTCTGGTAAAGTTCAAAGATAATAAAATACTAAGCTTGGTATGTGAAACAGTCACTCACTTCACCCATCAATATTTTTATATGCAATTTACACGTGAATATTATTTATATGGTGTCCAAATATAACCAGGTTATCGAGACATGGAAAGATCCATAATGGTATATCCTGACGTGATTTAATCCGCATTGACGTTATACGTCAGAAGAAAATGTTTTTTGACATTAATATGAAAGTGGAATTCTGGCCCATAACTGAGTCAGTCGAACCTCCTTACGCAATGGATGACGAAATAAAGAAATTTCAGTACTTTGAAATTTTATTGATGTAATTTAAAAACGTATTTTAAGAACCTATTGTAGAGAAGACTTTGGCACCCCATACGCCAAAGATTCATGTCTCATGATGACGTCAGATATGACTCCGTCGAAACGTTGAGAAATCCGTTCTTCTTTACATCACAGTTCGTTACATCGGTTTTTAAATTCTATATTAGATTTACAGAAAACTGCGAGGAGGACATAGCAGGACAGGGCAAGAGCAACTAAATGAAGGTTGCAGGAGGTTTGTGTTTTATGAAGAAGATTTTTTTTGTATATGCGTTCATTGAAATCCTTGAATCGGTGATAGTGTAACACACAAACAGTGCTATTCGCAAAATGTATGATGTACAGCTGATCTACGGATCACTGTGTTTTTATGTGGAAAATTCATTGTAGCCTGTGGATGAGCCATGGCTTTGCTGTTTGAGAAAAACACGAAAACAAAACATCCCAAGCTCCTTCGTTTAACATTATTGGTTTATAATTATTTTTTGTCCCACTTACGGATTGCTCCTTTGTCTGAATGATACTTGCTATAGTACTGATAAAGGTGACTAATCAGTTGTATCCCGTAATTATCTTTTCGCTGCAATATAAAGTTGCATGTGTGTGTTTACATCCGTCCGAGTTCTTTCGCGAACGCTAGCAAGCTCCGACTTGGATTGATATCGAAAGTGTAAGCAATTTAGCAGAATAGCACTTCAGGATATAAATATCAGTAGAACCGTCGTGTTGCAACCGGCTACCTCTGAAGCTGAGAACAATAACCGGGGGAGAACGTTTCAAGGAGCTGAAGACGTTCATGTTTTTCAAGAATCAAGTGAAGGATAGGCGTAGGCGCCCTTGGTGTGGCTGGAGCCACTTAACGGCGCCCAAGCAGAGAAAAACAAATGATCCAGCTGTATATATGTATTTATACACCTAAAAGGTTAAACTGAAAAAGTATTGATTTATGTATTTGAGAAATCTTGGATAAAATATTTTATTGTGTTTTACTTTTCATAGTAAGCGGACGAATTATAACGAACTGCTAATGAAAAACTTATATGCTACAGGATTTTCACACTTTTGGCGTTTTTGATATATGGATATTCGGATAAAAGGTGCATTTATCAGAGAAACCTATGTTAGCTGAATATGTCACTTATTCTGTTTTACTTTTAATGTATCGATATGTTTGTTATGAAAAAATACACTTAAGATTTTTTTTTACATGAGCTACTCTAAAAAGCAATCAAGCAAAACAAGTCACAAGGACATTGTCTACAAATATACTTTATTTGTTTATACATTTACGTTCATTTATAGACAAACAGTTTATAAGGAAAATAATAATACATATATGTATAATATATATTGTAAACGGCGCGGCGTAATAAAGATCGAAAACGCAAAAAATAAATTGAATTTTTGACAAAGAAGTCGACAAATTAAAAAAAAAGTTGTGACGTCGCACAGCCACGTTGCTACATCAAAGGTCTTCTCCATCAACATCCGTGAACCAAAAAAGTCAATTAAGGTAATAAAACCTTTGCAAGCTGTAATTTCTGATAGTTGAAACGCCAAATGCTTAAAAATTGTACCTACATATGTATAGGACGTAAAAGCCATAACATATTTGCATCTCTAGAATCCCTCCAGATACTTCAAAAACATATAAATTTTCCCTACCTATTAAATATAAAAGATACATAAAAAATGTTGGAAAGTATTTTTCAGTGTTCAATAAAAAAGTTGAACAAAGAGTTCGGTTCAGACGAGGCGAGTTCGAGTGCATGTTTCTGCGTGTGCAATGTGCACACAAGTCATGTAGTTGCATTAGTAGGGTAGTGTGGAAGGTTCTCGGAAATACATACAGCCACCTACTAATACACTCACACCGAACCGTTCTGAACCTGGCGTTAGTAAAAACAAGAGAAAAAATATTGTGCTGCCGTGCATATGACTCAAATGCAGAGAAAAAAGTGGCTTAATTCAACAGTAGATACCCAAAACATATGTTAGTAGATCCTTATAAGGTTTTCAGTAGAATGAGTCCAAGGAAAAAGGAAAACAAATTCTTTTAAAAGGTCGATCCTGACAAACCAAAAAATATTATGAGCTCCAAGAATACAAATGAGTCGTACAGAATCAAAGGCAGCAATCTAGGTTTTTTTCAAAATGATGTAAACAAATGGAAATAATGATAAAATGATATTCTGTGTTTATTTATCTAAGTTTAAAAAAAATAATAGATTGCTCCTTTGATATTTGTATTCTTGGAGCTTTTAATATTTTTTGGTTTGTCGGGATCGACCTTTTAAAAGAATTCATTTTTCTTTTTTCCTGAACTAATTCTTCTGAAAACCTTCTACTAACACATGTTATGGGTATCTACTGTTGAATAAAGACACTTTTTTTCTGCATTTATTTACATCTGAGTCATATTGAAATTTATTTTTTCTACTCCCATTTGGTAATTTACTAATTACAAAACGGCTAACGCAATCACAATGCTATACATTTCCACACCCGTTGCGTAATGTTACATTACGCAACTGATAACGGTGTTGAAATGAAAATGTGCGCATGCGCATTGTCAGAAATGGAACCATTTTTGAATTTCGAGTATCACTCTTGTATGAGGCTATCCTTCTAAGCGACCGATAACAAACTATCATTGGCCGTTTCCATAGCAACCACGTTTAAACGTCAGCCGTTACATGAATATTTTCAATTTATTGATAGGTCCTCCCCACTATGTTCAATCTTTGTTCAAATGAAAATGAATATATTTTATGCGTAGAGTCAAATAAAAATTGTTAAAAGTGTAATAATTCATCAATGTTATTTATCAAAATACTCCAAATTGAAGCTTTCATTTTTTGGAAGGAAAACAGAAGGCTTGAAAGTAAATAATGCAAAATATTTGCACCGCAAAAAAAAAACAAACTTAAACAGTTACTTGGCTAATAGGTCGGTATGAGGTTGACCATCTATGCTGTAAAAACTTGGTTCACTTTGCCAATGACACCCCTGCTTCAGTGGTTGCAGGGCTTATGTTTATTTGAGTTTTGGGTTTGAATATTAATCCTTATATGCGGCATGTATAAGCGCAACCTTATATGTGTCTGCTTGTGGGCATTAATTTAAAATGAATCCCAAATGTAATATATTTTGCAGATTAGATTAGATAATCGAGGGGAATGATAAATTACACGGTTTGACAAAGGTGGGGTATTAATTACTTCTAATGGACGAGTACATTATAATGACTATTATTTACTATTTTGTTATTTATTTCATGGTCGTAGAAAAAGTATTGTATACCACTGCACGTAATTAGTCTTTGTAACACTCTTGCTGTCTATTGTGCCATTCGGCTGCGCCTCATGGCACAAACTAGCACTCGTGTTACAAAGACTATCATTACTAGGCAGTGGCATAAATAACTATTGAAATATGTTTGCTAGTAATATTTTATACTATTTTTGTATTTCAAATAACAAGTTATCATTTTACCATTACCAGGCGGTCCTATTCATTCGTCGATACTTTCAGATTGACAACTTGTGCTTATACAATATTACCAACACAATATTACTATCTCGGTATGTATAGGTGTGAACTTTTTTAATGTTTAGCATCAACAAGGTTTAGGTACAAACCTAGAATATTAATTGAATAATTTATCAAACAAAGTACACCTATTATATCAAGCATTATCAATTCAGTGCCTTCTCTGACATCATATTGTGCTAGCACTTATTTCGTGAAATTTCTTATTACGAGTATTAAAGAAACATAAATTTACCCCATTTGACAAGATTACATTTTTGTACGATTAAATTACTACTGTTTTTTTAGAAGAAAAATGACCAGTATTTACAATTGTATATAATCTAATCTAATCTAATCTAAGTTGCAAAGATATGGTACATTGGAGATTCACATTACATGCATTCTCACGACCAGACATGTACAAGTTCGCGCTTGTACATGCCTCATGTGAGCCTACAACATAAAAACCAATCTCAAATGGACATACACCCGGCAACTCTTGCCGTCCTGCCCTGTAACAGGGGTGACATTGGCAAAGTGAACCATTTTTTACAGTATGGGTGGTCAGCCTCATACCAACCTATAAGTCAAGGAATACAAGCAATTAATTATATTTGAGTATATAAAACAAATAAACACTAAACAATTAACAGATAATTGCGATAAAACGTTAAATTAAGAAATATAGAATTTATAACAGTTGCAGCCGTTGCAGGGCTTACAGGGATGTTCATTTGAGATTGGGTTTTTATATTGTAGGTCCACATGGTGACGTGCGGCATGTGTTAGCGCGATCTTACACATGTATGTTTGTGGGAATGCGTTTAATATGAATCTTAAATGAAATAATAATATTTTATCCCTCTTTAAATGGAGAAAATTGTTATTTTCTCGACAGACGTCAGAAGTATATATATAAATTACAAGGGTAACTAGTATCAAGTAACAAAATATTTGCTAGCCTTGTCTCTGGCACAGACTTCACATTTTTTACACATTTTCAAGTCATTCGTAAGGTATCTATTCGCATTATTTATTTACTTCTGCATTTTTTTTTCAGAACATTTTACTGATTATGTATTCAATAAATATTCACCATATAAAATTTAAGAAAAAATATGCCAAAACGACGCTTCATATACAATAGTTGTGTGTATAATTTATAAACAACTTTTCTTCGTCACAACAGCTGCTATATATGTATGTACCTAAGTACCTGGCTACTTCCAACAATAATCTGCATAATATACTCCTTGGAGTATATTATGATTAAAGCATAATTATATGCAGATGTATGCGAGTATACCTACATATGTATATGTTTATACATATTTAGCAACATTTACCCACTCTTCTAGATTTCCAGATGTGCAGAAGTGATTTACAGATAAAACTTATAAGTAGTGCAGTTTTACGAGGTACAGGTAACTATAAAGTTTTGTAAATTTTACTTATAAACATTGATAATTTTACAAATAACTCCAGATTTTTTTCTTTATTAGAAATACTTTTTATTTCCATTAATATTGTAAAGATCCTGATGATGGTCTGAGGACCGAAAACGTTTATACTTTGTATTCCTTACAATAATTGTGGAAATAAAACAGTGTTTCAAATAAAGAAAAAATGTTTCCTTAGAGTTATTTGTAGAACTAATTATGAATTTACACAAACCATTAAATATATTATTATAAACACTGCTCTTAAAAAGCTTTAAATTTGTACAAATGACGTCACGTACCATTGTTTATTTTGTCATGTTACTAAGTGCGTAGAAATTTGGTATAAGTGACAAATATTGCTTATAAAATATTTCAAAGTGCATACTTACGAACAAAATTTAAATAAGTGGCTTATATACACATTGCGTAGGTACAGACAGTGCGATATAACGAGATATGTAGAAGTTTTATACAATTAACTTGTGACCATTGTTTATTGTGTCATGTTACCAGGTACCTGTTGATTGTTTGCGACTTGTTGAGCCAGCCCATCCCGCGTCACAGCTAAACCATCCTCAGCCTCCGACTCTTCCGAAAGAGAGACGCAATCGGAAGAGTCATGATCCTGGGAATCCTTCACCTGCCTCCTGTCCGTGGCCACCATCTCGGAGGTCATGTCTGTCCTTGGGCCATGACGAAACAGGAAAAATTTCGCGGAATATGGCGACGTTGCGAGTGGCAGCCGAACTCGCGCGACTGATCGGCCATGACTGCAAAACCAGCTCAGCCGGTGCTGCCACAGCGATGTTATCTGAATAAATAAGCAATTTGTCAACAAGTGCATCGAGCTAAGCACGTAACCTAAATTCAAAACACATGATAGCACAATCAAGAAGATAATGCTTAAACTTTTTATGCATGTGATACCGGATACAGATTTGACACGCAAATAATAATTTCATCCATCATTTCAGAAAGTTTATATCAATGAGGTTTTTCTTTCAGATATTTTGGACTTCAGACCAAAAAGTAAACTAAACGGCACAGTCTTTACTACCTAGAAAAGAGATTTTTATTTGCACGTAATTATTGCAAAATCTTTTTAACTGTTAGTTGTTTTTCTTAACTTATAGATAAGGGAGACAATCTCAATTGTTTTGAAAAAAAAATCCCATATTCTTTAAAAACACAGGTGGGTGAAAAGATTTTTTATTTGTACCTATATCTTGAGTAGTAAGTGAAATTGATTCAAATAAAGGAATAATTTGGGTCTAAGGTATTTTAAAGTTGAATAATAAGTATATATTTTTAGTCATATTATATGCAGTAAGCTAGATTGTAAGCCCAAGACACCAAAATGTGTACCGTTTATTCTACAGATTGGTAACTATCCATATTTTTTGGTATGGGAAAATATGGTTTCTTACCTATTTAATTTAAGAACAAGTGAGAATATTTTATACAGAAAAAACGTTGGCAACGTAAAAACCACTGTTCAGTGATAACCAAACCACTGCACGTTTTATGTTCTCGCTGAGTATGAACAACTTCATAATAATATTATTATACTAGCAGTACCCGGCGTGTTTCACTACGCCATTTCGGCTTGTGGAATCAATTAATTTCCAGAGATTAAAGAGGCAGCCTTAGACAAAGGGTAGGTATAGGTAACATCGATTGCGGTGCTTTAATGTTTATTTTAAATTTAAAAGTAAGATCTGTTCTACGATAAAATTTCATAAAAAAAACGGTCAGAATTTTATACATATGTTCATTTTTAAGTTTTCACGAATAATATTATGTTATTAATAATAAGTTATCCGTTCACTAGGCTTGTTCTTGAGCCGACGCGACGCGTCGCGACGTTAGAACAAGTCGTCGTACAGGTATTATTCCTACGAAAATATTATAATCGCGATTAAAAATGGGAAGGTGATTGTAGTATTGAGGAACGTGAAAATTTCAGGTCGTGTGTATTTTTTAATGCCAAATAAAAAAAAAATACGATAAGAAAGAGATAAAAAACTAAATGGGGTCTCGTTAATGCTGTATAAAATATACTTGTTGTTCGATTCTCATATACCTATCAAACATGCGTACAAAATTTCATAAAAAACGGTCAAGCCGTTTCCGAGGAGTGTGCCTATAATATATACCTCGATGAGTGTGACCACAAATACTGTTAGACGAGAATTTTATATGTATAGATATTGTGTGTACTAAATCATATATATATAAAAAATAGTAAAATATAAATAACAGCTAGCGACCTCTAGTGAGAAATTGTTCATTTATTTGCAGTAGGAACTGTTGTTGCAGTATTTATTGTTTTTGTATGGGTACTTCAGTACCTACTTACTTAACGCGATATATATTTTTATTAATAAGTACCTACCTACGTTAGTGAAGTCGCAGTGATACCGTCATAATTATTATAAACTATAATTATAACAAGTCATGCATAAAAATTGTATGGCGTAAACACAGATAATTCATAAATAAGTACCTATTTACCTCATAAGTTTACAGTTAAAAAAATGCAGGCTTTGCGGTAAATGATTTTATTGCAATTTGAAATATTTTATCAATACCTGAAAACAATTATTTTGAAGTAGTTTTTCTTTCAGTTCTCATACCCTGAAAATTACACTAAAATTAAGATGAATATATTTTTAAATTATCCATATTTTTGAACTACTTTAAAATACAACATTTTTTTATCTGAGTGTAGCATATGTATGTAAAAGAT
The DNA here is from genome assembly GCA_951799405.1 of Agapetus fuscipes. Classification (NCBI taxonomy): domain Eukaryota; kingdom Metazoa; phylum Arthropoda; class Insecta; order Trichoptera; family Glossosomatidae; genus Agapetus; species Agapetus fuscipes. Next base: position 13,721,556 of record OX637332.1, on the reverse strand, counting down.
TATTTTTAGTGTACACTCAACTTTACAAAATCCTAATATGTACCTACATGTATTTTTTCTATGTAACTGTAACCTTTGACTAAATTGGAATGAATTATTAACGTTACTTACGATCAATAGCTCAGTTGGTAGAATTCTTATATTCCATTTCAAAAGAAAAAGATTCCCACCGAAGGTGCCAGAAATGATTTCCCGTTTCGATTTTTATTTCACATTCAAAATAAAAGTATCACTAATGTTTACTCAGCCTTCACGAGAAATGAGAACTAGCCTCCTCAGGAGCTAGGACACCCCCAATTTAACTGGAGTGGTTGGCGCAAGGCTGGCCCTGTAAAAAAGGATTGGGACATATGTCCTTCGCAAATAATGGGTCAAAAAGTTACTCTATATGTGAAGCTTAGTTTCGTTGCGTAAAATTTATATGATAAAATGCATACCCACAAGCAGGCACGTGCAAGCTCGCGCTTATGTGTACTTACAAAGTAAAAACCCAAATCTCAAATTAAAATAAATGTCGATACCCCAAAATTATTACTAGGTGATCGGATCAACTAATTTTCTTTTATCTCATTGGAGCGGGATCTTTCAAGCGTTTCGCCCATGTCTACGATGGACTTTTTCAACTTGAGTCTATAATCTATAATCTAAGTTGCAAAGATATATTAACATTTAAAGCTCATATCAAATGCATGCCCACAAACACGTGTAGTTCGTGCTTATAAATGCTGAATGTGTACATACAAATAAAATACTAACCTCAAATGAACATGAACCCTACAACTTTTGCCGACCTTCGCTGACGCAGGGGGGACATTGGCAAAGTGAACCATTTTATACAGTATGGGTGGTCAGCTTCATACCAACCTATAAGTCAAGAAGTGATTGTGGTTTAACAGTTTTTTAAGGATATACTTCTTCAATAAAAGTTACACCACCACCTTATCGCTAAAGAAGCCCACAGAAGAGACGAGCAAAACGTCCGGATGTCTTAGCTCCGATGGGTCAAGGCAACATTCCTGAAAAAAAACTTCAAGTGGAAAGTTTTGGCCGTAAAAGCCTTAAGAAATCTAAAAATAAATACAAAATAAAATTACCATAACAAAATAATTGCACTCAGTACTTGTTTTGGTACATAATATACTTATTTGGATAACATTCTTGAAAATCTTCACTCGTGACTTCGTATTTCAATTTGGCTCGGTGACATAATTTAGTATGTGTACCGCATCTCGCGTAAAACGCAACTAAGCTGCACATACAGATCAACATCCTACCGCACTGTCCCCGAAGGGTTCGCATGTGACCTGTGAAACCTATTTATTTTAAGCAAGTAAGGAAGTATTATGCCAGCCACTTCATTCGAAGTGGGGGTTTCCCAGTTCGCGAGGGGACTGCTTCTCATTTGTTGTGAAGGCTTAGTAAGCCTTATTTAAGGTATTTTATTTTGGATTTGAAATAAACACCTTCTTCTTTTTCTTCTTATTTTGGTGTAACTTCTCATAATGGCTGTCATCTTTGGTGCGGATCGAACCCGAGCCTTCTGGAATGGAACGTAAGTATCTACCAACTTATCTATCGACCAGATAAAGTACCAACTAATTGAAGAAATCATGTACTAATTAAAATTCAATATTTTGTTCTTCGCACTTTGTTCTTTCATATGACTCATTCAATCATAATTTTATTGAAGCAAATTGCATTTTCGAATTCATTTAATGATCCAAAACACAAATATGATTGATCAACCTTACTGAACACTTGAGTTTCTTCGGTATAAAAACATCAGCAATTTTACCAATGAAATTGGCTGCCTAAAAGCAGGATCATACTTTCTTCTGGAAGAAAGGAAAAAAATACTAACAGTGAAGATCATACGTTATTTTTTGGACTCATTCAGAATTTATACTCGTCCATGCATTTTTTTAAGCCCAAAGACTATCAATTTTAAGATCGTGGACCGCCTTTTTCAGACTTTTTAAGTTACGCGTATTCAATTTCTCCGTTATTTAATTAAAAAAATGTAATGTTAGCAAACTTTAATTTTAATTAAAAAAACTGTTTTTATTATACAGTTTTATTTTCACATTTTTTTGAGTTTACAATGCCTAAGCGCTATCTGACTTTATTTGTCCAGATGTTAAAAACAAAAGGGTTCAAATTCAAGGTAGGAAAGAGAAAGTGGGTGTGGTTTTTCGGGCAGGTACTGTTAGTAGAAGAGAAGGACTAGGTATTTGCATTTCATAAAAAAAAAAAAAAATATTACATTCAATATCATTTTTAACAGTCGCATTACATTTTGAATCATTCATTCACCTTATTGACCAACCATGCTATAAAAAGTGGTTCACTTTGCCAATGTAACTCTTTTTGGGTTTTTATTTTATAAGCACACATGTGGCATGTGTAAACGTGAACTTACACGTGTCTGACTGTGAGTATGCATGAATATGAATTTTATATGCAAAAACGGGTATACATTATAAACTTAGATTGTACATTAATTCCAGCATGGTTTTAAAAATTCAGAGTGTGCATTCATTCCAGCATAGTTTTACAAATTTAGGTTGTACATTTATTCTAGCAACGAAATTAGAAATAGAAACGATTCTACATTTATTCCAGTATGGTTTTAAAAACTTAGATTGTATTTTATTTCCAAAAAAACATATTTCATAATATTTCATAGCTCGCTGCTGAGCTTGATTATTTCTATTGGAGCATAGTTAGGTAACATTGAATTCTTCCGGGATTAATAAATCTTTTTCAAAATTAAAATAGAACATTAGAGCGCAGAGTACCGGGACCTGCCAGATAATGCTGTCCCCACTCACCGGAATCCGATTATTTGAGATGTTGAACATTCACGCGGTATAGGAGTTCGCACAGCTTACATATCCCACGTTATAACGGCGCGTTTATAAGTTTTCCCTACGTCCGTATTATTAGTCGCATTCTTTGAGCGACTGGCATTCGAGAAGGTCAAGTGCTTGAGGAAAACTCATCGGATTTTTCCAAAGCATTTTCGATCGGCACGCGGTCGCGTTTATATACCTGCCCACTTTCCGCGGCTTGGGAAATACTTGCACCAGTTTTGCACTTTAATCTGCGGGTGTTTTGTTTGGATGAGTTGGGAGATGTGCAAGACAGTTGTTACTTCATTCACGTGATATTTTATTTAAACTTCAAATTCAAAATGTCTGATGTGGACCATGAAATCAGCGCTATCAAATTTGTTGTGGTAAGTTGATTTGAAATATGTATTTTTTTATTAATTAAAATCCGTTCCTGTTTTTGTTTATTACGATATATTTATGAAGGCGCCGGCTCCAATGAATGTGTTCTACATTAAATTAAATCTTTTTTTAAATAAAAAAATATTTATTTTGTTTCAATTAAACAAAAAAAATAAGAACATTTTACATGTTGAACGTTTTGTTTAAATTTAAACGCGGTAAGAATTGTTTTTTTGTGGTGATTTTTTTAAATTTTAATCTTAATTTTAATTGATATATTGATTTTTCATGGATTTATTTTTGATTAATTCGTCTTCCAAAACTTATAGGCTTGAATGAAGCTGGCCATCCAAACTGTAAAAAAAATACACTCTGCAAATGTCAGCCCTGTTTCAGGGAAGATCCGAAAATTTTGCAGGGTTCATATTCTTTTGAGATTTGGGTCTTTATTGTGCACACGCAGCATTTATAAGCGCGAGCTTACACGTGCCTCTGTATAGTAATTAATTTAATATGAATCTCTAATGTTACTGTATATTTGTCAATTTGACTGATAAGTTGGTATGCGGCTGACCACCCATGCTGTAAAAAATGGTTCTCTTTGCCAATGTCACCCCTGCTTCAGGGAAGGTCGTCAAGAGTTGCAGGGCTTATGTTCATTTGAGATTGGGGTTTTTATATTGTAGGTCCACATGCAGCATGTGTAAGCGCGAAATTATGCATGTCTGCTTGTGGGAATGCATTTAATATGAATCTCAAATGATACATATCTTTGCAGCTTAGATTTAGATTTATTTAGAATTAAGATTGCATATGAATAGTTCTTTTTACATGTTAACTACGAAAAAGTAACTGTCTTAATGTTTTTTTTTCCTTTCCTGTATATTTTCAACTTATACATATTATTATCTCCATTTTTTCACGTTACATAATTGTCAAACTTAAAATGATTGATATATATTTTTATGAACCTAATTCATGACCTAGTCAGTAAAAACATAATTTAATGTAAAAGAAAAAAGTTATTTCTCAAATTTTGATTTTAATAACTTGGTGATATATCTATTTATGTATTTTTATCTCCATCACGAGTTGTGACTATTCCACGCAATTTGCGTAAAATTTTCTTGGCGTGAGTCAACCCACCCCATTCATAAAAAAATAAGCCAGCGCATGACTTTTGACTTTACAGAGAAACGTCATCTACTACAAAAATAAAGCAAAGCAAAAATATATGTATTAAAAAGTTTTTTTTTCTGTAAACTGATTTTCAATTTGTGTCATATTTTTCCTCAGTTTTTTCGTCATGATTTTACAATGACATACTACGAAAAAAGAAATTAATACAAAATCAAATATTTCGTTTATAACATCAATAATGCAGTTATTCTAAATATGAAACTAATTGCGTTACAGCTACAGCTATTTGCGTAACAGCTATTTGATGTAATCGTAGTCATTGCCTTTTATACGCATCAACGGTTTCTTTCCTGTTATTTGATTAATAAAATTTATCACATCATAATAAAACATTGACGTTTGAGTAAAAATACATTTATTTCATTACTTTCCATTTTTTATTACATTGTTTTACGTCCGGTATGTGAAAAATCACATTAACAATTTTCTTTGGTGAGAAATAATATCTGCAGTTAAAATAAACCTTTGTGTTTATCAGAATGACTTTCAAGCATCGATGTAAGAATATTTCAAAGGTTGGTATTTTATGTGTCAACTTCTTACAAATCCCGTTTACTTTAGTAAAAGGTGCATGTATAAATTAAATGAGTTGATAAATCGTGTGAAAGGACATTAAGATGAATTAGAAAAACTTTTTGCGTGTATAATTTATTGGGGTTATCTAAGGAATATATAATCTGTAGTCCAAGTTGCAAAGATACATTTACATTTAAAAGAACAGCATGCGTGAAATATAAAATGAGCACGTGTAAGCTCGCGTTTACACATGCTTACAAAATAAGCCTGTAAACCTCAAATAAATATAAGCCCTGTTAATCTTGCCGAATACCTACTCCTGGGACAAGAGTAACAAAGGCATAAGTGAAGTAATTTCTAAAGTACTAGTGTGGTCCGTCTCATTCCAAATTATTAGTCAAAGAACATCCTATCAGCCTAGATATTTTAAAAAAAGGCATTTTCTCGAACAATGGCTCGAACACAAAAACGCTGTCTGTTTTGGTTTGTTAAGTAAAATGTTTATGACATGCATTCATTCAGAAATCGTTCACACATCACTCTTCACATAATGTGAATTAGTTTTGATGATCTTTTGTTACGGTAAAATTTCTCGATCATTTTCATTCCACAAAGCATTGCAACCAAAATGGTCCATCAAAATAATCCACACTTTCTAAAAACTCTGAGAATGTTTACGTTGTGAACCCACTTTAAATTCATTATTGTTTTCTAATTATTTGAAGACGCGAAGAATGCCTTTTATTCAACATTCATTACAAAAACTTTACTTGATTCTGATTTATCATCAAAATTTTAATGAAGATTTACAGCTCAATTCAAATTCATTTGTACACTAAAATTTCACTCACTTCTTCTATATTCAACTCAAAAATGTATGAAATCACATCGTCTGTAATCTAGTGGTTAATGCTACGGACTAAGTGAACCAAAGGATACGAGTTCTATACCCGGCGGAACATCAAAAAATATCATTCGATTTTCAAAATTTGCTCTTAGCTGGGCTGAAAAATTAATGTGCCTTTACAAAGACTGGTCGCCAAAGGTCCATCTAGCCTTATAGCAACTGGGTCTCTCTTGAGAATTGGCGCTTTCTATAGCGACGACACAGAGGTGTGATTCACACAAAAATAATGCTCCCAAATGAACCAAACTATTATTATTATTAGTTCATCATAAATGAATGTTTGATTGTAAAAAGATGCTAATCAACATAGTTTTCAAACTGAGAAAATAAGTATTATTTAATCGTCGCCTATTTGTTTCACTGTAAGAAAAAATAAAGTATTATTTAGTCTACGGCAGACGTAATAACAACATTTCATGAGACTCTTATTTAATTACAAATAACAAATTTCTTAAGGATATACTAATAATATATGAGTCGTATAAATGCAAACGCCGTCAACTCCTTACGCGATGATTTTGAGAAAAATAAACTTGTAAACTTTTAAAACGACAACACCAGTTAGAGATGACGGCGTTTGCACGAAATCATACTTTTTCATTTAAAATTACGAAGGATTGAGTGAGGTTTACATTATATCGCACACAACAAATGTTTTGTTACACTGTGCAAAATCAAATTCTATAATTATCTCAAAAATCATAAAATTTGGAGATGACGGCGTTTGCAGTTATACGACTCGTATTGAGTCGTATAGAACCGAATGCGGCTATCTAGGATGTTATTTATTAAATAAGACAAATATACAGAACAAGGAAGATAATTTTCTCATAATTTTCAAATAATAATCTTCTTTTAAAAAAAAACTAGGTTGCCATCATTGGTTCTACACGACAAAATTTTTGTACAGAGTTTATCATTGACGTAATCCGTTTCAGCGACAAGCTTTTTCTGTTTCCTTTTGTAGTACATGCTTAGAGATTTTTTTTAATGTTTATTGAAATACTTAACACTTTTGATCTTAAGCCAAATGTTTTGAGGTATAAGTTGGATTTCTTACTATTTGTACACACGTTCATTTCGATTCGCGACTAAACAATTTTATTTTTAACGTTATACATACTCGTAACAGCCATTCCATTCAAAAGAAAACAAACTGTTTTCTTTTTTACCTTTACCTGCCTTTTTTAATAGGTTGGTATAAGACTGATCTACCATGCTATACAAACTTGATTCACTTTTGTTACTACTAGCCTTTGTTCTAAGGTTCGAAGATAGCTTACATTTAAAATTCGTATTGAATGTCCACAAACAGACACGTGTACGTTCGAGCCTACAAATACTGCATGTGTACATACAAATTAAAGACCAAACCTCAAATTAACATAAACCCTGCAACTTTTGCCCAAGTTTCCTGAAACACGGGTGACATTTGCCGAGTGAACCATTTTTTACAGAATGGGTGGTCAGCCTCATATCAAACCTCGTTTCGGAGTTTATGTTCATTTGCAGTTTATATCTTATTTTGTGAGTAGAAATGCAGCATGTGTAACGGCGAACACACGCGTCTGATTGTGGGCGCGCAATATAAATCTTAAATACAAAATATGAATCATAAATGTTAATTTATCTTTTTATAATTTATCTTATGTCGGTGTCATAGCCGCGGGGATCAAGACAGGTTATTTGGAACCGGATAACGCTGGTTTGAATCCCGCGACGATAACTCCGACCCTGGTTCAATAGATGCCGTTGCATGCACACAAGCTTCTGCTTTCGCATGAAGACAACTGGCCTGGTAAAATAGGTTGGTGGATTGCATTCCTTTCCACAAATCTATTTTTAAAAAAAAAAAAAAAAAAAAACTTTGCAAATGTTAGATTGACGTTAGAACTTTTTTGCCTTTTCCTTTCTTACTTACATACTTTGTTGTTCTTAAATTATTGCTGAGCTGATGTAATAAAATTGCACACAACGTTGAGGAATAAATATCTGAAGCGAGATGTAAACATACATTTTTAAGATGGACCATGGCACACGCATTTTTAAAGCCAATGTTGAATTCAAGATAACATCGTAAAAACCCATTCCGTTAGATCATGGGTCGGCAACCTGCGGCCCGCGGGCCGCATGCGGCCCTTGAGGCGTCTTGGTGCGGCCCGCAACGCACGTGCCGGAAAATTGCAAATCGATTTTCATTCAATGACAAAATAAAAGCATGTATCAAGAAATTTAAAATTATAAAAATGAACGTATTGAATGAGAACCTGAAAGAATCGTAGGATTCCCAAATTGAATTGGCGGGAATTCTACAATATGAGATTTATTTTGGGGGGAAGAATTAATAGTGAATTAATTTGGGGGTAATTTTAATTTGTAGTTCGTATGTCAATTGATTAATGTTTACGATGCATCACTCACAAGACCCAGGGAAGGGAGGAGGGGGTGGGGGGGTGCTGGTCAGCATTTGCTGTAATGCTGACCATTAGATCCGCCACTGCCCAAGTGCGACCCGCACTAAATCCCACGTGAAATATTTGGCCCTTTTACAACAAAAGGTTGCCGACCCCTGCGTTAGATGAATAATTTCAAATAGGGTTGTCAGAGTTTATGTGGTCTTAAACGGGACTAAGCTGCACATGTATTGCTTTTCACCGCGCTGTCCCCGAAGAGCTTGAATGTGGAGTGAGAAACCTGTTCATTTGTACAAGTAAGGTGGCCGGCCTTACGTCAACCACTTCATTTGAAGTGGGAGTTTTCTTATTGAGGCTGAGTAAACCTTGCCAGTATTTTATTTTGGGCTTAAAATACATAAATACCGAAACTGAAAATCATTTTCTGAGGCCTTCGGTGGAATCGAACCCTAGCTTTCAGCAAGAAATGCGAACATTCAGCCAACTAAAAATACAACCGGAAACTTTGTTTTGTGAAAAACAACACTTCCATTTTAGCATGCATCGTATGACCATTACGTAACGCATCAGTAGAAAAAATAATTACTGCTTTTTTTTCAACCAAACTCATGAACCGGAATGCAATTCCTCAACTTATTTGGGCCTGGTCCAGCAACAGGTGTTACTTCATTAAATCAACACATTTTATTTATTTGAATTTAAAGTAATGATACTTAAATGGCATCTGTAAGCTATCAAAGCTCTCATCCAGCTGCCCAAGTGGGCAGCAAACCGTTGCTGTTTTATTTCAAGCATAATATGTCGGGACTGTCGCCCTTGACCGCTCGGCCATAACACCGACTAAAGTTCAAACGAATCTGAATATTTACACTTTTAATTTTTTTTTTAATTTTTCTAATACCACTCGCTTTTAAAAAATCAGAATGTTGAAGAGAGAATTTGATCTTGTTATTTACGCGTCACAAACCTACATTTAATTAAGAACATTTAAAAAAAAGTTCTTTGTATTTCATTTAAACGACAAACCGTAATTAGTGAGCTTACTTTATTCCCGACGTTTCGTTAGCATCGTTACTCACCACTTCAGATTACACCTTTGTTTTGCAGTGATCAAGAATAAACAATGAATCACTGCACAACACGGAAATCTCCTAAGAATGTGATTTAAGACACCAACCAAATATAGGAAATAGAGTATATTTTCCAAAAAAAAGTTTCTTGATTTTTTCCCCATTCTGTGTTTTCTACAAGATCTTACCTTTCAATTCGATTGAATAAGTTTTATGTAGGGCATTAACACAGTTTAAGATGCAAAGAAATATAAACACTTAAGATTCATAATTCAAATGCACGCCTAAAATCAGACACGTTTAAGTTCACACTTACACAAACTGCATGTGTAGAAACAAAATAAAAACCCAAACCTCAAATGAACATTAACCTTACAACTTCTGCCGCGCTTCCCTAAAAACAGAAGTCACATTGGCGCAAAGATTATCAAAGCAAGGTAGGTTCTTTTTTAATGAAATCTAAATCACAATATTGAATCTAAAATGCACATATTATACAAGTGAATTTAATGAGTCATAAAAAAAATATTTAGGTCTATTTTTTTTCATTCTATAAAATGTCTAACGACCGTAATCATAATTTAAAATCTTTAATTTAGGTCCATATTAGAACTACCCTATTCTAAAATATGGCGTATAGTTCTTTGTATAGAGCGATCCGTTTGATACCCAGCAAGTCAGGTGTGTTTACATAATTTAAAATCTTTCAATAAAAAAAACACATTGGCTCAGGAATCTCTAAGTGCGTCATCGCGAAATACACCAAGCAATAAATAGATATTCCTCTTGGATTTGGTCCATTTCCCGGCCAATTTTGACGACTTCCCGTATCGTAATTCATAAAATTCTTGAAGCAAATTACGATCCAATAATCAAAACACAAGACCTACCGAACACGTTTCGAATACCTCATATTATTTTAACCTACTTATAACCAAATCAACACAAAGTTTAACCTTGCATGATGAAATCATTCGTTCCAGAATTTCATCTTAACATAATGATCTATAAATTAAGTTTCAAAGATATATTCATATTTATCATCAGATAAGCTCTAAGTTCCATGACTTATTGGTCGTTATTAGGTAGACTTCCCATGCTGTAAAAACTTGATTCACTTATCTGGTCGATAGCTCAATTAGTAGAGTGCTTGCATTCCATTCCGAGAGCTAAGGTTCGAATCACACCGAGGGTGCTAGAATGATTTGTCGTTTCAATGTTTTTCTCAAACCCATAAATAAAATACCAGCAAGGCTTACTCATCCTTTACAAAAAAATAGTATAAGTACCGAGTGGTTGCTGCGAAACAAACACTTTAATTGAAGTGGTTGGCGTAAGGCCAGTCGCCTTACCTGTTAAAATAAAAAAAGTTCCACTCATCACATGTGAACCCTTTGGAAGAACATGACAAGAAGTTGCATTATATGTGTAGCTTAATTTCGTTACTTGATCCAATGTCATTTCTTTTTCACGGTTAGGTGTCAGGAAAATCTAACTAATATGAACCTTGCAACTCCTCTGAGTCAGAAGCTGCATGGTTCATATTAGTTTGAGGCTTGGTATATTTTTTAAGCACACATGCAGCCAGCATGTATAAGCGCTAACTTATACATGTTTCCATGTGGAAATGTAAGAAACAAAATAAAAATGCAAATCGCATATGAAAATTAACCTTTCAACTCTTGCCACCCATCTCGGAAACAGGGGCGACAAAGGAAAGCATCTACATAAATCGGAAATGACCATTTATGAGTTAATTTAGGCCTTTAGGAATAAAATACACGTTTACATACTGTGCTTAAAAATACAAGCCAATACAAAGATTATGTAATTTCCGTTCTTAAAATACACTTTCTTGGGTAGAAAATACATTACATAAAGACGTGTTATTTACTACGAAAACTTTTTTCCCCATCTTACGTAAAACAGTATGGCTGTCAGTCTGTTTCCTTTTCACTAGAAGACAGATCTAGGAAAAAATGGGTGGACCAAATTAGTAAGATTACGAATAAAAATAAAATAAGTGTACGTATAGAGATAATTATGACAATCAAGGACACGAAACTATGCAGGAACACTAATCGCTTGTATTGAAATAAAGGTAGGGCACAATGTATGCACAATATGTACGCCTTACCTTCCATTTATACTTTAAAGGTAATCCTGAATAAGTGACTTATTAAGCTAACATGGGTTTATCAGATAAATGCACCTGTTTTCAATTTTCTAAGAGAGTAAACTGTAAAAAAGCGTGAAGATCCTGTAGTTCAGAAGTTTTTCTTGAGCACTTCCGTATGATTAGTTCACTTACTATGATAAGATCCACCCAATAAAATGTTTTATCCACTATTTCTCAAATCAGTAAATCAGCACTTATTCAGTTTTACCTTCAAGAAGATTAACTTTTGTGATCAGTCTTTCTACACATAATCGAAGTTACTAAATATGTTTACATTTAAGATTTATATTTAATGAATGCCTACAGGCTACAAGCATGTATGTACATGTAAATAATGCTTACAAATAAAAACAAATCTTAAGGGATCCTAAGCCGGCAACTCTCTCCGCCCTTCACTGAAACAGGGATGACATGTGCAAAGTGAATATTTTTTACAGTAATAAACAAATAATTTGTTCAACCTCATTTAGAGTTTTTTTTTTAATTAAATTTTTTTTCGTATTTTGCTAAGAATCGAACTTACCACCTTCCGATTAAAATTCTGAAGTGGTAACCACTGCTGTTCGTAGATACATAATGTACATGACCACATGCTAACATTAAAAAAATCGCGATCTGAGAAGCTTTATAAACTGGACTAAATTTTTACATCGCATGTTCCACTTTTACTTCCAAATCTTTAAAAAAAACATTCCGATATGAGAAGTAATATTATGTTATCATATTCTTTAGTATTAATTTATATTTCGAAGTCCTATACTCGTATCAGATCAGGTAAATTTCCACATTATATAAATATTTATACGTATATAATTCATATACTATGTGTATACTCGTATAATCCTAAATTCCCAAATCATACTCAATTTGTAAGCCATGTAAAGTTTGAAACATTCCTGTGAATGGCGTGTGTAAACAAACAAATGTATAACATTATAATGACTTGATGAAATAGCGGGGATTTATGCGAACGCTTGCCCTCAACATTGGCATTGCATTCCTGCCGTTCTCCATCCGCGATATTTCAAAAAGAAAATGCGACGTGAGTCACCGAATGCTTTCAGTGGCGCGACAGTATAACCTGACATAAATAAGTTTAATTATTGTCATACTTAACAGCTCCTTCATTTTACTATATTACCTAACAGTTTTGCTATTTTAGTTTATAGTTTCTGAATATAATAATTAATGACCATAGTCTCGGCACAAATTTCATTGGCAACAAAATTGTGACGTCACACAGCTGGGTCGGTAGGGAAAATATGTCCAAAAAATACTTTGTTTTTAGTTGCTAAATATCGTGAGATACTTGCCCTACAAGAAAAATACCATATTTTCAAATTTGTGACAAGAAAAAAAATAAACGTTAAAAACGAGATTCTTTAATTGCTAAATGTCAAATTTTATACCGGATGGCGTAGAAAATAAAATTTGAAAGCTAAAATGGACCTTTCGTCATCTTTACGTATTTTAAGATCAACCTGACGCAATAAAAACAAATCGAGCTTTCGTAATTTTCATCCGTCGGGCTATCGTAAAAAAATGTAGGTTTGAATTTCGTAATCTCTTCATTTAGCAATCAATGGATAGTGCAAAAGCATTTATTTTCTATGATAAATCAAGCATGCGTAATATTTGTCTCATTTAATTATCTAATAAGGGAAAACAATTCAGACTTTCGTATTTTTCATCCGTCGAGCTATTGACCGGATAAAGAAAGTGCAAACGTATGTCAGCTATCGACTAGATCAGGCAAGAGCAATTCAATCTTTCGCAATTTCAGACTTCGCAATTTTCATCCAATGATGTATCAACCGGACGTTGTATTTAATGGAATTTTATGGTTATATTTTCGTAATCTATCTTTTATCCAATGAGCTATTTACCGAATGTTGTAAAAATTTGACAGATAAATTTTCGTAATCTCTTCATTTAGTTTTTTGAATTGTAGGTTGGTAAAGGGTTGATCACCGTTGATGTTGCCAATGCCTGTTTCAGGGAAGGTCAGTAAAATTTACAGGGCTTATGTTCATTTGAGATTTGGGTCTTTATTTTGTTAATGAACATGCATAATCTGTAATTGCGAATTTGTAAGGGTCTTATCTAATCTAATCTAAGTTGCAAAATATAAGTACCATTAGAGATTCACATTATATACATTTTCACAAAAGTGACATGTTTAAGTTCGCGCTTAAACATGCCGCATGTAGTCCTACAATATAAAAACCCGAATCTCAAATGAACATACACACTGCAACTCCTGCCGACCTTCCCTGAAACAGGGGTGACATTGGCAAAATGAACCATTTTCTACAGCATGTGTGGTCAGCCGCATACCATGCTATAAGTCAAGGAACATACACAACAAATTACATTTTTTAAATCAACAAATTATAATATGTATGGACATCAAAAACTAACAGAAAACAAATTTTAATTTTAAAAACCCTAGCCGACAATATCACAGATTAACCGCCATTTCTTTCTGTTCTTACACACTGCATTCATTTCCTCCAGAGTCTGCTTGTGGGAATATATTAAATAACAATGTTAAATTTCAATGTATATTTGCAACTGCATATAGCAAAAGCTGAAATCGGAAAATTTACATCCAGTCTCCTTTCGCAATAAATATCAATAGGGAAGTATCACATAATTTTTTCATTGTATAAAATGGTAGAATACATTTTTAAAAATGCATCTGCGTTTTCAAAAAAAATATATCTTGCTTAGTTTTTAAACTAAAGCTCTTTAAAATTAGCGTATTCTCGATTTTCGGAAAAAAGGTCATTTTGTTTATTTAGGCAGATATGACGCCGATGCATTTTCGGAGTGTAGGTATCGGCGGGCCCAGTGGCGAATCTTGACGTCATTTTGACGTCAAGATTCGCGAAGTCGAACGCGCTGCGTTTTGGCGCGACTAAAATTCTCCGCATTTTATTTTTTTAAATTATCAATGATATTTTTATTTTTACTATACAAAAAATATATGGTTGTGATCCTTGAAATGTACTCTACAGAACCATATTATTTTCAACCGTTTTCCCTACCACTGCAACTACCCTATTGAGCTATCGACCGGATGGAGGAATTCGTGTAAAAAGTTGATTCATCACTCTCGCCCACCGTTTCTCCGCGACGCGACGACTTGTTTCCGCGTCCAGACCTTCCCCGCACACACGAAGAGCGGTAGTAAATTGTTGGGATACGTCACTGTCAGGAGAGTATTCACAAGGCACGCGAACCCGGCGTGGAAGGGCTCCGCGGCAAATCGGTCATAGACAGCGCGTTCATAGACAGCTCGGCCATGAACAAGTCGGTCCACACGACTTTTCAGCCAAAAATAACACAGCCACGGATAACTCTTCCACAAACACATCGGTCACTACAAAACGGTCATTTGAAAGTTCGTCCACATGACTTTTCTGTCACAGACAACCCAGCCACGGATAACTTGTCCACAGACACGACAATAGGGGCATTTAGGTATATCTAATCTAATCTAAGTTGCAAAGATATGTAACATTGGGATTCACATTTCATGCATTCTCACAACCAGACACGTACAAGTTCAAGAATCAGATACAATATATGGTCCACAGACAGCTCTATTAGAGAAAAAAATATATATCTAAATCTAAGCTGCAAAGATATATATCATTTAAGATTTAATTTAAACGCATTCCCACAAGCAGACGTGCATAATAAGTTCGCGCTAGCACATGCCGCATGTGGACCTACAATATAAAAACCCAATCTCAAACGGACATAAGCCCTGCAACTCTTGCTGAGCTTCCCTAAAACAGGGGTGACATTTGCAAAGTGAACCATTTTTCAGCAGAAAATTACGATTAATTAAATTAAAGTAATTACAAAGGTATTTTGGATAACAATTTTTCAGTGATGGAGCTGTCTGTGGACCTATAAGCCCATTTCAGACGTAAATCATTTTGCCTGGAAGATTTTGCTTTCTCACTATATTGTATACAGCCTGGCTATCCGGCGGCCGGCTAGTATGGGTCTAGTCTGAAAGCTCCCATGCAAGCCTGCACACAGCAGAATGCGTCTCGTCTAGATCTTGTATGTGACCGAAATGTCGTGTGGACGAACTGTGTCTATGGACGAGTTTTCTTGAACCGCATTGTCGTGACGCGGCGTGGGAGCGCTTCCGCCCAAGAGAGCGCTTCCGCCCAAGAGAGCGGCGCGACACTTCGGCCACTAAGGCGTCGCGTCGCCACCAGATGCAACTATATTTAGCGTAAGACTGCCGGTATTTGGCGATTTCAGAGCAATATTTTTTGCTTGCGTTGGCAGCGTCATTCATCGCTCGGGAGGGCGGGACAGCGGCCAGAATCTATCAATCCATCATAAGCTGGACGGATTTAAAAACACATTAAAAATGGCAGCCACTCTTTTATAGCGTGCGCTTGTACTACACTGGCCGACACCCTACATGGTTATTCCATCAGAAAAACTAAACATATCAAAATCATAACTTAAGTGTTCAAGTTCCAAAAACGGCACATGACAACTTTTTTGCAAAATTTCTGCCAAAAGTACGAAAATTCGCGATATTTGCGTAAAACCTCAAATTTTGCGTTATTCGCGTAAAAATCTCAAAATTCGCGAATAAATTCGTTTTATGGCGATCGCGAAATTTTCCAGTCCCTGCCTATATGGGTTATTCCTTGACTTATAGGTTGGTATGAGGCTGACGACCCGTACTGTAAAAATATATTCACTTTTCCAATGTCACCCCTGTTTCAGGGAAGGTCGGCAAGAGTTGCAGGGCTTATGTTCATTTGAGATTGGGTTATTATATTGTAGGTCCACATGTGGCATGTTTAAGCGCGAATGTACCTATACAGTCCGCTTGTGGGAATGTATTTAATATGAATCTCGAATATAATATATCTTTGGAACATAGATTTTAGATTACATAGAGATTATACATAGAAAGCATCATTAAAAAGTTGTGTCCACTCAATTTCCCAATGTGCATACATATCTTTTATTTTCAATAAGTGTTTTTTTTTCACCAGCCTTCGGCATATCGACCTTGAATCCCGTTATGAATAATGAGACAGAAAATAATCACAGGTATCTCTCGTTTGTCATCGCTTAACCGAAATGCAAAAGTTATCTTGTATTTTTCAAAGCAAATTTTTTTTATTTGCTTCCGCTGTTTATGTGTCTGGGACTTGTCATGTATTCTTTTTGTGGATCGCGTTAAATCCAACAAATAAAAGTCATCAAAATGTAATCTCCATTCTCCTTTCTCAACTTGAATAGTCTCATCTTTTTAAAAACAATTCACAAAACGTTTATAATA
This sequence comes from Agapetus fuscipes, assembly GCA_951799405.1. Taxonomy (NCBI): domain Eukaryota; kingdom Metazoa; phylum Arthropoda; class Insecta; order Trichoptera; family Glossosomatidae; genus Agapetus; species Agapetus fuscipes. Next base: position 13,704,705 of record OX637332.1, on the reverse strand, counting down.
AAATATATTATTTCATCTGTTGGTATTTACTTCGTATTTAATTTACAAGACTACTTTTAATTTAAAAAAAATCGACGTGAGAAAAAGTACATATACGTAGGTGTTTTATTTTTTCAGATTAATTCTATATAATAAGGATATTCTATATAATAAGGATAAAATATTATGGATAGATATTTAGCACATCATTTACTTTGTAATTTGCCAACCCTGAAGCGTTTTAATTTTAATTTCACATTTTATTATTAGTGTTACAAATTCCACCAAAAACTCTGAAATCTCCGCGCAGTTTTCGCGACTAAGTTTCTGTCAACAGTTTATTAATAATGTGATGGATGAGCACGAAATAATTTGAGCTTTGTGGCGTAACTAAGCTCGAGTAAACAAACACTTAAAATACCTCATTTCAGCAAAACATCCTTTTGATCTCATTTCTAAAAAATGTTATTTTAATTAGTCAAATCCGGTCCATAGCTCAATCAGAAAAAGCATCTTCTTTTTTAGATGTAAGGGATGTTTTCATCTAAGAAATAAGGATAATCTGTGAAATTCAGTTGATATATCAGTTGGTAGAACGCTTACATTTAAAGCAGAAACGTAAACAGCATTTGAAGCATGGGTATGAAATTATATGGATTTTTCAGTTCCTGGAAGACCACACATTAATTCATTGTAAAAAACTTTGGTCCTGCATAATTATATATTATTTTCCAACTACACCATTTTTGTTGTCTCTCATATCCACCAGCTTACGGTATTTTAGAAAAAAAAACCTTAAAAAGAGGAGATTGTACCTCGTTTAAATATACATTTCAAAAAAATCAATTTACATCCTCAAAAATACAAGGATCTTATTTACTTGTTCGCCATTTCTAGATATGGCATTTAAAAACAAGCTTGTTATTTTAAATTTAGTGTATGTTGTTAAATAAAACGCGCATGTTCTTTGCCAATTTATCTTGCTTTTGATCCTTAACATAATATGGTAATGAATTGAGTTTTTTTACAACTCGCAGATCTTAAACTTCAAAAAAAAACATCACAAATAAAACCACGTGGAGTACGCTTTTTTTCAACTTGTTTAAAAAAGGGTATCCAGGATCGTCTTAGACGACCCATAGTTGAGTGGCCACCGCATCACTTACAAATACCAATCTAAAGGGCGATAGTTTGATTTTCGAAGTGCTAAAAAAATAAGGTTCTTGGAGTGATGCCTATTTACTAATTTTCGAAGCTGGTCAGGAAAGTTCGCTCAGCTATTGAAACTGTTCATACTCGTGTATCTGTTCCCAGAGAGATGACTCATATGACAAATATTTACCATCTCACCTGGCAAGCATTTTGTAAAAATAACAATAATGATTCATAGAAATTTGATAGATGCCTAGGCGGTAAAAAATTGAGCTTCCAAAAAAATATAGTCAAGGACACATCTTGATGCAATGACGATAACAGCGAGTGTAATTTCATCACCTCGCTTTCTTGACGATTGAATAATGATCACAAGCAAAGTGCTGAAAATGAAAACAAAGCGTCTTCATTATTCTCAACAGTGAAGACATTTTTGTGAAGATGTTGCGCAACCGTCACTTTTACTTGTGTTTTATGCTGTCCTCCCGGCATTAAGAAAGGACAGTTCGCGACATTGAACCAGCGTCTTTAACCACTGTTAAAAATACATACAACGAAGTAAAATGTTTTGGCACCGTCTCACGGCCCCGACGCAGACGAGTCAAACGAAAACTATGTCCGAGCTTTTTGGCACTTGGGTGATAATAGTGCTGGCATGTACAGCGACACCTTAGTACACGACTTGCTACTTCATTTGCGTCCTCTTTTGGAGCTCTAAGGATTTTTTATACAAATCAATATGATAAATAGTATAGCTCACAAATAATTGATATCATAAAACTGTCGTCTAATGCCGCGCGACCACTACTCAGTACTAATTTCTGGCAAAGAGGTCCTCGAGATCTCAAGCTATATAAGCGCTTAAAAAGGACTTTTTTAAATATTAAAAGTTAAGAGCTCAACACAAAAATTACTCAAGAGCATCTGTAGACCTAACGGTTAACTTTCTGCTCTTGATAGAACACTACAGTCAATATTATTAAAAGGTCCATTTGACCGTACCTTTTATTTATGATTTTTTTAAATAAAAGATCTCAAATAACACAATATTAATTTATTTTGAACATTTTCATGCAATCTTCCTTGGGTTCTTTTCTGGCCATTGAGAAAAGTTTATAATTTTTTCTCAGGCTGGTATTTTTTTCAAGTTAAAATGATGTCAGATTTTTTTTGTATTAGGCAGTAGGCACTAGTTTATTTACACAGATGCATGATTTTCTTTTTAGTTATTTTCTAGAATTATTTATTTCCCAATTGGAATTTTCTGCAATCAAATTATAATTTAACCACTAAAATAATACAAACATTAATTAAAAAATATTTTAATTACGATTTTTACGTTCGTTAATACTTTGTTGTTTTTATTAGTACTGTAGAGGGACATAATTTGAATTTCCCTGCCGTTACTAACCTTAAGTTTTGAGCATGTAAATCAAATCAAATCGTATACTGAGGTAGCTTTCAATAATATGCTATTATAATTACTAGCAAATTTTTCTAAGGCGACACAAACACACCATCAGTTCAATTAAAATTATTTCAGCTTGGCGTTGATAATTAAGATTTCAGTGAATGAAAAGTCGAATTTTTAGGTGCAGATGATAATGAAATTATTATCAAGCACATTGATTTCTTTCGACAAGCAATAATGTCTTTAGCACCTCTGGCTATTTGATAAAATAATATGAGATTCTGAGCACAATTTGCCAGCTTAATAATATAGTAAGGAATATTTTTTCAGTTATATAATGGAGAATAAATTACAAAGAAAAAAAAAGTTATATTATTCGGGCTAGTTGCTAGGGAAAAGGTCAAGTAATATTTTGTTACTTGGTGATGTCCTTGGTTGAAAGCCTGTGGCGTTTTCCCACCGAATCCGATTTAAAAAATCTTACCTTCTTCAATGGCTTATATTTTTAGCAGTTTTAGATTACTTTCAAATCAGTTACATTTTTTTCAATATTTTCATGAATAATTAAAAAAAAAAATCTCCATACGTAACCTTTACAATAGGTCTTTAATAAGCAATATTATTCTCTACCTTATTCTAAATTATCAAATCTTTGAAGATGCCACCTTGTCTTTGACAATGTACATATTTCATGCAAAGCCTCATGGGCGACCCACATACATATTTCATTCATCATTTGAAACTCTGGAATCATAATGAAAATCGTATGTTTATTTTCTTATCAAATTATGACCATGCATTTTTTACACTAGTGGGCTTATATTTTGCCATTTTTCTTCATTATTTGCTCTGTTTAGGGCCCTAGCATTGGCGATCATCTCGATAAATAAAACCCCGTCCTGCACCATTTGGAACAGCTTCTTCAAACCTTGGATGCCTGTCCACTCCCTTAGCCAAGACACCTATCTCAAACCGGGCACTCGTTGTCCCTCAATTTTCCTATCAACAAAATAAGTTACCATTAACTTAGGTTGGTATGCGGCTGACCACTCATGCTGTAAAAATGGTTCACTTTGCTAATGTCACCTTTGTTTCAGGGAAGGACGGCAAGAGTTGCAGGGTGTATGTCCATTTGAGATTTGGTTTTTATGTTGTAGGTTCGCGCTTGCACATGAGGCATGTGCAAGCGCGAACTTGTACGTGTGTGGTTGTGGGAATGCATGTAATGTGAATCTCCAATGTAACATATCTTGGATTAACTTTAGAAACATTTGTTAAATAAAATCTTCAACCCGCAAAAGCACCCTTGTGGTAGCTAGTGCCGTTAAATAGCGTTGTAAATTAATTGGTCAATAGTCACCTATAATAAGCTATCTATAATCTAAGTTGCAAAGATATATTACATTCAAGATTCATATTAAACGCATTACCGTAAGCAGACACGTATAAGTTCGCGCTTACACATTCCGCATGTGGACCTACAATATAAAAATCAAAATCTCAAATGAACATAAGCACTTCAACTCTTGCCGACCTTCCCTGAAACAGGGGTGACATTGGCAAATTGATCATTTTTTTACATTATCGGTGGTCGGCCTCATACCAACCTATATATCAAATAAATATAATTATTATTTTTGAAATCATAATTTTACAAAAATTGCATGTCTATTTATAAAAAAAGTACATATAAGTACGCCGCACAAATTCCGATGCAAATAATCGCAATTAAAAATAAAGCGATGACTCTTTGATTCCCGGAATGCTTGTTGATTTCGCCAATAACGTTGGTCAGCTTCAAATATTCAGACAATGTTTATTCTCGAAGACATGACTTCAAAAAAATTAAAAATAACGTTCCTTTTGTCTGCGTCGAGCGGTTCTATTTGGATCACTTCAATGTGCAAAAAATAGTTTTAAACGAGCATTAATATGATGACGTCACGGCGCGTATGACGCACGTGTCGGATTCCTGCATGACGAAGTGGCGTGGTAAACAAGGAACTCGGGCGCTTCAGGTTTTCAGGGCATTCTCTGAGCCTACGCAACACTTGAGCAGAAAACAATACCACATGGCGTAACGCGCAAAATCAACTGCCACTATTTGGAACACGAATAAGTCTTTTTCAACTTTCAAGATAAATTTACCTCTTGGTTTTGTGGTAAAAAAGATGGTGTCTCTCTAAAGTTGAAAATGACATCGAACCTGTGTTGCACGATGAAAATAAAAAAAATATATTTTACAATGAGACGCTATTTTTTAAGCTCATATTTAATGCATTTCTATTTTTATTTAAATGCTCACCAGGACTGTTAAAAATCGGTTTACTTTAGCCAATGTCACTCCTGCATAAGGAAAACCAGAGCGATTTTCAAGTTAATTTTTATTTATGACTTAGGTATTATTTTATAAGTACCTACACATACAGCATATTTGAGAGGTAACTTGTTCGTCTTTGCTTTTGGGCATGCTTTTTATATAAATCATATTTTTGTGGCTAACATTATGAATTATTAACAAAGTAGGTATCGAAGGAATGATTAAAATAAAATTGTTCTAAATTAAGGTCTTGAAACATTTCAAAGTTCATACAAATCGCCGTTTAAACGTGATTGAAAAGTATTTTTTTTTTAAATAAAGTTCTACATAATTTTTAAAGATTTTCTAAATTTTGTTCTTAAATGTTTAGAATTTTCATTGCAAAAAATAAACACTGAAGGGCTACGTAAATACGAGTATGAATGAAAGTAATCAATGAACGGATAGAATTGATAGTAAGTGCATTATGTAAGTGTTATGTAAATGCTACACAAACAAAAACAAAACGTATCCGGAAGCTTAAATTCAGAAAAAATATGTAATAGAGCAATTAAAGACTTGTTTTCTTTCTTACTGAAATTTAATAAAAGCATTTTTGCATGAGAACAACAAAAACCTTGATTCGTTCATTTTCTTACGTTTGTAAAAAATGAGTTTGGAATAATACTATATCCGTATAATTGTATAAATAATTATTAACAGCAACGCAACTCAGAACCGTACATAATTAAGGAAAAGTTGATAAAATGATCGCGCATTGTCGCATGTAAAGCTTTGGTTGCGCCAATGCTAGAAGTGCTCGTCTCTTCGAGAGAACTCAAAGTTGACTTAGTTGATTTTAGAAAGCTGTAGCAAACAGTTGAAACAGCGGCCGCGGTATCCGAAAATAAAGCTGCCGAGTTCAAGTCGGTTCATTTGTTGGGAATCTTTTTTAAATCGTACGCTTACAAGGTTTAAACAACGTATCGGTTGATTTTGTAAATATCTCAGCCATGCAGAACGGAAGCGTGAATATCGAGTGTGTTGTAACGCCGCCCAGTGCTCAGGATGATTTGTTTGTCAAGGTGAAGGTTGAGGGTCCGTCAGAGGAGAAGAGCTTGCAGGCGCCGAACCCTAGGCGGGCGAGGTCATGTTCGCCCTGTCCCACGCACATGATGGTTAGTAAAGTGACACAAAACTAAAATGCATAAACATTGAAAAAATAAAATAAGAGCAAAATTCGAAACAGTAAAAACAATCTGGCCCGCTAGATATCGACTGTTGAAGGAAATAGGGCATAAGCGACATTTTGGTTGAAAATGAATTATGAATACTATCCTACTTAAAATTTTCTGCTCTTTCTAATGCGCTCACTCCCATGGCTCTACGATGATTTTTTTTGGTCTTTTATGCCCAAGCAAACACCTGCGCTTTCGAAGTATGGTTTTGGTGTAACCGGCGAAATTTCTGGCCTTTTTTGTCTTGAAATCACTTTTGACATAAAACCTCGTAAAACAACGCAAAAGCTTATTCAAATATATGCCTATTTATGGCTTTATTTTTTGTTGTTCCGGTGCTGTTTTGATTTAAACGATATGATGAAAAATAAAAAAGTTATGTCCATTTTTCTGCCATCTCAAACTTTAAGCTGCTCTCCTGAACAATTAAGTTTTAGTCACTTATGCCCTTTATACTTTTAACTGTCGATATGTTTTCAATGTGAAATATACCAAATGTCTTATTATTAAGGGATCACGTTCATATCAATGCCATAAAAAATATTCTGGATACAACTGTTTCTTTAGATTTTTAAGAAATTTCGTTCGCAACGTGTTTCGCTGGTATTTTTTGCTGGTTAAAGCTTTTGGAGTGACCTCTTTTTTTGTTGGAATGCAGAATCTTTTTTATCAATAGAGCACTACTCGCAATATGAATTTCATGGGTGAGAGGCAGACTGCTGTAAATTAAACGTTTTTAAATTCATACTCCTCCGTTTTGAAATGCCGCGCTTAAAATATAACAGAATAACTAACTGTGTGCACAATACGAAACTTTTCTTAATATGCTTAAGAAAATACAAATTTAACCTGTTTAATTTTATTGAATGTGATACCTGTCCGTTTAATGTAGGTATATTTTCATGAAAGTTGGTAAAATGAATTGTTTTGTAGACTCTCTTAGTATTCGCATAATGGCATTAATATTCATAAAAATTTCACCCAACACTGACGGAAGGCAACAAAACAATAGGATGTAATGATTTACCTTTGGGTAGTTAGCATTAAGTGATTCTCATGGTTTTTCGATGTAATCGTTAAAAATGTCTAAGCTCATGTTTTCAATCCATTCTCTTGTACGTGTGTATATTTTGAATGATCAACCATTATGATTTTCCCATGGCAAAATAGATTGTTGATAACGTTATTTTGATACCAAGGCTAGAGAAAATCAACTTACTTTCTTGGATCGTTTCATTTTGTTTGTAGCAGCTAAAATACAGTAAATATTTCAGTTTAAAGTAAGTAGGTATATTCGGTTAACCTTCATTATCTTTTTTTTGCTTTCTGACGTTAAAATAATGCAAACATTTTATCCCAACTTTATTATCATGTTTAACACATACTGAATTTACTTATCGCATTCTTTTTACATTACAACTGTTTGAAAATCAGTCAATATTAATTAATACATCAAAGCTAGTGTTGCGTTGTTGGAATATTCAGTAAGTTACTACGTCCTCTATCATTAATTCACAAGTCATTTTATGAATGTCTGCAACCACTTCGTTCATTCATCTTCAGTAAAATCTCAAGCTTTATTGATTTCTGCTCAATTTATGATACAGCTTAGGGATATACCATGAAATATCTTCGCGTTTTATACACATTACTCTGTGAATTATAAGTTTCACTAGTAGATACTTCTTACAACTCCAATAATTTCAGGAGCAAGCGTGTAGTATTAAAAAATACATTTAAAAAATATAAAACTTGGAGATAAGGGTGAAAAATTAAAAACTGTGTTTGAAGTTAGGTAATTCTAACTTAGGAGTATAAAATGTTGCGTGAATTCCCTGCCACTGCGTAATTAGAAAAATGTATCGATATTTAATCATCTGCTGTTATACTACATACATTTTTCTATTTGCGCGATATTTTATAAGAGGTGTACTTGACTAAAACAGTATCTAGATGGGCAATACTTCCACTCATACATTTCCACTTAGTTTTTCCTGCACTTTTTTCATAAACCTATGCTGCTTTTAATGTTTCTCATCCTGCAGAATTCCACCTTCTTTGTCAGCTCGATTGCAATGTGCATGTTTTAAATAAAAACATCGTCGGTTTGATCCCCGTCTGGTCTGTTAAATAATAGTTTTGACCCCAAGTTAGAGTCCAATCCTCTCCAATCTTTCTTTTCTAATGATACGTTATGCTTTTGTGGTTTCATGATTTGTTTTCTGGATTTCAGGACTCTTCCCTCCAAGACAAAGTAGCCAGATTCAACAATGTAGCATCACAACACAAGCAGGGCCAGGCGGTGAATCCGTTCTCACAGTCCTGCAGTGGCAGTAACCTCCTCAAGCCGAAGTTCGGATCCGAAGACTATGGAAAGTGAGAAAACAATTAAATCACTTCACAATCTCCTTTCTAAGAACAATAAATGTTAAAAAATAAGTCAACGCACATAATAATAATGAAGATTACCTTCGTACATACTTACAGTCGTTGTAGAGAAAAAAGTTACCTGATCCATTTGTTCCCAAAGTGAGAATGCTGACTAATTGACATTGTAGGTAGTCATTTTGTTAAATTTAAAAAAATATATACACACAAAAAAAAAGTTTCCCAAATATCGCGTGGATTCCCTCGCGATAACTAAATCACTAACTTAAGGTTTTCCTTCAATCCGGTCGAATATGGAAAACTTTGCCAAACACCTACTTATTGGAGAATTAGAAAAAAAATGTTTACACTTTTTTCTTACGGAAGTACACAATGCAGAATGTGTAAGCGTGTACTTCTACAATGTACATAAATGCAATTACAGATTACTTCAATAGTATTCAAAGTAAAGCAATGAACGCAAAAACTTAACTATCATTCAGAAATCAAACCATTTTTTACGTACAACACAATGACAATGAAAGTTTAAATATTTCTCGCAATTAATCCAAATATGCGACTGAAAAATCTGACGTATGTAGATTTTAGCGAAAGTCAAGCCATTGAGACTGAACTCTCAGCGGATGCAGTAATTTAAAGATTCCAATTCAAATTATTATTTTTTACGTCTTTTCCATTTTACAAGCTCTCTAGAATTTTTCACCAAATTATTTTCATTCTTATGTTGAGCCGTCAAAAAGACCGGAAACAGGCTACTCCAGAACCATATTCTGAAAGTGTTACTACTCTGTTGTATAACTTTTATGGTTCATATTTAATAGAATGGTTGAAACTCCTTGTTGGTTTTGGCTCAGTTATTCATGTTATATATTTTTTTAAAGACCTGGTATACTAAGCGCTGACTACACATTACCGTTTTAATCTATTCGTGTTTTGTGTCTCTTCGTTCTTTGCCACTTTCACAATCATTTTTTTATGTAAAGATGTTGATAGATAATGTTCTATGTACTTATATAATTGATTGATTTGAGGCTTATCCCCCATGCTTTGAAAACAATAAATTTGTGCCAGTACTTCTTTCAAAAGAAATCTTCCAAAGTTGACATTCAATTATTTTCAGTTTTTTTTTTATTCAAATGCACATGCAGCATGTGTAATCGGTAGTCTACGAGTGCCGTTCCGTACATGTGTATGACGAGTAATCCTCAAATACAAATCTGCGAATTCGATTATGGATTACTTTAAATTTTAAATATGTACGAGCGTGAAATAAAGTTATGTTTATTTTTAAGTCAAACATTTTCTTCATATTTTCTCGTACCAAAACGTGTTTCAATATTATTATTGTGGATATGGTGGAAAGGAGTATGGCATTTGTTGAGCTTCTTTGTTGACCGACATTAGATTTATAGCAGACAGTTATTTGAATTATTTTTCAAGTGAATGAGTTAAGAGATGTTTGTAAACCTATTTATTTATTAGCCAAACATTTTTTATAAGCACTCAATTGGTTAAAAATCGTAACATTATATTAACCTGCACACGAGTATTCGTTAGAATATTTTTGTGAAAAATGAAAACACAACAAAATAATTCTGCGAAATTCATACTTTTTCAATTTCATTTTATTTTCTCACACGGTCTATAGCTCAGTTGGTAGAGTTCTTGCATTCCATGCCGAGAGCTCGGGTTTCAAATGCCACTGAAGGTGTTAGAAATGATTTCTCGTTTCGGTGCTTATAAAAAAAAAACTAAAAAAAATACCGGCAAGGCTTACTAAGCCTTCATAAGAAATGAGTACCAGCCCCCGTCGGGAGCTGGGAAACTCAACTGAAGTGTTTGGCGTAAGGCCGGCCCCCTTACCTGTAAAAATGAATAGATTTCACTCGCCACATGCGAAACCCTTTAGGAATAACGCGGCAAGAATGTTTAGTGGTGTTGCGTACACAAAGCTTAATTTTTCTGTAGAAAGTCATACAAAACTTGTACCACTTTAAATCTATTTTTTTTTTACGTAATTCTCTTCGTATTGGGAAATAAAAAACAGCTCTTCTACAATTCTTATCCTGATCCATTTTCAAAAGTTTCGAAGCGACAAAAACTGTTTAATTTTTTAATATTTTTACTTCAAAGGTTTTGTATTATTTTTGCAGACCGGCTAAAGGATCTCTGACAGAAGCCCGGGGCGTCAAGGCATTTTCTCACGTTTGCAAAGAAATGCTGGAGCTCTGCGAGGTTATCAACCAGTATGGAGAGATAGTGGACGAAGATATTCGAGTTATAGCATTTGGATACTTATTTGAGGTATTTTTTTTTCAAAAAATAGATTTGTGGAAAGGAATGCAATTTACCAACCTATTTTGCCTGGCCAGTTGTCTTCATGCGGGAGCAGAAGCTTGTGTGCATGCAATGGCATCTGTTGAACCAGGGTCGAAGTTATGATCGAGTGGGCCAGACGCAGATTCGAACCAACGTTATTTTGTTCCAAATACGCTAGTCGAGCATGGGCCTCTACCCCATCAGCCATAACACTGACTTAAAATTAACCATCATGTTAATAGTATGGAATATTCTATTATTAATTAAAAGACAATCTATAAAAAAACGCTCAATAGCTTTGGAATTGTACCTTCTCAAAGTTTCTGGACATTCTTTTCAACAAATTTAGAATCTAGTTGGTTTTGTCGTGGATCCCCTGAAATGTGCGAGTGAGTTTAGTTTCCTCATCAAAAAAATATATTTAACTGCATAAAAAACTAAAGTTAGTTTTTAAGGCCAACACAAAATATGTTTTCCATACACTAAAAATAGAGATATTTGTGTGAAAACGCTGATCAAAGTATTTTGTTTATTGCTTTATTTAAATTTTATTAACAATGCCTAGTATAGAAGTGTTCATCTCATTTTTTTGTTTTAATTTTTCAGATTTACACCAGAATCAATGACAAGCTGGTTGGTCTGTTGCTGAGATCAAGAAAGCACCAGTTCATAGACTTTGAAGGAGAATGCCTCTTCCAGGTAAAATAAAGATAGTATGATAAAATAGTGTTGCGTCTGCTTTAAATTGCATTATATTAAAGCAAACAATCGGTAAACTCTTAGCTGCTATGTTATTTTTTTGCAAGCGAATTTTTGATAACGAAAAGCGTGAAAAATTTGGGTGTATTTGTTGTTCTAAAAAGCTTTGTAAAAGTTCACATACCAGTGTTGGAGATTTACTTTCAATATTGCTTCATTCCGATGAATTGCTGCGTTACGTATGCACTTTTCATTAGATTATTGTTTAACAACAACACACATATTTGTGAATGTTAGCGACTATTTTTTGTATTTTTATTATTTTTGCGGAACCATTTTATTTTAATGAATTTATATTTTGATTTTTCTAAGATTAACATGTTATTATGATTTAATTGGCTGCATAATCTAGGTATATAAAGCGTTTATCTTTCATTATTTTAAATAAAATAAAAATCTATAATCTTCACTTGCGCTTATTTTATATTGATAATTTTATTGAAATATTTATACTTTTTCTATACAGAAACACAATTTGTGAGCGAAGCCCAACTCATTATATTTTATTTTGATTACTTTTTTTACCGAGTTTAATTCAATTTTTAAAAACTTTCAGTATTTTTTCCATAATTTATAATATACAAACAGCTGCCAATTTTTAGTATTCATGTGTTCTTTCTTTCCTTTATTCGCAGAGGCGGGACGACGATGTTCCTGTGTATTTGATAAAACCAATCAAAGAGATTAGGCAGCTGTGCCAAGAAAAGGTCGAGGCTGCTCGTCGATCCATCACACCAACACCGCAATGAAAACACGGGAATCTAGCCAAATTTAAACTAAATGACACCCGAAAACTATCAAAAATTTCGGGCTTCTTATCATGTTCAAATGCTACTATTCCAGCACTCTGAATATGACCTACAACATTTTTCAAACGAGTCGCCTATTTCCAAAATCCACTATCTTAATATTCAGGGAAAAAACTACTTTTCATATTTTTGTAAAAGGGAAAAGTACCTTGTATGCATATTTTCAAGTTGTTCCTGTGTCCACTACATTTTGAATAAACAGTAAAAGTAACAATGACGAATGATAAGGAATTCCGCCATCCACGTCATTAAAAATTCCATTTCTTAAAATAGTTGCGTGTAGTGATAGCCGACTTTGGAAACAAACGACTCACATATTTTTAATCAAAAGTTAAACCTGTTATTCACAAACCGAGTATATATATTATTTCTATTTAAAATTCCATGGCGATTAAGTTATACTCGGTTTATGAAAACTTGAAGAGCTTAGTATTTTTTTTAAAGTAGATATAAAGGTTATTCATTTATCAAGGTATGTCATTTTTATAAACCCTTGCATTTCCATGACTCCAAGGATGAAATATATGTACTTTTTTAAAGATAAAAAAATCAGACAACATATCAGAGATATTAAAATCTAATGAGTGTTTTATGAGTAATTTATAATTTTAACCCAATCATATCAAAAAAACAAAGTAGCGTTACTCGTATTTTATCAAAATTAACTTACGTAGTTTTATTTCCCGTTACGATTTAAACTATTATTTATTTTTCAGTATTTTATTTATTACTTTACGAAGATAGATAATTATCATACATTGTAATGAAGATGTATCTTAATAATTATACTTTTCTTGTGTAATTATATATTTTTTATTTTGTTATACCAGAGCTTATTTCATACACTTATGGATTCACATTATTGTGGCAACCCCTTTGAGGACAACGCAATAAAAAATTCCCCTACGTGTGCAGCTTAATTGCGTTTTTTACGTTGCTTGTTAAAATCGGAGTGTAAAATATAATTTAATTCTCAAAAGTAAGGTTCGTAAAAAAATATCTAAATCAAAAAGAGAACAGGTTTGCATCACCAAATGCCAATACTACCCCTGTGAAAATAATTTACACCTAGGGTTTTTTTTTGACAAAAAAAAACGTGCGTCATGTTTTACTCAATCCAGTAAATGTAACACTTTTTTCAAAATAAAGGAAACAGTTTTTAAAAGATACATTTTTATTACAATTTACAAAGACAATAGAATGTGATGGCATCGGTCGGGTTAAGAGGAAAGAATGAAACTTATATTTTTATTCGTTTGTAAGAACCCTAGTCGCATAGACCTGTGACGTTTACCCGCCGAGAACAAATTCTAATTTTAACTACTGTACCGAGTTTGTTAGCAAGTTTGTTTTTTTGTCGATAAACCAGTTTTTCAAAATGTAAGACAATCAATTTCTTACAACTTAGATAATTGTTTTAATTCAAAAGTGTTTGTGGAAAGCACTTAAACTTGTTCACTAACACAAATTATTATATTAATTAAATAAACAAAGTTTTAATTCACTTTTAATTTTTTTTATTTTTGTCTAGCACTTTCGCCTACAAGGCATCATCAGGACTTTTGGCCTTGTAGGCGAAAGTGCTAGACAAAAATATAAAAGTGAATTAAAACTTTGTTTATTTAATTAATATACAATGGACTTTCACTGTGTAAACCAACAAACCCTTAAAAAAACAAATTATTATGATTAATTAGCTCTCTTGTATGACTTTGATCAGTAAATATTATAGTATAATTTTGTATGGATTTTGTAAAAAAATTATGCCAAAATCATGTAAGATCTAAATGACCACAACATTTTTGTTAAAAAAAATGTGTACTTTGGTCAACTAAAACAAAGGTGCTTTGAAATTTAGGAAATGAGTTATTTTCTTAAATAATGTAATTTTACCAATGATTTAATGATAATAAAGGCCGCACATTCAAAATTACCTTAAGCTGGATGACGTCACGAGATGTCGACCATATAAAACAAAGAATGATTCCTGAAAATCAGGGATTACATTTTATTTTACCGTATTGCGAAATACACTTAAAGTGGCATCCGATAACATGTGTGATAAATACAGTAGGTACGTAGCGATTCAGCGCCTTTTATCTACCCACATAAAAACTGTATCTAATTTTGTGCTGTCTCTTAAGTAATATTTTATTTTGTATGGATGAACTCGCCAGAATGGTAGTTAGATTCGGAAAGAAGGTCCTTAGAAACCATTTAATCTATCAAGTGCCTAGCAACCCGGTCAAAAGGCTTTTTTCTCTCGAATATGAATGTGCGGATCCCATTATAAAATATTCTAGTCGTTTTTTGTATTATCCACGAGATTACAGCTTTTTGAAGCTATTAATTTTGGCAATCTAGTCAATGTGTATGTTAATATGTACTAATATTTTTTACTGTAGTAAATATATAAATTGTTTTTTTATTATATAAATACGTTTTAACGAAATTTAACATGTTGTATGAAAGAATGAAGACTGGCAAAGTATAAGTTATATGCTTTTAATTATTATATTTTCAGCTGTATTATATTTATTTGCTTGAAATCCATACATAAATTATCTCCCGGCAAAAATCTGGCAGACCTAATAATTTATATAGTTTTAAACCTACTTTCTTTAATCTATATGATGAGGTAAAGTATAAGATTTTTTTTCAATATTTTTTTTGTAATCGTGAAAGTGGGTAATTTTGAATTCAAACTTTGTACTCAAAACATATCAGCGATGATTAATTAGATAATTTAAAATCTATACAGGATTGGTAAGCTCCTGTCATAATCCAATTATATCCTCAAGGACCAAATTGTTTAACGAAAAATCCTTTTAATTTATTCAAATTTATTAAGGGATCAATAAATTGTTTTTCAAATTGCTTATAAACTTTTATCACTAACATATCGTACTAAAGGAAAATTATATCACAAACCACATTCCTTTATTTATTTACTGCAACATTTAATCAGAATTGAATAGTTGATTGAAATAAGGCACTAAGTGCCAAATATTCAGAAGAATCATGCACTCTTGGCAAATGACTTAAATACGATCCTTAGTACATAAAAAAATATTAAAGTTTGTAAAAAACTGATTTACACACTGCGAACTGTATTTTATTGATGTAAAAGTGGCATAAAATACCACGCACGGTAAAAGGCAGTTTCTTTCTCAAAAGTATCGCGTAGATGAGAGCATCGTAGGCGATGCATAAAAAAGCTACTTTGTTTTTACAAGAGTACAAAAATCTAATAAACATTTGTAACCTTCTCAAACAGGTTGCCATATTTTTCTCAGTTAGACGATTGTACCGAATTTGGGCCTTATTTTAATCAACCGTTCAAATAAAATCTGCTTTTTCTCAAGATTTTTCAATTAAAATGAAATTTCCTTTTTGTCAAGTAAGTTGTAAGTATTCATTAAAGACGTTTATGTGTTGTTAACTTATTAACTTACCATCAAAACTGTTGTGCTCCTTTTAAAATGCTTGTATAATTATTGTTTTGTGGTTGTATTTTTATTTTGTCAATGCCCCCGGTTATTGTGTATATTTGTAAATATTTATACTTGAAAAAAATATTATAGATACTTACAAAACTATACCCAGATATTTTATTTATTGTAACATCAAAAAAAATATCGTGGAATATAATGAATTTTTGTGGCACTGAAACAAGATTTAATATGGAGCCTTCCTATACCTTTCATTTTCCCATTTTTTCCTCGTTGCTCTGACGTATTTTGTTTCAATAAAATAAATCAAATAAGAAGTTTATGTTAACTTCCATGTAAACTTATATGACAAACATACAAACTGACCGGTCCGCAGTCTAGTGGTTAACACTTCGGACTCATGATTGAAAGGTAGAGGGTTCAAATCCCGGCGGAGCACGGAAAATATTTAATTTTTCAAATTTGCTCTTTGCAAGGTAGAAAAATTAATCTGCCTGTACCAAAACCGGTCACCATAGGTCCATCCAGCATTACACCAACTGGATTTTGCTTGAGAATTGGTGCTTTTTACAGCGACCACCAAGCTCGCAGACGGCTCTTGAGGGCACTCATCAAATAAATTAGCCTTATTATTATTACATATAATTTTTTACCTGTTAAAGTATTTTGTAAAAGGAAACAGCAACTTTATTTACAAAAAAAATATTTACAGTCGTATACATACATACATAAATACAACAAAAATATTGATTCAATGACACGTCATTTTTAAGTATTAAATATTTTTAAACTTATTTTACGCAAAACATACATTATCACAATAATTGTATGATGTTTTTTCTTTACAAATGCACAAACTACAATAGTGAGGTAAGCATCCTTAATGAATATATATTTGTGAAATATGATATTTAAATCATTTCGCTTTGCAGGGACTAAAATAGTAATTATTTCAAATTATATATTTTAGAATCTTGTGGTGCCATTGATCTTGATTATGATTTTTAACTCGAGGTAAAAATCTGAAACAAAGAAATAAATGTTTTATTTAAACTATTTAAATATTTAATTATACCTTAAATTAAAAAAAATATAGGATTACTGTGAATTTAAAATAAACATCATAAACAGTAAAAAATTATGCACCCAATTACTAAATCGCGCAATACAAAATCTTAGAATTGTAGAAGTTTTTGTTTTTAGCAAAATCGAGTTTCGCAGCAATATTCTAAGCAATTACATATGTATGTTCATACATATTATATTCTTTGTACCATGTATTATAAATAAATTAAACTGTAAAAGGAAGGAAATAAAGGACGGCATTTTCAAGAAGGAGAAACATTTTCTAAGCAACAACAAAAATATGCAATTTGTAATAAATCAGTATTCCAGTTTTTCTACAAAAATGAGATTAGGTACACTTTTGCAACTTCTCATACTGAAATGGAATATTTCTACGTCGTAAATGTTCTTCCAAATCATACTTGAGGAACTATCCACCTCTCCAGCTTGTCGAAGAACGTTAACTGACATCCTCATTCACTTTTCAAGCTTTGATCAATTAGTGGTGTTTTTCTCCATTAAGCACTCTTTGATTAAATTTTTCAAGAAATAAATATGGAAAGAGTTTATTATACCTTTTCAAGTTTACCACCATCCTCCGCTCCATCCATGAGACTGCTTGTAGACTGGAACATGGATCTCTTTGTAGACTGGCACGTGCACCTCCTTGTACACTGGCACGTGTTTGATGATGGGAATCTTCTCCACGTGGTGATGATGCACGTGGTGGACGTGGTACGGCACGTGGATTATGTGATGCTCACTGGAAATGCAATTAAAAGATTACAATTAATTCCTTGACTGAAAAAAGGGCATGTCGGAAAAGGTGATCGATATGAATAAATTTGAAAAAGGTATGCAAGGATAGAAAACAATGGAGGCAACTCTACAGTGGCTTTAGTCGACTCTAGTGGATTTTCAGTAGAATTTCTGTTACAATTACAGATAGTTTTGTATAAGGTTGATGACCCATAGTCTATGGTGGGCCATAGAACTATAAAAAATGTTTCACTTCTGCTAATCGAGGTTACCCCTGTTTCAGCGAAGGTCGGCGAGAGTTTACGCTCATTTGAGGTTTGGTTTAAATTTTTGCAGAACTACACAGCATGTTAAAGAACTTAGGGGCTGTCCATATATTACGTCATTCGCATCAAGGGGGGGGGGGAGTCTGATCTGCGGATGATGGCAAATGATGTACGAGTACCAAAAGCGACGTCGTTCTTGTAAATACCAATTTCTACAAAATATACAAAATATTATGTAAGTAATATAACATTATTAATTATTAAGCTCATCCATTATTACAGCAAGAGGGGGGGGGGGGGGTCATTAATAATGACTATAGGATGATTGCAAGGGGGGGGGGTCGAAAATCGGCCAAAATCGATGACGTAATTTATGGACGGCCCCTAACATGTTATGCTTGTGAGCGTAGATTAATTTGAATGTTAAATGGTGACATACCCTTCAAAGGTTATTAAATTTGATGAATTGAAAGACATTGAGGTCATAAAGAGACGGTCAAGATATTGAGAACATAGTAACGAAAAAAATACGCATTCTATGAGGGTAGATATCTCTTGACAAAAATTTAAAAGGTTGTTTTCATATAAGTGAAGATTTTAGGAGGATTCTGGAAAAAAAAACTATTACAAAAGGGAAGATCGCACCTTCCAATTAAATTTTAAATTGCATTAGGTTCGATAATTTCCTTGCTACGTCTTCAGATAGGAAACTTGGAAAAACGTTGCATAATTTGTGCAAAAAGAATAAAAAATTATCATTCTTCAATACAATTTTCATTTTTAAAGCTGTTTTCCCCGATGAAATAAATTGATTGCTTTTACTTTCACAGTGCGAAAGAACCCGTTCCGTACAATGTCACATAAAAGTGATATCTATTAAGGTAAGTTACCTGCCTCAAGTTTTTGTCCGCTCGTAATATAACCGGATTTGTAACGAAGAGACTACCATGCTATACATTATTTAATGTTATTTTATTGCTAGAAAAAAAGTGGAATAACATATTTTATTGGCAATAGGTGTGCTATTACTCATGTTCGCTTTTCTTACGCAAGTATTATGTAAAAAGTGTAAGCTCACAATATGCGGGCACCATCTTAATATTAATGATATTATTGTATTACTATCTATCTATAATCTATCTATAATCTAAGTTGCAAGCATATATTCATTTAAAGCTCTCAGATGTATGCCCACAAACAAACACGTGTAGTTCGCGCTTACAAATGCTGAATGTGTACTTACAAATAAAATCCAAACTCAAATGAACATAAGCCCTGCAACTCCTGCCGACATTCCCTGAAACAGGGGTGACATTGGCAAAGTGAACCATTTTTTACAGTATGGGTGGTCAGCCTCATACCAACCTATAAGTCAAGGAATGGCATTAAATCTTCTATTTTTTTGGTTTTGTTTCAAATGCTCTTCTATAATCTAAGTTGCAAAGATATATTAGCATTTAAAATTCATATCATATGCATGCCCACAAACAGACACGTGTAAGTATTTTCGTGTTACAAATTAAAATCCAAATCTCAAATGAACAAAAACTCTGCAATTTTAGCCGGCCTTCTCTGAAACAGGGGTGAGATTGGCAATGTAAACCTTTTTTACAGTATTGGTGGTCAGCCTCATACCAACCTGTAAGTCAAGGAATCTTCACAGGCATGAAAAAATCATACTACCAAATACCTGTCACCAAAGGTCCATGGAGCCTTACCTGTACAAATAAATAGGTTCCTCTCGCCAAATGCGAAACCCTTTGAAGATAACGCGGCAAAATGTTAAACTTAATCCGAAATTAGTTGTTTTTTTTTTCAATATGAAACCTTCTAGAATGCCAAATATATTGAGCATCATAAGTAAAAAAGTGAACTGTTTCTTTTAAATGGTTCACTTTTCTTTTCGTTAAAAATATTCATTTTACATAGAAAATGTTTTATTCATTTTATGGTTTTATATCCATTATTATGTCATTCGCATGAATATAAGGTACACATAATGTATGCAGTACCTATTACATACAAGAGTTTATTTCTAGATTCATCCATAGTAAACTAACCATGAAACAATTCTTTATTTTGTAATACTATGAATAATATTCTTAATCTCCTAGAAGAAATTTCTACCTATTTCATATCACAAGTGATATTTTTATTGCAAAGTACGTAATGCTATAGTTTAAGCCAGTTGTTCTTAACCGAAGGTCCGCGGACTGCTAGTGGTCTACGCAAGCTTATGAAGTGATCAGCAGGTGGACTTCGCAGCACACTCACATAAAGACTATCTTTAAAAACAGTGCGCGATGAACGATAAGAAGTGATCGAATGTGCGAACCAGCAAGAAAGTTTGCGTATAAATTTCTGAACGGTAAACTCTTCGAGACGTAAAAGTGGCATTTGTCATGAGTTCTAAAATCTGATAAACTATACTACAACGCTACCCACCAGTTGAACTATATGTGTAGCTTAGTTGTGTTGCGTTTCGATTGTAAGTTAATGATGATAACCATCTAACTTTAAGCATAAACATTTGAAAAATAATGATAATGAAATTGTGACTTATAAGTTGGTATGAAGCTGACCACCCATACTATAATCATTGGTTCACTTTGCCAATGTCATCCCTGTTGCACGGAAGATCTGCAAGTTGCGGGGTTTATGTTCATTTGAGATTTGGGTTTTATTTTGTAAGTACACATGCAGCATTTCTAAGCGCTCACTTACATGTGTTTACTTATGGGCAAATAATTTATATTCATCCTAACTGCTAATATACCTTTGAGAGGTAGTTTATATTTTATGTAGACATTGTCATGAATCGAGTATGGTTTTCAATTAAAAAAAATCACATAACGTTTAAGTTCAGATTAAAACCTATGCATTTCCTTGAACTTTGAGGTTCAAGATAATAACAAGACGATCATAGTGGTATGTGATGGAAAAAAAACTTGAGAAACAATGATTTGTACAGGGTATATAAATACGAGTATGTACTCAAAACATAAAAGTGATGTCGTAGTTTGAAATCTTGTAACATGACATATATATTTTTATAAGTTACATGAAACTATTACATTGCGTATCCATGCTGGTTTACATGTTGCTAATGTAATTAGATATCTCGTAATTTATGCGGTATACCTTTCTTAGGTTTGTAGGTAGTGACCGGTGACACACATTTTCTGAAATTGGCGCTCATAGAAATACAATACTATCATTAAATTACACAATACATTCATTCACGTTTAGAAATCAGATTTATATTTAAATTGACAAATTGGCGTTTAAAAAAATATTGTAGGTACATTATCATAAAACACATAAAATACCATACAACGCCGTAAGAAATTGATAAATAAGTTTAAAAATCTTTGGTTATCTTGTTTTTATTTTCAACCCACATATGAACGACTCTGTAATCTATAATGTAAGTTGCAAAGATATATTACATTTTCGATTCATATTAAATGCATTCCCATAAGCAGACACGTATTAGTTCGCGTTTACACATGCCGCATGTGAACCTTCAGTATAAAACCCCAAATCTCAAGTGAACACAATCTCGCCAACTCTTGCCGACCTTCCCTGAAACAGGGAGGATCTTGACAAAGTGAACATTTTTTTTACAGTAGGTATGGGCGGTCAGCCTTATACCAACCTATAAGTTAAGGAAACTCATTTCTTGGAAATTGAAATTCCAAATTTTGTGTAAGTACTAAAAAATATTTTCATGATTCAGAAAAAAGATATTTTTTATTTTTTAAATGTAAAAAAAATGGACTGCGCACATAGATTGTTGTTAATAAGAGTGTGCTGAGTCCATTTATCTTCATGAAATAAACTTTTGAAAAAATTATGTTCCACAACATTTTCATTAAAAAAATAGAGTAGGTACATACTGTAACTGTAACTGTAACTCTGTCGCCATTCCGCTAGGGGTGGCCAGAGCCTCTGCAGAGTTGCCTCCATTTTTTCCTATCCTTACATACCTCCTTCAATTCATTCATATCCATCACCTTTTTCATGCATTTTCTTCTTTTACGCTCACTTTGTATATCCCATTCTTTCACAATCTCCTCAATCTGATCACTCCATACTTTTCTCGGTCGTCCCTTCCCTCTTTTTCCTTTCACACTTTCTTTGTATACATACATACATGCTCGCCCTAAAGATATTGAAATCATGGCAATATTGTGATTATTTTTGTAAATGATCATTCTTTCATTATAAAGTAAGGTTTATTGTAGACCACCAATCAAAAAATATATCCTATAGAAAATATCCTCACAAACCGATTTATTGATCAAAAAGGAAGTTAAATGAAGTCTTTCTTTTCTTTATTTCTAATGTCATTATGAGATTAAAATTAAAATGCTATATTTAAAAAAAAACTACTTATTGCAGTTAAGAATGATGTTTGTTTTATATTTGGACTTAAGGCTTATAAGTTTAACTACAGGAGTAATCAAATAAATACACGTAACTATTATTGACATTAGTAATTACTTTGATCGACATTACCTTCACTCATAACATTTAATCAACCAACGTACATTAGTATTATGCAATTAAATTCCTCAACAAATGTTATCTATAACTAATCCCTTTCTCTGTAGGTAGGTACAATAATTACAACGTTGATCAGGGAACGTGTAGGCGGTACTATTGATCGATGATAATTCATTAATACAGCGAAAATAATAACGTAATGCAAAAAATAACATACTACATTATCTGAGGAAACAAATTGTTTTGATTCTTGAGAAAAAAAAATTACCAATGCTTAAACGTCTCTGAGGAAAATCGTCAACAAAAGAAGCCATTGCTCTCAAAATTGTGTTAAAAACATGTAATATTTCTATACTTATTTATTAATACAAAGATTGCGATCCTTAATACTGTTACTGTGACTATAATTTAACTCATAGAAAAAAACATCGTTAAAAGAAGTCATTGAGTAATCTTAATTTTGTGTAAAAAATTAGAGAGTTGCTATATTCATACTAAAATTTTAATATTTGATTCGTTAAACATTTTTCGAGTTTTTACTGTGACAAAACTTACACCATGAAATATATTTTTTCAGCTACCTTTGTCATCAAAATAATATACAAGAAATTTTGCAGATTCCTTATAACATTCATAGGCGTCAAAATAGTACAAAGAAATTATACTTAAATTTGAAAAATTCAATAATATTCTTTTTGTACTTTGGATGCTACTTTGGAGCTTAGGAATGCTTGTAGCGCTACGTATTTTTTTTATTATGAGACATATTCTAGTAAGTATGTATTTATTTTCCTTACTGATGTCCACCTCCCCATGGAGCAGGTGCAGGAGCTGCCCATGTAACAGCAACCAAGGCAGACAGAACCACCTGGAAAATAAAAAATAAAACAAAATGTTTAATATTATAACCATTTAAAATATTTCTTTTGAATCCTCATTCAAGAAATTTCATGAGTCAAATTTATGTACAAGGCTGATTCAATTAAAGCGCATAATCTCTGTTTGGAGCAACAACGCACTATGACAAAATGACAGTGATGACGTCTAATTGGAAGGGAGATTAGTTTTTAAGGAGAAAAAATGTTAACTGGAATCTTTAATATCTAGTGTCTACACTTGATTACAAAAATAGTTTTTTGCAATGTCATCCCTGTCTACAGATACTTCTATAATCTATAATCTGGAATCTAAGTGGCAAAGATGTATTATATTTAAGAATTATATTTAATGCACACCCCACTAGATGGCACGTGTAAATTCGCAAGCAAAATAAAAAAAAACAAATCTGAAATGGGTATAATTATACTCTCAACGCTTGCCACCCTTCTTTGAAACAGGTGTGACATTGGCAAGATGAACCAATTTATATAATATAAGTAGTCCGCTTCATGCCAACTTATAAGGAAAGGAATAAAAAATATAGAGCGTAAGCTTAATTGTATACAAAACCAAAACAGACAGTAGTACAACAATAAAAAAAAAATACAAAAGAAAGCAATTTCAAAAAATTCTCAAATACCGCTTTATTTTCCTGCATCTAATCTCATCTAAGTTGCAAAGATATGTTACATTGGAGATTCACATTATATGCATTCTCACAAGCAGACACGTACAAGTTCGCGCTTGCACATGCCGCATGTGAACCTACAACATAAATACCAAATCTCAAATAGACATATACCCGCAACTCTTGCTGTCCTTCCCTGAAACAGGGGTGACATTGGCAAAGTGAACCATTTTTACAGCATGGGTGGCCAGCCGCATACCAATCTATAAGTCAAGAAGTTCATATTTGATGCAATTAAGGCGTTCATTTTCTTCGACACATTGGTACTAATATTTGCGGTTTTTAAATATTTGCGGGAATGTACAAAGTTGGTAAGGTATTTGAAGTATTTGAAAATAATCAAATGACGTATTAATCATATTGTAGTGCAAAGTGGCGTTGCAGGTATCGTGAATTAAATTCTTGGAAAAACTACAATTGTAAATTTGTAATCAACACATTAAAAAGGGGAAAAAAAACAAAAAAGGTTTTTTTTTAATTTAAATACGACAGAGATCTATGACGAAAATGTAAATTGATGAAACCAAAGACGACATCTAGCAAAATGCAACTAAGCTGCACATGTAGTATAACTTCATACCGCATTGTCTCGAAGGATTCTCCTGTGAAGTGTGGAACCTGTTTATTTTTATAGTTTATGAAGCTGACGTTACGCCAACCACTTGAAGTAAGGGTTTCCCAGCTCCATGGCTGGGCGGTAATCTAAATCTTCTTTAAAATGAGATTACTATAATGAAACACAGAAAATTAAATTTTTAGCGTTTTGTTTTGTGTTCAAGCGTAGATTGCCGTCTTTTTTTGGGTTTTATTTAGCGATTTTCTCCATCTTAATTCCAAAAAAAGGACAGTTCTTGGATTGTTGGCCATGCAAACAAGTTCCTGTGAATGACATAAATTTATTTTTCTAGCTTGTATCATTCATGCTAGATTAAGATATGTAAAATAAATATTCCTGTAACTTTGTGCTGAAATGCTTTACATATGTACATATGAACATAATGAAAAAAAAAACACTTTTTTCTACACAACGATTTTGTATAAAAGGCACATAAAATTTTCAGAAATTTCTAATGATAAAACCTGAATGAAGTCCTGAAAAATGACTGTTATTTTTTCATATCTTTTTCTCAATTATTTTACGTCAAAGTAGTTTAAACCCTATAATTCTTATTTATCATAATATGCTAATTTAAAATTTTACAAAAGTTCTTATATATTTAAATTTAAACCATTCATAAGCACAAAATACTCACGAAAAGTTTTCCCATCATTTTTGTGATTGTTTTATTTTACTATATTGCACGTAACTTAGAGTACAGATTTCCTCGAGTCGGTTTTTCACTTTCGACTGTGTCAGCACTTGTTTGTCGGCAATTTAAAGTGACCTCATGCTTTATATACCGCTAGCGAGGTCCACCATCGAGGACCAGAACTCCCTCCAGCAAGCCACCCCACGGTCCGGCCGGCTTGTGGCACCAACCGTCTGTTGTCAAATAGCCGCGATGACTTCTACAACAGCGATCGTGAATGTAAACTACGCACAAACTAAATAATACCATCAATTTTTTATTGTTATTATGTCACCATTCCGCTAGGAGTGGCCAGAGCCTCTGCAGAGCTGACTTCATTTCTTCCAATCCTTACATACCTCTTTCAATTCATTAATATCCATCACCTTTATCATAAAATTTCTTCTTTTACATTCACTTTGTACATCCCATCCTTTTTTAATTTTTTTCAGGAAGCGACACTTCTATTGATGATCGGTGATCGTCAATGTTGTTGTACATATATCCATTTGTACTTTATTGAGATGATTATTAAAATCCTTTAATCAGTTGCATATTGATCCATCCGCCTTCGATGCTGAGACGATTTCTCGGCTCCAGGACAAGAAGGTCAAATTGACGACGCCAACCCCTTTAAGTGCCTAGCACTGTCAGCTCCACAAATTCATGGACGGTGTTTATAGAGATGCAGCCAAGGCTACTTTGCCTGAAAGAAAAGATGATGGACAAGCGAGAATGGAGGAGAATCCTGGATTCAGTCAAGGCCTACTCAGGGTGGTCGAACTCATTATAATGAGGTCGAAAAGGTGCTTTAGCCAGTGATTATTACCTGTTCAGTTTTGAGATGACTGAGAATAATTAAGGCATCTATGGGTGTATCTCGCGTTTACAAGAGCTTGCTAAATTTTTAATTTGCTTTTCCAGATTTCTAAATAGATTTTACCACTACCCGGATCGTAGAAGCTTAGTGGAAACATAATAGCATAGTTGGACATACCAACCTAGCTATCAGATATACCTTTGTTTTTGTTGGCTAATTGAAGTGAACGAATACATTTTATTGGCATGTGCTTATCGTTCAAAACAAATACATGCTTCCATATTTTCAAATTTCAGCCGTGATGAAACCTAGAAATTTCTAATATACTCATAGCTAAGAAAACATTTGTCTACAATATATCAATCGTAATCTAACTTGCAAAGACATACTGACATTTAAAAGGCTTATAGTCAATGCACGCCCACAGGCAGACACGTATAACTTCGCGCTTACACATCCTGCTTGTGTGCCTTTTGCTGAATCCGGGGTGGCATTGGCATAAGAGAAACTAAGTTTTTACAGCATCGGGGTCAGTTTTATACCAACCTATTAGTCAAGGGACATAAAGGAAATTTTTGCTTCTTTGAATTGAGGGCTACCCTTCATGACAAAAACAGATAATGCTGCAACGAAGGCAAGTTGTTGTGTTCATCATATGAATAAGTCAGTCACCGCTAAGGATAGGTTATCTAATCCAGGCCCATTTGTAATACATATAAAAAGTAAAATAAAAATTCGTTTCAAAATATCTTTTAAAAAAACAGTAAATTTTTATTTCATTTTAAAAACCTTCTTCATTTTATTCTTTACCGTTTTCTCTTTATTTAAATTCGTTATAAGACTTAGTAAATAGTTATTATTTGGAGTTGAAATCTTTTAGACAAAATTGAATAAAATTATTGTTTATTTGGTAGGTATTTTATTTAAGGTTTTGACACTCTTTCAAAAATATTTGTTTTAAAATGTGTCGGTGTTATGGCCGAGAGGACAAGCGGCTGATCTTTCTAGCGTATTTGGTATAGAATAACGCTGGTTCAAAGTCAAACCGCGCCTTGGTCCATTGACCATAAATTTAACCCTGGTTCAACAGATGGCATAGGGTAATTATTAATTAATTAAAATAACTTGCTTCCTTGTTCCTTGACTTATAGGTTGGTATGCGGCTGACCACCCATGCTGTAAAAATGGTTCACTTTGCCAATGTCACCCCTGTCTCAGGGAAGGACGGCAAGAGTTGCAGGGTGTATGCCCATTTGAGATTTGGTTTTTATGTTGTAGGTTCACATGAGGCATGTGCAAGCGCGAACTTGTACGTGTCTGGTTGTGAGAATGCATGTAATGTGAATCTCCAATGTAACATATCCTTGCAACTTAGATTAGATTAGATTAGATTAGAAACAATAATGAATTATTAATTGAATATTTTAATATCTCTTTCTGGCCAGACAAAATAGGTTGGTTATTTGCATTCCTCTTCACTAATCTATTTTTTTTAAGTTGTGTAAAGTGTAAACAACGATTTCCCACTCTTTTAAAAATCAATCTTTGTAAACGCAGGAGTGACTTTTAAACACTATTCTAAGCGCTATATTTTTTGTTCCTTAGGGCATTGACTAATAGGTTGGTATGAGGCTGACCACCCATACTGTAAAAAAATGGTTCACTTTGACAATAGTTGAGGGAAGGTAGGCAAGAGTTGCAGAGCTAATGTTATTTCAGATTGGTTTTTATGTTGTAAGTCCACACGCGGCATGTGTAATTGCATGATATATGAATCTTAAAACTGTTAATATATCTTTGCAACTTAGATTATAGATACGTTTCTTGCAGAGGTGAATCATAAATATATTTTTAGCTGACATGAATCTTCTATTTCAGATTGTATTCCAAATCAAGCTTTTTGTTATTGAAATTTTTAGTTCATAATAAACTAATGATTCTACATTCTGTTATGCAAATACAAAAATGATATTTCACTTTTAATTGTCATTCGCAACCCCTGGCTATTGATTTCGTTCGATTTGGTTACAAAATAACCGGACATGCAAGTAAAAGTGTGAGAGACTGTTATACACGAGGCGTCTCAAGGAAGGCGATTTTTATGGGCAAAAAATAAAAATATGCCAAATTACCAATTTACTTTTATAAATATATACTTAATATATGATAATATCGGTTTCCAGGCCAATCGACTAATGAAACACCGTCAATGGAAAAACACATCTATTGGAAATCGAATCGATACAAGTTTGACTCAAATTTCCATAAACATTTTTGTTTATTTTAATGTTAAAAAACAAGATAAATATTTTTTTACCGCTTGCTTATACCTTAGTTTATGGCTGTAATTTTTTTTGTTGTGAATATTTTTCTCTAAAAAGTCTTGCACGTTAACCTTTTAGATGTTCTTGAATGATTATTTATTATTATGAATAATTTCATTTGTTGCGTTTATGATATTTTTTTATTTTGTAGCAGTTTCCTGTAACTCGTGAGCAATACTAGTAAATAATCTACGTAATAAAAAAAATGCATAATTTCACCTCAAATCGATTCTGATACAACTTGAATGATAGCTTAGGTAGACCTTCTTCTTGGTAAGCAAAAAATCAAATAATTAAAGAATAGTACTAGTATTTTTTTGTATAAAAAAAAAATTAATAAAAAAAAATTTGAAGGAGCGATGAATTTTATCATGTCTATAATAAGTAAGGCAAATAAAGAAAATGGATAAATTTCAACATAAAAATAAATTATTGTCCCTGAAAAAGTATTGAGATTCTACTTAACTCTAAAGGAATACATAAAACACACACTTACTAAATTACATGCTTATTCTTTGCTATATACATATTTGCTGTATATTTAGTGCAACTCCTTGCCGCGTTTTCCCCGAAGGGTTCGCATGTGGTAAATGGAACCTATTTATTTTTATAGTTAAGGGGGCCAACCTTACTCCAATTACTTTAGTGGAAGTGGGGGTTTTCCAGCTCCTGGGGGGCTGGTACTATTTTTGTGTGAAGGTTGAGTGACCTTTGCCGGAGTTTTATTTTGGATTGAAATAAACACCGAAACCGAAAATCATTTCTGACACCCTCGGTGGGATTCGAAACCGAGCTTTTGGCATTGAATGCAAGCACTCTACCAACTGAGCTATCCACCGGACCTTTTTTAATATAACATTTTTTACAATTACGATTAAAACCTACTGTGACATAAAATTATAATTACAACTTAAATAATCGTATTCACTTAATTCATTTTCAAATTAAATTAATTATCATTTGAATTAATTTAGTTTGAAATTTTTTGGTTAATTTTCGTTATTTTATGTTAATTCGAGATTACTCCAATTTATTATGGTCATACATTTGCATATTAAGATATTATAGGCACGGAAGGTACACCGGTAAAAGTGGAACTTGAATAAAACGCGGCAGCACATTAAAAATAATTACACTAAAAGCAGTTATGTCATGAATTTTATTCATCCAAAATTAATACAAACGCACTCGCATAAAAGTCAACAAAAAACGAGAATTATGTATGATAAAAAGTGTGCCTATCCACGCACGTGTTTTGAAACTGTTTTTTTTCATGGCGTTTAAACACTAAAGGTGAATGAATGTTTATTTATTTTTTTAACGAAAAGGAAGTTATGAAATAAAAATTGTGTAACGTTTAAGTAAGTCACATATTGTACATAGTATTCTATATGCGGAATAATATAAAATAATTATATTAGGATGATTTATTTGGCGAGCGCTGTTTTTGTGTGAATCACAGCTCAAGAGCCTTGTGCGAGCTTGGTCGTCGTTATAGAAAGCGCTAATTCCCAAGTAAGACCCAGTTGCTGTAAGACTGGATGTAACTTTGGTGTTCGGTCTTTGGTAAAAGTATTTAAAATTTTTGGCCCAGGGAGGAGCATATTTCAAAATATAAATGGTATATTTTTTGTGCTCCGCCAGGATTCGAATCCACGACCTTCCATTAACGAATCCAAAGCGATTCCACTAGACTACGGGCTGGTCTTGTAGGGGAATATTTTGTATTTTATTATCAGATGCAAATACTTGATTAAAACGTGGGCAAAAATTGGAATTTGTATTTTTTTTCTTTCCTGACAATTTTTCACGATAACCTTATTGCTTCAGTATGAAATTGAAATGAATTTGCGAAATTGCACGCACCCAAGTATATGAAAATCGTAAAAAAATATAAGTAATATGTATGTAGTATCGATAACTAAATGTAATGATTAAAATGTGACACTGAAAAGTGTAATTAAATAAATAAAAAAATTGTAACTTTTAAACATTAAAATATATAACTTGTATTCACATTCACTGCTATTTCAATAAAAAGCAGGAAGGGTTTTTGTCTATGGGTGAGTTTGAAGTTTGTATTTTTGAAGGCTTTAGATTTATTTCTTGTAAATTCCTTATAAAATACTTATAACAAAAAAAATGGAATCAAATACCACTGCTTTGAAACTTAGTCGGAAATGTCGGAAATGACACACACTGACTTACTTTTACAAATATTAAAAACTGTTTAATTGACAGCGTTATACAATATTTGAAGTACGATGAATTGTAACCGTGCTTTAATATTGTACCACATTTTGACTTACTTTTAATTGAAATCAAAATATAAAGCACTTGTGATCTGGGCATGTAGACCAGTTGCCAGATGTCAGTGGAGTTAGTTCACATAAGCGTCGGCCTGGCATTTACTTCCTGATGCTTGCGCAACCATAGTTCCTGAGAAACTTCATAAATTTGAAAATAAATTATTGTGATATACATAACACGATATTGGCTGCTCTAAATGGAAGAATGGCTCGTTATGCAATGTGGTATTAGGAGCCTACTCGCAAGTGTAAGAGGAAATTGTTGGCCGGTGGGACAATAAATTATGCGTTATGGGTGTCGTCTATTAAGAAACGCTGACATTTTAACGCTTGCAAGAGAATACAATGCAATCTTGTGTGAGTAACAACTGCATTATTATTTATTTATTTATCAGTCGATGAGATTTTTTCTGTCACGTATACGTGGGCTAATGATATTTTATTACTCAAATGGAAGTCGTATTGCATCTTTCTTTTTATAATCAAAGCTGTCAGTTGACGCTTTTTTTTGGATAGCGAAAAATAAAGCATCAGATAAATATTTGAGCACAAAATCTAAATAAAATGATCATTACAGTGAGTTCAAACATTGCGGAAATTACTCTCGACCGTGTAAGTATATTGAAAATTTGATAATGTATTGAAAGATAATCACTTACTAGGAATGCAGTATCTATCAAAATGTTGAATATTTTGGAAAGTAGTAAATATATATATTTTTTTTTAACTTCAAAAACCTAATTAGGCTATTTCTTTTATTTTTTGTTATAATATCACAAAAAATACATACAGTCATACAGAAAACCTGTGTGGAACCTAATCAGATATTGGTCAAGAAAATTGAGTTGGAAATTTAACATAGCGATTTGTTTGCGACGTCAGATGATGATAAAACGGTGAGCTGGACGCCTACTGTTGAATTAAAGCGACGCCATTCTAAGAAGTTCTTAAAAGCACAGATTTAACTTGAGATGGAGAAAAAAGAATACCATGTTATGCCAAAAAATGGGAAAACAAATCATTTTTAAAAGCTTACCTAATAACTCTTTGAGTGGAACATGATGTCTTAGGTCGAAATATGTTGTAAGTCCGTTAGTTTGGCAGTTACGTTAAATGTCATTGATTGATTTTTTTAAGATTTTCAAGCAATGCAGACGGTTAGTTGCCAGAATGCTTGCGTGCAATGCCAGAGGACAAGATCAATTCCCACCAATGGTGTCAAAATCAATTCCCGTTTCAGTGTTTATTTCAAACTCAAAATCAAAATCCTCGCATGGTTTACTCAATTTTCACAATAAATGAGAAAAGGCCCTCTCGGAAGCTGAGAAACTCCTATTCAAGTGATGTGGTTGGCATGGCTCCGGCTTCCTTAACTGTGAAAAAAAATATGTTGTACACGCCACCCCTTCGGGGATAACGCTGTAAGAAGTTACGCTTTATGTGTAGATTAGTGGCGTAGCGACAGGATAATAACTGAATCTAGAACTCTATTTTCTAAAAAAAAAACGAGCAAAATCATTTCTTCTTCTTGATGTTTATTCAGCCCGGAGGTTGGAAATTGTACAAGTAACAATCTCGTGGCAGCAATTTATCATATCACGGAAGCTCGAGAAATATATTTTTGCAATTTGCAGAAATCTACATACTCATATTTTATCTTGTTCTTGACAGCAAAAACCGAATATAAATAATTTTATAATTATAATAATATAATTAAGACTTCAAAAAAGTCTGGTTCAGTCTTAGGAAACATTTTTCACTTTCGTTTTTATTTGAGGATGTTTATGGGTTTGTGGTTATTAAGAAGTGGCATCAGTTGTATAACCTGCTCTCTGACCATAATAATAAATAACGGATAGGAGACTGCTACTACGCTACTAAGTCACATTTATAGTGTTACTTCTTGCCGCGTTTCCCCGAAAGGTCGCATATAGCGAGTAGAACCGAAAAGGCCTTACGCCAACTTATTGGACTTATTCAAAACTATACCGATCGTGAAACCAGTGTGAGAAAACTTATTATCATGATAAACAATACACTCCTGGATCCATTACAATCCTTCAGTTCATCGAAGGTGTTTTTGGAATGCAACTACGCAATTAAGCTACATATGTACTGTAACTTCTTGTCGCGTTTTTCCCAAAGGGACCACATATGGCGAGTGAATATATTTATTTTTACAGGTAAAGGGCTGGTATTACGTCTGACGTCGGTTGAAGTGGGGGTTTCCCAGTTCCCGAGGGGGCTGGTACTCATCTCTTGTGAAGGCTGAGTAAACCTTGCCGGTATTTTATTTTCGGTTTGAAATAAACATCGAAACGGGAAATCATTTCTGACACCCTCGGTGAGTTTCGAAACCAAGCTCTCGGCATAGAATGCAAGCACTCTACCAACTGAGCTATCGACGGGGACACACAATGTTGCACAATGTATAAATATAGTCAAATATATAAGCGGATGGTCAGCCGTGTGATGCAATTGTATAATGTGAAATAACTGAGAGATGAACAAAGATTACAAGCACGCCGAGAAATAATTTCATTTATAACAAATTTATCACTACCACATTTTATGCTAATTCTAGTTTTATAAATGGAAGAAGGCTAGAACTGTCAAATTGTTATAATATAGAAATTGCGTAAAAAAGTATGTTGATTTATTTCCCAAATGAGATAACTTGATAAAAAATAAATTTCAAAAGAATGTTTTTTTTTGGAAAATATATTAATTTATTCAACATTAGATATTTTAATCATTAACAAATATTTTGTTTAAACGAAGTTGTTTGCATTGAATTGTTTTTATACATTTTTTTATGAAACAAGTATTTTTTTCTATCGTAGAAGCTTTCTTAACAACTTTTTTATATTTAAAATTAATTGTTATTTTATTTAATTGAAATCACAGATTAAATATTTTCATGTCTATGAATATCAATAAAACTGAAATGTGTTTAACAAAACACCCTAAATAGGTCAGCGGTACACTGCAATAGTATTTTAATTCTAACATTACAAATCTCAACTGTAATTTCAAAATTATTGAGAAAAATAAATTCTTCTTAGGATTGCGGACGTTTTACAATAGGTATAAAATATCCCTCCCATATATACAATAGGTATAAAATATACCATCCCATAGTACCGTAAATAGAAAAATGTATGAAAACCAGATCACTTACAACGCGTGCTTTTGTATCTTCAATACATTTTTATATTTACGCGCTGATGGGGAAATATCGCGATGTTCTATACTTACTCATCGCAGATTAAAAATATCCAATCGCTTCTGTAATAGCTTAGTCGTTCATAAACTGAATTAAAAGAGTAAAAACACTTATCTTATCTAAACTTATCTACACACAGAGCGTAACTTCTTGCCGTGTTCTTCCCAAATGGGTCCCATGTGGCGAGTGAAATCTATTCATTTTATTAAGTAAAGGGCCGGCCTTACGCCATCCCCTTCAGTTGAATTTCGGGTTTCCCAGCCCCCGAAAGGACTTGTACTCATTACTTGTAATCATTTTATTTTGTGTTTGAGTGTATCTACATGTATTTTGAAAATGTCCTTCTTTCTGTCACTTTTTACAGAAATAATTATCAATATTATGATTAATTTTATCTCCTTCTTTTTGACCCTTGATCATCTCAAAGAGGTTTGCCTATGCGTGCAAACGAATGATGTGTAAATATGCCCCACAGATCCGTCTCGTACAAGTCATCTAGCAGTCACGGATTGAACATTGAAGCAGTCTCATAAACTCTTAGTTAGATTTTGCTGAAGTTGCATAATTCCTAACACATTAATAATGATATTTTTTCAGTGCGGTATGTGTTCTAGCGAGTAAAGACGTTCGCTCGGTGAATGTATCATCGTACTAGATTAATCTACTGCATTTCGCAACATCACATTTTTTCCCTTGTGGTAAGTTGATGCGAAATTACAGGCTATCTGCATGCTTGCGCTTGCATCGCTTGTCCGAGCTTGCGACATCATAGGAGTGCCAAACGGGTTGAATCAGCTGATGTGATAAGTGGGCTAGCCTCATCCGATTCCCACACACTCTTCTTTGCCTTATCCACTGCACAATGGTTCCACGACGAACCGGTCACAGACCACTCGTCTACAGATAGCTCGGTCATCGACAAATCGGTCATTCAAGGCATCCACACAACTTTTTGGTCAACGGCATTTATGTAAGAGACAACTAAGTAGGCCACTGGCATATAGATCATGGACAACTCGGTCACACGACTATTCGATAAACGACATTTTTGTCACATAAAACGTTTGCTCCGATCCGGTCTGACCGGTCTGTAGTCTAGTGGTTAACGCTTCGGGCTTAAGATTGGAAGGAAATGGGTTTGAATCCCGGCGGAGCACGAAAAATATTTAATTTTTCAAATTTGCTCTTCGCTGGGTTGAAAAAATAATCTACCTTTAACATATACCGGCCACCATAGGTCCATCCAGCCTTACACCAACTGGGTCTGCTTGAGAATTGGTGCTTTCTTCAGCAACGACCAAGCTCGCAGAGGGCTCTTGAGGTATGTTTCATACAAAAACAGCGTTCACCAAATAAATTAACCTTATATTATATTATATGGTTCACAGACAGATCCTACACAGAAGATTACAATTAATTATAACTACACCAATTACAAAGGTTTTTTTGATAACAAGTTTTGTATGATGGAGCTGTCATTGGATCTATAGTGTACGTGACCGTAATTTTACTGACCAAAAATCGTGTGGATGAACCATGGTGCGACCAACCTGTCCGTGATTGTCTGTAGCCGAGTAACCTGTGACCGAAACGTCGTTGACCAAAAAGTCGTTTGGGAAAACTATCATGTGACAGATTTGTCAATGGACGAGCTGTCTTTGGACGAGCTATCTTTGACCGATTGATCGTGACACGCTCCACAATCCAATAGTATGGACGCACAATGTGAGCATTGGCAATCAGTGCCTTTTACCGATGAGGAAAACAGACTCACTTTTTAGATTTTTTTCTGACATTGATTTAGTATACCTCATAGTCAATGGGGGATTGGGAAAGAATGGATGAACTTTTGACAAAATTACATCACAAATGACCGAGCCTATATCAATTTTTTTGACAATCATTGTCATAACTTTTATTTGTAATCAAGAAGTTGACCAAAGTGAATTATTTTTATGTAGATTAGGAATAGGATATAATCAAACTTGGCAATCTAG
Source organism: Agapetus fuscipes (assembly GCA_951799405.1). Taxonomy (NCBI): domain Eukaryota; kingdom Metazoa; phylum Arthropoda; class Insecta; order Trichoptera; family Glossosomatidae; genus Agapetus; species Agapetus fuscipes. The sequence goes on along the minus strand of OX637332.1, from coordinate 13,668,768 downwards.
ATTTTTTTTTAAATGAAATGAATGTATAGAAGTCATGAGAAAATAATTATCTGGGTCTCCATTAATTTATATCTAAATCTAAATCTAAGATTCATATTAAATGCATTCCCACAAGCAGACACGCATAATTTCGCGCTCACACATGCCGCATGTGGACCTACAATATAAAAACCAAATTCTCAAATGGACATAAGCCCTGCAACTCTTGCCGACCTTCCCTGAAACAGGGGTGACATTGGCAAAGTGAACCATTTTTTACAGTATGGGTGTTCAACCTCATACCAACCTATCAGTCAAGGAATACAAGCAATTAAACACATTCAAATATATAAAACAAATAAACACTAAACAATTAAACAGTAAAAAATTAAAACCTATGTACAAAACATATTCTTTAAAAAAAAATTTTTTTTAAAGCCTCAGCTTTAACCGCCAGCATTACAGATCAACCGCCATTTCTTTCGGTCCTTGCATACTTCTTTCATTTCATCCAGAGTCATAACCTTTTTAATAAAAGCTATATTTTCATATATCGTTTTCGAAAACTATCCTAGATTGCCGGCTTTGATTCTACGCGACTCATTTAGGTACATTTCAGTTTTTTCGCTGGAAGAACTGTTTTTACTTTATTTTAAATTGTATATGTTGGAATATTGCCATGACTCATTTTTCTTGTGATTTTTCCTGAAGCCGTAAGCTCAAATTAATACTCATTTATAAACCACATAAGAAAAAAAATAATTTCAGGTTTTTTATGTGACATTAAACAACCTGATTTTGCAATGGATTTTTCTACTTGAGCTACATGAATATTTATGGGGCAGTGGGTTTCTTATGTGTAACTAAATGTTCACTGTTTCCTCATTCTTTTACTTTATCTACCTAAATGTGTAGCTATACATCAAACGTGTGAAGTATGAACTTACCGTAAGGTGACCATAGTTTTTCACTCAAAACGGAACACAAGCATTCTAATCTGGTAAGAATCAGATGGAGTTTTTGAAAACACAAAAGTTATTGAACCCAATTAATACATCGTTGATGAAGAGTTTTAAGAAGGTTGTATTAAATTTGTCGTTTAAAAAATAATCAAAGTGTATTATAATCTAAAATGTTGGCCTCTTGGCCTGTATCTCAAATTGTATCTGCGAATCGAAATAAAAAAAGTATACACAGACTTAACCAAGTCGTATCAACTGGTCAACTGGAGAAATCAAGGAACACAAATATATACGAGTATACCATAATATGGGTTAACATAAATACGCAAATATTTATTTTTAGTCAATAAATTTTCAATAACTTTAAAGTATTTTCTGATACATAAATTTAAGGTTCATTCAAAAAGTTAAGGTTCATTGAGTTTCCTCCACATATTTTTGATAAGCAATATCTGTATAATCTGAACATAATATGTATATGAAGATTGAATATTCATATCCTAAGCACGTACACAAGCATACACCAAGATTATAATCATATAATCTACGAGATCTACAAAAAACAACACGCACCTTCGATAAGCATAAAGCTCTGTAAATCTTACGGTATTTCTCTTTTATAGATTATAGGGTGGCATTTTTATTAATAAGGGTAGTCAACCCCATACCGGTTTATTAATTGAAGAAGCTAAAATAATAGAACCTATATGTGTGCTGTAAAACAAACAATAATTGAAAAGAATCTGTATACTGACGTCAATTTCCCTTCCCAATGTTATCGTGAATAGTTTAGAATATTTTGCAAAAAAATATGAGAAACAATAAAAAATTCCAAAACACAGAGTTTTGTTTTTACATGTTGAGTATTTATTTCATCTCGGGTATTTACGGCTTGCTTACGTCATTTTCAAGAGCTCACTCTTAAGTTTGACACTTCAGAAAATAATAATAAAGAAATATGTTTTTTAACGTTTTGAAAGATTTTAAATCTCGCAATTGTCCCGTTGACAACGGAACACATGGGTGTCCAAGCAAAATGTGTATTGGTGAGAGAAAGGCTTGACGTTTAGGAATGATCTCACGTCCATCTGACGGGGATGTGTTACTTTTACTTACGCAACGTGGAAAACAGAAAACTAGATGTTCTTATACTGGGCAGTGCAGTGGCGCAGGGTTCATACAACACGAGTACACCGGCTTACCTTTCAAAATAGGCAAACTGAAGATGGACGGTCAAAGTCCGATAGCGCTTAGGCAATTTAACTCAAACAATGTGAAAATAAAACTGTAAAAAAAACAGCTAAAATTACTTTATTCAAAATAATTTTGTCATGCGATGAGTGCTTTCTCTGAATCATCGTTTTCACTTCAAGTATATACAAGACAAAGCTCCCGCTAAACGCTACTAAGTAACACATTTAGTGTATCTTCTTGCCACGTTTTCCCCGAAGGAGTCGAATGTGGAGTGTGGGATCTTTCTATTTTTACAGGTAAGGTACTGGACTTATGTCAACCACTTCAGTTGACATGGGTTTTCGCAGCTCCCGAGAAGGGCTGGTTCTCATTTCTTGTAAAATCTGAGTAAACCTTGAGAGTATTTTATTTTGTTCTGAAATAAACACCGATACGGGAAATCAATTCTGACACCCTCGGTGGGACGCGAATCCGAGCTCTCGGCATGGAATGCAAGCACTCTACTAACTGAGCAATCGATATAATATTGTTAATTATGTTATAATGGCTATAATATTGTTGTCATCGTCCTTTGAGGATTATGTTTTATTTCAATTTTGTAAGTACACATGTAGCATGTTACCGTTCAAATTAACACTTGTTCGCTTATGGGTATGCATTTTATAAGTACTGTAGATGTTAGTATATATTTCCAACATACAACAAGATGCAAAAACTCTAATATACATAGATTATAGATTGATCGAGAAAGTAGAGTTGAGAGGGGTAGCGTCCCTACTAATAATAGTTTCTCGTAAAACGAAAAGCAGTAAAAGATAAGTTAAAAGGGTCCTTTAATTTATTCTAATAAAATACTTACAAAATTGCAGCGAAGAAAAAGCATTTTCTATTTAATTTGTCAAAAACTCTAAATTTTATTCCTCCCATTGTTTCAGTTCATTAATTTGTTGCTTTGGGAGTTGTTTGAAAATTATAACAAAAAAGATTCATTAGCTCACAGATCAACAGCTTGAAACCTTTTTTTTGTGAAATAGGGTATTTGCAATAGTGAGGAATTTGGTAAAAAGTGTATAATTTTGTTAAATTACGATAAGCATATAAACAAGGGCCTAATTTCAAGTCCAAAATAAATTTATATAATTTTAAATTTAAAAAAAAAACTTTTGAAAATTTTGACCGGTTTTGAAACGGCGGATGTGCGATCCGTCAACAAAATTTGTAGCCCCCGTGACGTCATTTTCTTGTATCGACAACGCTGCTGGTATTGCGATGGCTATAAAAAGTCAAAGAAAATGACGTCACAGCCGAAAATTCAATCCAAGGAGCGTTTTGGCGCGTAAATTCAAACTTCATTTTTTGAACATGAATAACTTTGTAAAAAAAGCAAGTAAAAATAAAATTCAAGAAGCTTTATGATAAGCAAATATAAAGGAATTTTTCTACTCCCATTTGGTAATTTACTAATTACAAAACGGCTAACGCAATCACAATGCCATACATTTCTACACCCGTTGCATAATATACATTATTTTTTTTTTTTTTTTTTTTTTTTTTATTGTAGCAAAATAATGCTAATTTAAACAATTTGATATCAAGTCAAAACAAAAAACAGTTATGTCAGAGGCGCTGTGCAAGTAGGAACCTTACAGCTTTCTCCTTAAATTTGATTACGTCACTAGTTTGTTTGATTTCTGCTGGTACTTTATTATATTCATCAAATCCTCTGTGCAGAACTCCTCTGTCATATTTCACTGTTCTTACTTTTAACTTTCTTAAATCATTTTTCCCTCTAGTATCATAGCTATGTACATCCTTATTTCTAATTATGAATTTATCCAAATAAACAGGCAATAACTTATTTTCTAATCTATATATAAACATAAATGCATTCAACTTAAGATACTCCTCCACATTCAACCACTCTAAGCTAACCAACATATCTGAAATTTTAGTATCATACTTCTGATTTAGAATCATTCTCATCGCTTTATTTTGTAATTTTTGGAACGAATTTAGATATTCTTTATTTGCCATGTATATAATTGTTGAGCAATATGAGAAATGAGGCTTAATCATAGTATTATAAACATTTATTTTATATTCAGTATTTAAAAATTTCTTTATCCTACTTAATAATCCTATTTTTTTGCTAACTTTTTTAATTATATGATCAAAATGGTACTTAAAATTTAACTTATCATCTATTATAACACCTAAATACTTAATTCTATCAACTATTTCTAATTTCTTATTATAAACCTGAACATTAATGCTACATTTATTTCTATTATTCAGTATTATTACTTTTGATTTCTCAGTGTTCAATTTTAGTTTATTCTTATTTAACCACTTTTCTGTCATTTTCATAACATTATTTACTTCTCTTTCTATAATATTTATATCTTCACCAACAAAATATATTAATGTGTCGTCTGCAAACAAATGCAACCTACATCCACTGCCACTGGTAATATTTATGATGTCATTTATATACAAAATAAATAAAATTGGCCCCAATTTGGATCCTTGTGGTACGCCAGTGACAATTTCCCTTTGGTTGGAACATTTGTGGGAGATTTTAACTTTTTGTTTGCGCATCAATAAGTAGTTGCTTATCCATTTTATAACTGTCCCTCCAATACCCATCATTTTCAATTTTTCTACTAGTAAACTTCTATCAATCGTTTCAAATGCTCTTTTAAAATCGAGGAATACCGCTGTTACGATCTTTTTACTATTTATCTCCTCAATCCAATTATTTAACACTATCTGTATAGCTGTTTCTGTTGAGTGCTTAGTTCGAAATCCTGATTGTTCATTAATCAAAATCTTTTTATCATCAATAAATTTCTTGATTTGGATGCTTATTATTTCTTCAATTCATGCAACCGGTAACCGTGTTAAAATGAACATGTGCGCATGCGCATTGTCAGAATTAGAACCATTTTTTAATTTCAAATGTCAACCTTGTATGGGGGTATGAAGACCTGTCAATCCAAGATGGCCGCAAGCGATCAGCTGATTAGGCTTCATACAATATTAGTGATATTCGGTAGGTAGGAATTACCGTGGTGATGAGACTTTCAGCCCTGTTCAGATGAAAATAAATAAGTATATTTTATGTGTAGAGTCAAATAAAAATTGTTAATAGTGTTAAAATTTATCGAATTTATTTATCGGATTGCTCCAAATAAAGCTTTCCTTTTTTCAATGGAAAATAAAAGGCTTGAAAGGAAAACAATACAAAAAATTTCACCGAAAAAAATAAACAAACTCAAAAAGTTACTTGGTTAATAGGTGAGTATGAGGTTGATCACCTATGCTGTACAAATTTGGTTCACCTGCCAATACAACTGCAGGGCATATGTTTATTTGAGTTTTGGGTTTGAATGTTTAAGCTTATATGCAGGATGTAAAAGCGCGACCTTATACATATGTGTCGGCTTGTGGGCATGATTTCAATATGAAACCTAAATATAATTTATTTTTACAACTTAGGTTAGATTAGATAATCGAAGGGAATAATAAATCACACGTTTTGACAAAGGTAAGGTTTTAATTACTTCAAATGGACGAGTAGGTACATTATAATGACTATTATTCACTATTTTGTTAATTCTCTCATGGTCGTAGAAAAAGTATTGTATGCCACTGCACGTAATTAGTCTTTGTAACACTCGTGCTTTCTATTGTGCCATTCGGCTGCGCCTCATGGCACAAACTAGCACTCGTGTTAAAAAGACTATCATTACTTGGCAGTGGCATAAATAACTATTAAATCCACAAGAATTTTTTTTTGTGAAATTTCCCTATTGCTTCATAATAGTTATTTATGTCACTGCCTGGTAATGATAGTCTTTGTAACACGAATGCTAGCTTGTGCCATGAGACGCAGCCGAATGGCACAATAGACAGCAAGAGTGTTACAAAGACTAATTACGTGCAGTGGCATACAATACTTTTTCTACGACCATGAAATAAATAACAAAATAGTAAATAGTAGTCATTATAATGTACTCGTCCATTTGAAGTAATTAAAACCTTACTTTTGTCAAAACGTGTAATTTATCATTCCCTTCGATTATCTAATCTAATCTAAGTTGCAAATATATATTAGATTTAAGATTCATATTAATATCATGCCCACAAACAGACACATCGCACGTTTAATAAAAAAGAGAAATAACTCAAAAATTGAGAAAATCGAGATTTTGTAATAAAACGCAAGAACAATGCGAGAAGAATAGGTAGAATGCGACAGCCGTTCAATTTGGACGAATATGACGGAGATAAAGCATCGGTCGCCTTTTTCATCCCATACAAGTTGTACTGGTTGTCTGAACTTCAAACGTAATTTCCTAACATTCTTATTTTTTTAGTTATGGCTCTTCATTATTAAGCGTGCGACATATAAGATCGCGTTTATACATGCCGCATATAAGCTTAAACATTCAAACCCAAAACTCAAATAAACATAAGCCCTGCAACAACTGAAGCAGGGGTGTCATGGGCAAAGTGAAACATGTTTTTACAGCATAAATGGTCAAACTCATACCGACCTATTAGCCAAGTAACTGTTTAAGTTTGTTTATTTTTTGCGGTGAAAATATCTCGCATTATTTTCCTTTCAAGCCTTCTGTTTTCCTTCGAAAAAAGGAAAGCTACAATTTGGAGTATTTTTATTAATAAATTTGATGAATTACTACACAATTAACAAATTTTATTTGACTCTACACATAAAACATATTAATTTTCATTTGAACAAAGATTGAACATAGTGGGGAGGAACTATTAATAAATTGAAAATATTCATGTAATGGCTGACGTTTAAACGTGGTTGCTATAGAAACTGCAAATAATAGTTTGTTATCGGTCGCTTAGGATAGCCTAATACAAGGTTGACACTCGAAATTCAAAAATGGTTTCATTTCTGACAATGCGTATGCGCACGTTTTCATTTCAATACGGTTACCAGTTGTGTAATGTAACATTACGCAACGGGTGTAGAAATGTATGTCATTGTGTTTGCTTTAGCCGTTTTGTAATTAGTAAATTACCAAACGGGAGTAGAAAAACTAATTTTATATCTTACAAGCTTCACTTCAGAAATAAATGACCCTTCGGCACTGCTGATCAGTTTTGTATGTAGGTACTTACATATCTGCACCTGGCTGATGTGTCGATTGCAACTCGTATAAATTATTAATTACTCGCTGGCACACAACATGAGATTAATCTAGCCAACACAATTCGCGACACTAATCTATCACGATGGCAGCTGGAAAATGTGTAATATGATACGTAACTAATACGTTGGTGTAAGGCTGTCCGTGATATCCCTGTTTCAGAAAATGAAAGCTAGAGTTGCATAGCTTATACTTGTTTGAAGACGTTGCGGAATAATACTAAAGTTAAAATACATTAAATATTCTGGAATCAGCTCCAGATCGTCGAAAAAAAAATGAAATGGTTCACTTTGCCTACCAATTTTCTGCCCTTCGCTGTAACGCGGGGTAGAATGGCCGCGTTCAATTCTGACAGTTCCTAGCGATTCCTCACCTTTAACGGAGACATTCTTCAGTCCATTTGGTAACAAAAATCACAATTCACCTTACATTCGGCAACGAATCGGTATCAGTCGCCTTCGGGCTCTAAGGAATTTAGCAGGATAGCGCTTCCGGTCTGGATTAAGGGCGGTTCGAGCGGTACAACTGGCTCGAGGACTCCTGAGTATTTTTTTTAAAAAATCGATGCTCCCGTACCTACTCGATTTTATTATTTTTGAATCTTTATGTGTATGAAGTTTCACGATAAAACTATCGATTATCGATCCTCAACCACATATAACTTAATAAGCGGCATTGCATCCGCACATACAATTAAACCGCTCGAGCTTTTATCGCGCTCGTAATTATTACACGCTCACGTATTGATAGCCTCTAATTAAATTTAATAGGAGGTCATGTAACAAAAAATATTTAATGCTACTCTTCATTGCTAAATAAGCTAAGAGTCTGTTATGCAGGTACTTTGGATTGATTTATATATTATACTTATTCGTATGATAGAAAGTGAAAAACTCACTTTATAATCAGAAAGTAAAATCAGTATTAAAGTTAAAAAGCGCTATTTAACTTTATTTTTTAACTGTATTTTTTTAAATCTTAAGTTAATTGTTTGATCTTTGTTAAATCAATAGCTCAGATGGTAGAGTGCTTGCATTCCATGCCAAGAGATGGCGCTGGAATCCCACCGAGGGTGTCAGAAAATATTTTCCGTTTCGGTGTTTCTTTCTAATACCGGCAAAGTTTACTGAGCCACCACAAGAATTTCTAGAAAACCTCCATTTCAACTGAAGTGGTCGGCGTAAGGCAGCCCCCTAACTGTAAAAATAAATTGGTTCACTTTGCACATGCGACACCTTCGGGTAGAATGCGGCGAGGTGTTACTATGTGTCTAGCTTAACTATGTGTGTAGCTTATTTGCGTTTTTTGTTTACTCAGCTTTCATGAAAAATGAGAACTAGCCCCCTCGGGAGCTGGGAAACTCTCACTTCAACTGAAGTGTTTGGCGTAAGTCCAGCCCTCCTACATGGAAAAATAAATATGTGCCACTCGCTACGTGCAACTTCTTCGGCAAGAACGTGGCGAGAAATTACACAATATGTGAAGCTTAGTAGCGTTACGTATTGTTTTCAAAAATTTACTCTTTATATTCTGTTCTTACTTCTTACTCTATTTAATTAATTGACTTATGGGCTGGTATGAATTCCTTGACTTATAGGTTGGTATGAAGCTGACCATCCATACTGTCAAAAAATGATTGACTTTACCAATGTCATCCCAGTTTTTGAGAAGGTCGCAACCAATAAATCCAGCAACTCTCGCAGACCTTCCCTTAAACATGGGGGAAATTGGCAAATTTAACCATTTTTTGCAGTATCAAAAAAATGTGATCTATACTTCTAACCTTCTCAAATACACTTACCTCTTTTTCTCAATTTTTTTTTTTTTTAAGAAAGCCTATGCGGGAGACTCCCTAGATTCGAGAGACTCTAAGGGTCTATGACACTTGTTATAGTGCCGCAGAGGTGTTGGTGATGTGGCAGTTGTCCATGTCCGGTTGCAGGGCTGTTAGCTGCGCAGTGCTGTGGTGTGTGTAGCGTTGCTTTGTTTTGAAACACAGAGGAAATGGCGATTGATATTGGATTTGAAAAGGGAAAGGTTAAATTGGGATGGAAACACAGATACCGGTAACTAATTCCATAAGCGGGCAGTTTGGCAGAGGAATGAGTTGTGAAAACACTAAGTTCTCATAGTTTTGATATCGACTGCAAACGGTTGAATGTGAGCCGTTCTACGAGTTGCCCTTGTTGTGACGAGAGGAGGGGGTATAAGTGAGGATATTTCATCAGAGCAGACGCCGTTGTAGTACCTATAGAAGAGACTGATCATTCCAACTTTCCTTCTGTGCTCAAGAGAATGTAGGTTGGCTGTGAGAATGGGATCATCAATCAGCTTCACCGCTCTTCTTTGCACAGAATCAAGTTGGTCACACAGCCTCTTTGGTATACCGGACCAGAGATGGCTGTTATACTCTATAATTGGACGGATTTGAGAGTTATATAGAGTCAGCAGTTGAGCTGAAGTAAAAAATCTACGAGCTCTATATAGTACGCCTAGTCGCCGGAAGGCCGAAGTGGTTCGAGATGAGATGGCGTCTTGATATTTCAGCTCTGATGAAAGAGAAACACCGAGAAGATCTAAGTGGTTTTGGTTGGGTAAAGGGACGTTGTCAAAAGTTGGAAAATTGGGGTTTGGAGCCCTTTTCAGGGATATCTGACATGCCTGCGTTTTTTTAACATTAAATTCAACAAGATTGTCAGCTCCCCAGTGGCTGACAGCTTTGAGGTCAGTGTTGGTCTTTGATGTTAAATGTTTGCGGGCATCTGAAAGGGTTGAGATGCTTTGGGGTTTGTCAAATAAGAAGCCATCGTGAATGGTACTATCATCAGCGTAGGAGTGAAATTTGATCACTGTTGTAGGATCACCTTACGGTGTTATTCACGCACAGCAAGTCCATAGTGTCACTAACGTGATTTTTCCACACCAAAAAACGATGATCCATACACTGTTAGTGTTTTGTTTTAATCAAACTTGCAAATACTCACACTTTTCTCTCTGTATTTAGCAACATACAAATAATATTAAGATTGCTATACAAATCCACAAACTGTGGGTAAGCCGCAACACGCATAGGCATAGCATTATATTCAATTTGTACACACTTTATTCTACAACGGTGAATTAAATTATTATAGTAGAAATATGCTCAGAGAAGAGCGTGTTGTGTACGTCGAGTGTAAAAAAAAACGCAACCATCACGTAGTACGTTAAAATAAATATGTATAAAAGATACAACACCACCTCTAGGGAGTGTTAAAGTTTCAGTTCATTACTTTCTACGAGATGGTTGAGTATTTACGCAATATTTTATACTCCGGTAATGAGAGCCGGTTTAATATCGTTCTTGTTAAGAACGTTCGAGAAAACCGGAAAGCAGCGCTCGAGTTCAAATCTGCATTTTCAAACAACTTTATAAACAAGAACATGCGTTTTGTGGTGGAAGATTAGTTCCGTACCTCCACTAATAATTATCTACTTGATGCAATGCACATATCACATACCATGGAAAATGCCGACTTCTAATGAGTATATTTATTTTCAATAAAATAAATTTATAAACATGTATAAAAATGACCTGAAGTTGATCGAGAGATTGAAAACATTCGTTAATATGGATTAAAAAATAATTAATAAATTGAGTGAAAATAAAACAGTGTTTTAGTAGAATTGTTTTGGTTGTATAAAATTTCATAGAGATGAAAAAAAACCCGGTACCAGAAAATCAAGCATGAATAAAAATCATTTACCATGAAATTAAGCTGTGGGTAAAGAATATCTATATTTTAAATGAGTAACACCTATAATCAAAATTTGAAAGAATTATCGCTCCTTGACTGATAGGTTGGTACGAGGCTGACCACCCGTGCTGTAAAAATCGGTTCACTTTTGCCAATGCCACCCCGGTTCAGGGAACGGCGGCAGGAGTTGCAAGGTTTATGTTCATGTGAGGTTTTCTTTATTTGTATGCACACATGCAGAATGTGTAGGCGCGAACCTACATGTGCCTGTCTGTAGGCATGCATTTCATATGAGCCTTAAATGCTTACATATCCTTGCAGCTTAGATTATAGATTATAGATCGGCATGTAAGGCTTATATTTAATGAAAGTTCACAAGCAAGCACGTGTAGGTTTGCGCTTACACATGATACAAATTTACTTAAAAAATAAACCAAACCTCACATGAAACCTTGCAACTCTTTTCTCTAAACCGGTGTGGCATAGGTAAAAGTGAACGAAATTTGTACAGCATGGGGATCAGCTTCGTAAGTCAATTAATCTTCAGTTTCGAACTCGAGTAGGAACATTTGCTATGGAAGAAAAGTTGTTAACATTTCAAATTTTGTATGCAAAGTTGTAGAGACGTGATCTAATTTTCATATTATGTTTAAAATACTAACTTTCAAGTTCGCTGTAACGAAATTGTTGTGAATCACAGGAGCGTGCACTCATTAGAGGAAACACACTTCACAATAAAAAAAAATCCTATGCTTTAAAATAATAGGTACATTTGAATTATAATGACTCAAATTTTGTCATAATTGTAAATTACAAACCGCAATTTATAGGTTAATTTCGTTCCTTACCTTATTGGTAGGTATCTTACTTCTGCCTTTACAAAATGCACGCCCCTGGTCAATCACCAGGATTTCCATTAAAAATGTTGGGGGTCTTCTTCTCAGTGTGAAAGATAAAACCTGTCAGCACAAACGACAACATCCAAGAAGAAAAAATGTTGCTTCAATATCGCGCCATTCTTAAAACTATTTTTTTTGTAAATTTCTGATATTGTATTATTATTTGTATTGTTATAATAAATTCAAGCCCTCGCAAATGCAAAGTACTAAAAAAACCCTTTAAGCAATAAATAATCCCTTTTTATCTTTATCGTACCTTACCTTTAAATAACTTATCCATGAGACATGCAAAGAAAAATTAAAATAAAAGAAACAAGTAAATTTGATCTGAGTAATTGTACTTAAAATATGTGTAAAAATTAACAGGATGTCGCATTGCAATAAAACAGTTTTTACTTTTTCCAAAATCTGAAATGTAAAATACAGGGAAACAAAAACATCCATAGTTACATAAATAAAAACAAAATATGTATATAATTTGATTACCATGAACTTAAAAATTATTTTAACAATATCAAATTAAAAGGTATAATTGTTTTATAGATAGTAAACCTCCTAATTATTTATTTTAACCACATCAAGAAATTATATTGAAAAGTAACGCTCTCAATTAACTTATATATATTTTTTTTTTGTTAATTTTTTTTTCAATGAAGCAAATAAAGCAGTCAACAGGTTTTGAAGGTAAAAAAAGATTTATACAAAAAAAAACTGTTTAATTTATATTTTTTATACATTTTTTGTAAAGTTATTTTAGTTTTATTAGTGAACTGTAAATAAGTATAAGGTTAATGAAATTAATAATCATAAAATAACAGGTTTTTCAACTCATGTAGGTACTCAATTGTTGTAGGCCAAAAGCTTGTAGATAAAAAAATTAAATCTTTTACATTTTTCATTTTATACCAATACCTACCACATTCATGCGATATCAAAACAACTGTAAACGCGTTTTGAAGACAAAAGCGGCAATCTAAGATTTTCCCAAAAAATTGTGTGGAAATAATGAGGAAATGATTTCTTTTGTTTCAATGTACATATTTAACTCTTTTTTTTAAAAAATCCTCGGTTACCGCCAATTACATACGACTTCAATGCCCCTTTGAACAGCATCTGAATGAAGAACTGCTTAAATAATTGTGACGTCTGCTCGTCGGATTGAAAACCAAATAGCACTTTATTTTGATTGTTTAGAACCTAGATCTGTGACGCTCCTATACCGAGGCAATATAAAATGTTTATACCCCATTTTGATTAGAGATAAATGAGTTGAATCATCCTGTATATCATTTTTTTAATCAATTTTAAAAGGTATCATGATTAATTGTGGGAATTATTTTTCATATCAGATGTTAGAAATAATTTACAAAATACTAAATAATAAAAAGTATTTGAAATACATAAGTGAATTATTATCTAGTAAAACAGTATTTCTTTCACATTTTGTACTTAAATGGAGCTTTCATTGAAAGTAACTAAAAATATCATGTCTTGTATACAGGTAAATCTGAAGAAGTATATTCAGTCTCTGAGTCAATAAAATATAATAAATTGAAAGGAAAGTATTTTCTTTGTTTAATCAAAGAATGGGTCCCTTCCAGAAGCAGATGATGATGATGATTTTTCAGGCCTGCAAAAAATACAAATCCAATTTATTATGTACTTTAAAATATTCACTACTGAGGTTTTATGAAGGTGATCTGGGAGTGGATTTAAATTCCACTTGAGTGACGTAATAGTATCTATAAATTTAAAAAATATATATATTACATATATATTTTTTTAAATCATCTACATAAAAAAAACATACAGAGTGTGTCAGGATGAAAATACGTGTAAAAAGAAATAACTTGGTAGAGACTCTGTATCACAAGTATAAACTTTACTTTTAATAAAATCGAAACCAATCCTGCCTACTTAGAATCACTATTTAACATTTCAAACATCAGATAATGTATGTGAAACGTAAAAGTTGATACTTGGAAGTACTGGTCATTCCTGATGGAGTATAAAGTTAAATTTATTTTGCTTTATGAATACTTTTTAAAGTATTTTTATCATACCAGTGGAAGCTGTGGTGTTCTTCTTTTTCATGATGAATCGGAACAGGCACCGGGACAGGTATGGGCACTTTTTTCACCAAAGTTCTTGTGTGGAGCCGCGTGTGTTTGTAGACGGGAACATGTATGCGAACAAAGTTGCTGTAAGTAATAAAAAATTACAAAATTCAGCCATCATTTCTGATGTGTCAACAGTACAATCTAGGAGAAGGGCATATAGAATTTTACAAAAGCTGAGAAGCAGCACATTTATGAAGAAGGACGCTATTAAAAAGTTCTGAATCCTGATTACCGGAAACTGAAAGGAACAATGTATTAAGAGGCAACGATGGACTATACAATATTTTTAGAGAAAAAATATACGTAAATAAGAAAGACTATAAATCTCGAAATACAATATGATTTATTTTTAACAGAATTTTTTTAAAGCATTATTTTAACAAAAAAGCTTTTGATTACAATGTATAATTTTTTTGGTAATTACTAATTAGTTATTACATCCAAAAGAAGATATTTTATCATCGTAGAAATCTCTCAAGCTATAGTTAATTAATTTTATTTTGCAATACTTTATTGTGAAGACACCTAATCTCTGGGCATTATGGTAGGGTGGGTGATTTTTAGATGATTTTCTTTAGTTCTTAGGTTTACGAAAATGATAGGATAAAAACGAAATACTTACTGTTCATAGCTTTGCGGGAAGGAAAAGACATCGCTGATGTACAATGTAAAAACGAGAAGCCATATGAACTGAAAAAGAAACAAAAAAATATATAAATAAAAAACTTGAAATGGCCATAACTTTGAAAAGCATCAAAATTTTTGCAAGTCAATTAACAATCACCAATTAAAAAATGCATATTCCTTATCTATAAATCTAGCGAATAAAACTAAAGTATTTAAAATAAGAAATTAATGAAGTATATACTATGTATTGCTTTCCAAACCGAAATGATCAAAAGCAGAACATTGCGAGATCACATCCGCAATGACCACATAAGAAAAGCTTGCGCAATAGAGGACATGCGAGACGGAGCAAATACAGAAAGCCATTTTAGAGAGAGTCTCCAGAATGAGTAATGAAAAACTGGTACACATTGTATCTAATAAGATGCCAATACATCAACGACCAGCTGGAAGACCTCCTTAAAGGTGGATGGATTGAAGCCAACATGAAGTTTATTTTGTGAATCACACATTAAAAAATCTTAATCATGAAAAACAAGATTGATTTGAGTAGATTTCCTCTTCCATGAAATAAAGCTCGAAAGATGCCCACACAATCTCTTTCCAGAACACACACTAGGTAAGTTTGTACTTAACTTTGAAAATAAAATACTAAATTATGGTGTAAGATTGTGTACTAATGAAAAGAAAACTTTTTAGTGAAAGTATCATACTTAGAAACTTTTACCACTCTCCACTAGACAATGCTATCTACATTTACATATCATCGAAGCGATAAAATACATGGTAAGAAAAAGTGATCAGATTTACTCTGGTCAATAAAATCATCTCATTAAAATTGAAGTACTTTCCGGAATCTTAAATAACCTTCAAGTAAACAATCTGTGAAGATTTAAAATCCAAGCGACCTCTAAGAGTGAAATCAAGGTTTGACATTCTTTATTTTCAATTTAAATACTTGAATTTTTTCCTGTTCTACTGAATAAAATATTTTTTTATCACAATAAATATGTATATAAATTCAATATGGAAAATGTAAATGGAAAACCAAGGCTATTAAAAAATATATCTTCTGCTGGAAGACTAAAAAAAACAACAAAGCATTTTGTATTAATTATGTGGAATTTATTATGTCAATTTTTTTTATTATGTCAATGTATAGGTATATTGTTGTTTATTGATTTTAAAAATGTAATTTGTCATGTATGTTCCTTGACTTATAGGTTGTTATGCGGCTGACCACCCATACTGTAAAAAATTGGTTCACTTTGCCAATGTCACCCCTGTTTCAGGGAAGGACGGCAAGAGTTGCAAGGCTTATGTTCATTTGAGATTGGGTTTTTATATTGTAGGTCCACATGCGGCATGTGTTAGCGCGAAATTATACATATCTGCTTGTGGGAATGCTTTTAATATAAATCTTAAATGATATATATCTATGCATATACATAATATCACAGATTGTGCCTTGACTTGTAGGTTGGTATAAAGCTGATTACCTATACTGTAGAAATTTTGACACTTGAAAATGTTATTTCTTTTTCAGATAAGGGTTTCAAGAGTTGCAGGGCTTATATTAATTTGAACGTAAGGTTTTTTATTCTGTAATCACACAGGTATTATGTTTTTTGCGAATTTGCACGTGTTTGATTGTGAACGTGCATTAAATATAAATATTAAGAAATACCCTTGCAATTTACATTAAAGATTATATTTTTTGGAAAAAAAAAATTAAAATATGAATACTCTCTCCTTACACTTCAAAAAACGATAGTTTATTATACAAAGAAAGCCTATCTAAGACCTATAGGTACTTTACAGTACTTTAATAATATTAATTACGACAAATTGAAAGTCTCTTATAATCTTTGAAATTCTAAATTTATGTACCTACGTAGTTTAAAAATGAAATATATACACTTACAAATATTTTTATATGACGCATCTTGAGTTCTTTGCCAATACAATATTTTTATTCAAAAGAACGCACAGGTTTATTTTCTATGTTCACTGCACTGAAGTTATTTGTTTTTAATGCAATTAGAAGCGCAATTTATCTGAAAAGCTGTATTTCTTGTTGTCGACTTGAAATGTTATTAAATTTGCAAGAAAGCGACTGCGCAAGTACTCTCCCTGGAGGTGTTTGTAAGAGAAATGCATCGGAAACTGCACTCTGCAGCTTTATATAGGTACATACTTCATTACTTTTTCCGGACTCCTACTAGAGATTTCCTACAATCAGTTTGGTTGCATTTTTAATCTTATTTAAGTCATTTCATAGTGTAACATAAGACGTCACTAAGATGCAAGTATAGTTAAACTTTTCTTATGTTGCAACAACGTAAGGGGTCGCATGTAACGTTGCAACTTATTTATTTGTACAGGTAAGGGGACTGACCTTACACCAACAAAGTAGTTGGTGTAAGGTGCTTGAAGTAGGGGTTTCCCTGCTCCCGAGAGGGTAGGTTCTCATTTCTTGTGAAGGCTGTGTTAGCCTCACTGGTGTGGAATAAACATCGAAACGGGAATCATTTCTGACACCCTTGATGCGGATCGAACCTCAGCCCTCTGGCATTGAACGCAAGCGCGTGAGCGCCAACTGAGCGATTGATCATTTGATTTTCCAATCAAATACAATACTACAACGTCGACAACCCAGGACGGCACTTGGCCTCCTTAATCAACCACTGCCAGCGCTTTCTTTCCAACGCCTATCTCCTTCCCACACCCGAAACATGTCACTAAATCGTTTTTAAAATTTTTCTAATCTTCCGTTTCTTCTCTTGCTCTTTACATGTATTATTTCACATTTATTGACGCTATAATGTATAATCAAAGTTGCAAAGATATATTACATTTGACATTCATTTTACATGCATTCCCATAAGCAGACACGTATAAGTAGATGGACCTACTAATAAACCTACAATATAAAAACCCAAATCTCAAATGAACAAAAGCCCTACAACCCTTTCTGACCTTACTTGAAACAGGGGCGACATTAGCAACGTGAACCATTTATTTACAGTATGGGAGGTCAATCTCATAGCAACCTTTAAGTCAAGGGATAAAGAGCAAAAATACAATACGTCATAATTATGTGGATTAGTACTTTCTTCAGTAAATACATATATGTTGACGAACTGATTCCCGCCAGCTATCTAAACCACATTTCATAAGTAGGTACCTACTTATGTTTGTATCGTAAGCACCTAAACATATTATGTTACTTGGGTCTGCGAAATGCATGTAGGCACAAAGACGAACAAATTAGTGTCAATAGATCAATCTCATCCACGGTCAATGAATTCTCTCACCACGGCGACAACAATCTACTCGTGTAGTCGCCACAGTATTGTAGGGAAACTTAAAGAATAAGATTCCGTATTCCAGAACTGTCCTACTTATTGAAAGTATAGTAGAGCTTCAATAATCCTAACTTATTTGATGACAAAGGTATTTTCCAGATAATCGAACTTTTATGCACGACAGGGGCGGGCATTCCGTACAGGCACATGCGCCTAATAGGTATGAAATATATGGTAAAAACGCATTTAAGCTTGATATTGTGATTTAAAATTCAAAATTTAAGTTCGATTGGAGCCATCGTTAGCACTTCAGAAAATTTCAAATGAGTTAGTTTAAAGGAATGAGAGAAAATATTTATTCTAAAATATATTTGCCTACACCCTATGCACGTGCCTGATATACGAATTAACCAATAAAATCATGTTAAAGACATATTGAATATTGTGCATTTAAACGCTTATATTTTATGCATGCAGACGGTATGTCTATGACACGAACGTCTCAAGAAGTTCTTAAATCTAGCTATTCAAAATGAGCCTACTCTCTTGCGCATATCTAAATCACAGACTTTTTATATGTAAAGGCTTCAGAACCAGCGGGATATTTTCGTCAAGTTTTCCGAACCACTAAATAAGGTGCTGGTGGCTGTTCATTTAATCGATCGTTCGGTATAACGACGTTCGAATAACACAGGCCAACACACATTTTGGTGCCTGAGAACTGTTCCTGATTAATTTTTGGATGCAGGATCCAAAACATCAGATTTTGTCTATCAGATCTATTTTTTGAGATACGCTTTATTTACTTTTTAGTTTTTTTCAATTTTTGTGTATTTCATGTCATACTATTGCCATCTCCAGTTTCAGTTTTTCCATATTTACTCAAAAACTATTGACATTATTAAAAAATTGTTCCGATACGTCACTAAACAATGTATAGTTCTGTCATTAAAAATAAAAATAATATTTCCAAAATATAGCACACACGAAAAAGTAGCTATGAATGTGAAAAAAACGTGTTTTTTTAAATAGATTTTTGTGGTGGCAATTCTTAAGTTATCCATTTTGTTTAAACTTTATAATTAAGATAAAATATTAAAAAAACATGTTTTTTTTCATTACTGTAGCTCTTTTGCTAAGACCATAAAGTGTAAGAAACAAAAACGTACGTACGTACTGTTACGAATGTGTAATTGTGTGTCTGTGTGAGTTGGTGTTAGTGTATCTGTGTAGGTCTGTGAAGATGCTGGCTAAATTATTGGCCAAATCTCACGTTTTCCATTTCCCAATGTTTCAAGAATCATCTTTATGGCTGCTATATAAAAAGTCAAAACTGTCTATAGCGGAAGACTTGTGTCTAAGCTGTCAAGCAATACAGTTCAAAGGCCACTCTGTGTGCGTGCCGTATGTGAACCGTACCTATATTAAAATAAAAAACCACAATTTGTATGAAATTGAACCAAATAAAATTATATCAGTACCTATTTTAATATTATTTCTCAGTTGCATCTTACTTTGTTCTCCCGGTCTAGCAAGTTCCACTATTTCTCTTTATAACTCCACGACCGGTCCACCTAGTATGTAATGCACTGGTGTAAGCAAAGCTTGTGTACGGAAGTAGTTTCGCTCGCAGCTTGCATTATGTGGATGTACTCGTATACGTGGATAAGACTCTACCACGTATTATTATGGAACATAATAATTAGGTATAATACGCCATTTCCCAGGTTAATTTCGTCGCGGCACTTTCATTCCATTTGCTTGCAGCTGATTGCTCACTCACCTAGCTGCAATCAAATTCATACACCATTTATGAATGATCTGTAATCTGAGATGCAAAAAATATATTTTGATACGTGAACTGAATTTTCACAAACCTTAAAAAACTCGTGTAAAAATCGTTGGTTTTCGAACGAAAAATGGTTGGATTCGAACCCAAGCTCTCGGCATGGAATGCTAACACTCTAACAACTTTCGATCGGAAATCAGGATTTTCTTGCACCATACAGATAACCAGATTCATAACAAGCAATGGGTTCAGAATGCTGAGTTTTAGAGTTCTTTTACAGATTTAATAAAGTAGTTAACTCAAGTAGTATTTTCTGTCTACAGCTTCTGCCGAGATATTCATTGCAGAATTTCGACTTCCGCTCTAAAATAATTGCGTCCATAATCATTGAGTACGACGTGTTTCTTGGTACAATGTCATATTCCTCTACAAGCAAAGCAAAAACATGAACATCGAGGTAATTGTGCTCAAGGTATCGGTGAAAACTGACGAGCGTTTAAAGGGCATTGCCTGTCAGCTCAATGCAAAAAAAAACAATATTTCTTGGATTAAAATGGACATGAATGCTTATTATTTTTTATTAACAATGGATTTTATACAATCTTAACCCTTATAACTATGGTCAGCCTCATACCAATAGGTTGATATGAGTCTGACCCCAAATGCTGTAAAAACTTTGTTCACTTCTTTCAATGTCACCCCAGTTTTCAGGTAAAGGCAGCAGGAGTTCCGAGATCAATGTTCATTTGGTGTTTTGGTTTATTTTTTAAGTACACACGCAGCTTGTGTAAGCGCGAATTTACGTGTGCCTGCTTGTGGGCATGCATTAAATGTCAATATACCTTTTTAAACTTAGATTCTAGATAGATTAATGACATTGAGAGGCTTGTGAATGTGATAACGTGAGAGGCCATATTCTAGGCCATACCTACACATTCAACTCGAAAACACTGAAGTTACGTTAACTTTAAACGTTGTTTAGTATTATTCATTGAGGGTATTATTATAAGTATAAAACTTCACGTTTAAAATCTGCAATAGAGTTTTGGCGTTTGGTTAGTTTCCATAATTTTTTGGCAGGACGCTTAGTAGAGATACTCAGTTGAGTTAGAACGAAAAGTTGTACAATGGTCGAATTTCCTAGAGTAACATAAAATCATTGAAGATGCAAAAAAACAATTGTAATGTATTACGAAAAACAATATCACGGAAGTAACGCTTTTTCCCTCTTTGAAAATTATTTTTAAGACTGAAAAAAGATAGCCCCAAAAATTGTTTAAGCAAGTTTAAAAAATATTTAAAATGTTTCTTTACTGCTTCTTAAAAATAAATTTGTTTAAAAATAAGATGCTTGATCATCAAATAAAAATAAAAATTATATAAATAGACTTAAAGTACGTAGGATGTGTGGTTAGCAAATAAAAACTCTGCAAAAAATATTCAAAACAAGATAAATTATGAAAGATAAAAGCTAATAACATGTATTATTATTAGTGGTTGATGATGAAAAAAATGAGGACAAAAAATATTTTTCTTTATTCACTTTATAATCAACGTGGTATTTTTTCAATCATAAATACATTTTTCCAAAAAAAAAAACTATAATTTTCTTTGCATCTACATGTAACAAACCTCTTTAACAAAATTATATCGTTTTTTTTCACAGTGAGATAGTTTTTATTGCATGTGAAAGATAAGTTTTGATTACTTCGGTATAAAGTATTCATAATTCATTTGTTTACGAGTTTTTCTTAATCCATAATAAACCTGTAACCAAACCAAATAATAATAAGACCAACACCCGAGTAGGTACTTACATATCTACCACTTATTTTGTCTGGTAATAAACAAGGCAGAAGAGGACTTCAAATAAATCAAAGTATTTATTTCAGGTGGGGATATCTTTAAAAAAGTACAATGCTTTATAATAATGTATAGTTACTTGCTACTTAGAAAAGATCGACACTGGAATCATAAGACTGGATAGATTTCCAGAACCATTCATAATTTTTGTCTTTTGTTTTTTTCCGGCAGCTTAAATTTTCAGGACTATTTTTTTTACGAATATAAATTTTTCAGAATCATGATTATCAGCTATTTTTTCGAATAACACAATTTCGAAAAAAGTAATTCGAAAATAGTTTTCTGTTTAATCAACCATTGGAAAATCTGATCTCATTTACCGTTATGATACCTAACCATATGAGGTTGAAGAAGCATAAAAGGGCATTTAAGGGTTTGTCTGGTTATTTGGAGATGGCGGACCACTGCATCGAAAATGTCCATTCATTGAATAATGACGGTTTTCCATTCCGGGTGCAAGGGCAGACCACTAATTGCCCTTCAAATTTAGGAAATTCATAAACATAAAAATTGCGATTCTTATAGTTTGGTCAATGTTCAGATTCCTGCTGCTTCGCCTTTGTTATTACCTAATCGTATCTCTTTGTCGTAACTCATCCTTCTCATTTCTCTATGGTTTTTGTCTTGTGAATTTGATCAGTGTCCTTGAAAATGTCTCTTGAAAATAACGTAAGCAAGTCGAAAGTACTCAATGTGAAATAAATGCTCAACTGGTGAAAATAAAACTCTGTTTTTTTTTTCAATGTAGGTACTTTCTCATAAAAATGAATGTTCACTGTGTCATTTCCCAATGATATTTTTAAGTACATATACTCCACATATGTAAACTGCTTGTCAATGGTAGATAAATCTTTCATTGCTTTAAAAACCTGATGTAACACAATCTGAATACACTGTATTCACTTTTTAATTACATAAGAAAAGTGGGCCTGTTTCCACTTTTCCACTTATAGTGAAGAAAAAACTTGCCTAGCCTAACTAGCAAGAACTTACTATACCTATGCTTACTACGCACCTAAGATGCAGGTAAATGTAAACATTGTAAAACTTTTACCTTCGTGCGATAGTAAATAAAAGTAAAAACGCGAACGCAACTAAGTTTGTGTGCAACTTCAAGTCGCGTCTCGTTACTCCGAGCGAACCAATTACCTACTCCGAGAAAGGCGAAAATTAGCACTTGAAGAGTCTTGGAGTAATTAGTTATACCGTTGAAACTTCAGAGATATTCTCGTATTTTTTTTTAATCAATTAATGTATGCGTTCTCGTTTATAGAATTCCAGATTTCATAAGTAAATTTCGTTGATTAACATTTTTTTAATCACAGAAACAGCTCTACGAAAAAGCGCATGTAATATATTTTACATCGTTTATCAATCATGGTTGATATATGAGGCTAACTCCCATGCTGTAGGTAGAATCTTTGTTCACTTTTGCCAATGCTACACCGGTTTCAGGGAAAGCCGGCAGGAGTTGCAAGGTTTATATTTAGGATGTTAGGTTCAGTTTATTTTGTAAGTACCTACCTACCAACGCATGCAGCATGTGAAAACGTTTGTGAGCGTGCAATAAAACGTATCTGTACAACTTACTTAGATTGTAAGCATATAACTATAGGTACCTATAGTAAAATATACCTAGGGGCTGTCCATATATTACGTCATTCGCATTTAGGGGGGGGGGGGGTCTGGTCTGCGGATGATGGTAAATGATTTACGAGTCCCAGAAGTGACGTCGTTCTTGTAAATACCAATTTTTACACAATATCCAAAATAGTATGCAAGTAATGTAACATTATCAATTATTAAGCTCATCCATTATTACAGCAAGAGGGGGGAGGGGGGTCATTAGATAATGACTATAGGATGATTGTAGGGGGGGGGGTCGAAAATCTGCCAAAATCGATGACGTAATTTATGGACGGCCCCCTACCCATTCACTTTTTCAATCACAAAAGATGCTTGAAGAAAACAAACTTTAATTTCTGTTCGTATGTAAATCATGTAATTAGTCAAAATTCGCCCCTGTGCCATATCTCACTTCAGCACAATATTATTGTTAGTGAGTAGATAAAAATAATATTGTAGCTTTATAATATAGACCACCGGCATTATTTCTGTCACTTGGAAGCCGGCGGACAGCAGCTGTCAACGTGTAACCTATTCAACCATGACCACAACAACAAAAGGTTTTTCACTCTATTGACGGATACGAAAAACAGTTATTATTTTGGTAAGTGAATATTGTCTTCTTGCATTGTACTGTTGGTGAAATTCATTTCATATTCCCTATGAAAATAGCTAGGTACCTATAAAATTTCATTGAAATTAAAATAGGTATTACCTAACTTACTTATTCTAGGACATTAAAAGTATAAGTAAATTATTAGTGAATATATACAAAGGTAGGTACTTAAATAGGAAACTGTTATTGCCATTGGTGATTGCTCTTGTAGATGGTTTATTGATAATGTCCTAGAATAAGTAAGTTAGGTAATATTTTAATTTCAATGAAATTTTATAGGTACCTAGCTATTTTCATAGGGAATATGAAATGAATTTCACCAACAGTACAATGCAAGAAGACAATATTCACTTACCAAAATAATAACTGTTTTTCGTATCCGTCAATAGAGTGTGAAAAACCTTTTGTTAACTTTATTCCTCTGTTTTGAAACATGTAATAAATATAAATTATTATAAGTATTGTTCCTTGACTCATGTGTTGGCATGAGGTTGACCACCATAGCGCTGTAAAAATTGGGGCACTTTTGCGAATGTCACTACTGTTTTAGAGTGACATTGTCACCCCCATTGACTAATAACAACTCCATGGTCACCCCTCTATTTTTAAAGCTAAATTCAGAGAAATCTACTTTCAATAAAAATTCCAAAAGTTTAGAGTTCTGTACACATTTTTTTTTTTGCTAGAGGCTTTTATGTTCTAATTTAAGTATTTTATTTATTACCCATTCATCGGGAGATAAGCTTAATTTAGTAATAAGAGCCAACTGGAGAGTTGCTTTCCGGAATCTGTTGCTGTGCTCTTCAGGCGCGGGACCTTTCAGACGTTTTGCCCATGTATGTGATGGGCTTCTTCAGCGTGAAGGTGACAGTTTCATCAACATCATCATAATTACTTCACCTTCACATTGAAGAAGCCCATTACAGACATAGGGAAACATCCGGAAGCTCCAGCTCTTACAGACCACGGCAACAGATCCCGGTAAGCAACTCTCCGGCATCAACAGCTGCTGTGTAAACCTAAAACTCCTATTCAACAAATGCACTGTTTATTTGTGTTTCAGAAGTATTTGAATCCATGAATAAAATGACTGACAACAAAGCAAAACCAGTTGTAAAGAGTGATATCACACTCGCAGTGGACGATTTTGGTTTCATAGACGGGATCAATAAACCAGGCAATCTTGTGAAGAGATTCACTTGGAAAACTGAAAATGGGATGATGGTTCAAGTGATAACATATGGTGGCATCATAACCACCGTCAAAGTGCCAGACGGCGAAGGGAAACTTGTTGACTTGGTCATGGGTTTTGATGATATGGCAGGATACCAGCAATCTGCCAATCCTTACTTCGGAGCTACGGTGGGCCGCGTAGCCAATCGCACAGCAGATGGGAGATTTTGTCTGGACGGGGTTGTATATGAACTCAATAAAAATGCCACCAACTCTCATCTTCATGGAGGAATAAAAGGCTTTGATAAAATGAACTGGGATTATTATGTTGATGGAAAAAAGGTAGTTCTAAGTTATCTGTCTCCTGATGGTGAAGAAAAGTATCCTGGAAGTGTTCTCACTCAAGTTACCTATGAAATAGTGGACAACATGAAGAAAAACTCTACCCAGGTAGGCATGGTTTATTTATTTTCATTCTTATTTTATCTGGACAACGGGCAAATATTTTGTAAGTGTATTCTAAGAGTTTTCTCAAAACACTCATTCATGAATATTTGATAATTTCAGTTAGATACTTATTCTTGAATGACTAAGCATATAACTTTTTATTCCTCAAAATGAGTTGGAAGTCTTGTTGCCTTAGGATGATCCATTGATTCTGAGTTACCTTAGGATGATCATTTTGAGGCTAATATTTTGTTCACCTTTGATGCTAATTTTCATTTTGATTTATAAATTTCAGGAATGCCCGTCAACTCCTATTTTGAGTACAATCAAAATTCATATGAAGAGTATTTCTACAAAACCTACTCCAGTGAACCTGTGCAATCATTCTTACTTCAATCTTGCAGGCCATGTAAGTACCAACACTGTATTATTAACTTGTATTATTAAATATTTGTAATTTTTCACATGTACGCACAAGCAAAAGACTAATCATTGCGCTGGAAAATAGATTAATTGTGAAAAGGTTTTAAAAGGTGATTTTAAAATTTCAATTACTTGTGTTCAATTGATGACTGTTGTATTTTTGATGTTTAAATGTCTGCATACATTTAAATATAGAAGAACATCCCTTAAGATTATAATTTCATTTAAAAGACCGTCTATTTCTATGTCTACTGAGTATTTAACTTTCATCCAAGAGGTAAATTTATTTTATAAAATGTGTCTATAAATATTAAACAAAGAACAATTGCAAAACAACAACCAAAAATTCAATGTTTTACAGCTTACACAACTATGTTTAAATCCATCTTGTTTTGTTATCAGGGTTCAGGTGCCGTTGAACTGTATCAACACTCCATCACAATCAATTCTGATAAATACACTCCTCTCAATGAAAACCTCGTTACAACAGGTAATTACTCAAGTACCTTATAGTGCAAAACATTTTAAATACTTGTACATTACTTGAAGTGTCAATGTGAAGTGAATTAACACAATAATAAAAATCCAGAGATTTAATGCTTGTAAAACACCAATCGCCACTTTCTCTTCGTGTCTCAAAACAACTAACACCCCTGCTACAAAGGATTAGGATATCAACTGCCACTTCACCAACTTCACGAACAGTGCCAGTTTAAGGGGGGTCCGCAGTGCCCGCAGCGGACAGGGCCCCAAGGCCCGAGGGGCCCCGCGGGGCCACCGGAGGGGGCCCCGCGCGCACCCTTTTGGGTAATTTTTTTTACAGTACTTAGCTTCTCTTGAAAAAAAAATTAAAAAACATGAGAAATAATTCTTCACTATAAAAAAAATTAGGTAGGTACATAGGTTGTTCAAGACATCGGGGAACCAATGGGGGCGGCAGAGACATACAAATTCATGTTAAAAAACGACCTAGAAGTTGTTTTTCCGAGTACTGCTGCGGCATTGATCTAAATAAAATATATGCTGCGGCTTTAAAAAATTACCTGACAATAATGGTCAGTATAACGCAACGGGAGAAAGGGTGTTTTCAAAATTAAAATTGACAAAAAATGACCTCAGGAGTCAGGACTACAATTTCCCAGCACAAACTGAATCACCTGTCAGTGATGAACATAAATTACGACACCTTATATAATTTAGATTTTTCGACTATACTAGAAAAACTCATGACTGCGAAATTACGAAAAAAAATGTTTTGAACCGGTACGTTGTGCCTAGCTTCCTAATGTAGGTACCTACCTATAATAATGTACCTACCTACTTTTCTAAAAAATTGTCATTAAATTGTGTTAAAAAAAATGTCATTACCTACTTATTTGGGGGGGGGGGCCCCCATGAGCAGCGTTGGACCCTACCCAAAATAGCTTAAAATGCCCCTGTTCACGAAGGTCTGTAGCACTCCAACTACAAGTGTGATAGACTTCAAGATTCTAGAATTTTGGACGTAGGTCATGTAGGTAGACCGGAAGTCTAAATCTAAATCATAGATTCATATTAAACGCTTTCCCACAAGCAGGCATGTACTCGTATAATGGAAGTAATATAATTTTTATGTTTTAGGTAAGAAGCACATGGTAGTGGGAACAAATTATGATCTGCGCGCTCCCACATTGCTTGATGATGTGATTGCAAAGGACGCTACAGGAGGATTTGACATTAACTACTGCCTGAACAATGTAGATCCCGACAAACTAAACTTTGTCTCCAGGTAAGCAGCATATGTGAATATTTTTACACAATAATTACCATACTATCATATTCTATCTGAAAATTAATAAATGAAACTTCAATTTTACAGCGTAACTCACACCAAGTCCAAAAGAGTGATGGAAGTTTATAGTAACCAGCCGGGAGTGCAATTTTACACAGCAAATTTCTTGCCAAAAGTAGGCACTCTCGATGACAAAGTATGTGTATCCAACTTGAAAATTTTAATGCACTCACAAAATGTCTTCTGAAATTTGAAAAAAAAATGGAGACAATAAAAAAAATACAACAAAGAAATGTTATGAACACAGTATGTACCATAATAATGTAAATTTAATATGTTTCCTTTTTTATTTTTCAGGGCAACCCTGTTTTACCTCTTCTGGGAAAGAATGGAGCTGCCTATGCTCGCCAAGGTTCTTTCTGTTTGGAAACACAAAACTACCCGAATGCTATAAATTATGTGAGTTTATTTTATTCATTCATTCAAAATCCTTTTTTTTATTTCTCTGTAAGCTCAGCCATCGCCAAAAAGCATCAAACCCATGAACAGCCTAATATATAAATTAAAACCATTCCTTGATGAAGGATAAGTAACCATTATTAGACTTTATTGATGATTATGTTTGAGAATTGTCTTGAGACTATTTCCTCATGAACATTGCAGTGACCATATAATAAAATACATTTTGGGATGTTCTTTTATACAGAATCCATACCTTTGGAATAGAAAATTTATTCAATGAGTTTAATGGCTGGAGTTTTTTTTGTTTTTCTCATTTTCTGAACACATTATTTTCATTATAACACAGTTTCAGCCTAAGTTCATTTTTTTTATTACTTTTATCAGTAAAATTATTTTAATCTTATACACATATAATTTTTATGCCATAAAAGACTTTAATGCTAAGAAGAGCGAAATAAAATTAATATTAATTTACACATTTGTATATTCGATGAAACATTATTGAAGAATTTATTTTATTCTCACCTTACGTTGATGTCATAACCAATGTTCTCAGGAGACACCCTTGGATGGTGATCAAGGATGAAATATAAGTAATTTTGAGTAACTTCTCCAATAATGGTTTGTCAAATTTTAAAATTAGTATTTTTTTTTGGTTTGCTAACATTTTTAACTATCATAATTTTCTATAAAATCAAAAAATTAAATTATTCATGAAAAAAATATTTACTTTCAACACTAACTAAAGTAAAACTCCCTATAGCAATAATTGCCAACCACAATAAGTTAGAATAAAAATATCATTAAAGTTTTCTTTGTCATTTTTCAGCCCGAGTTTCCTAACAGCGTGTTATATCCTGGAAAAGAATACATTCATAAAGTGGACTACAGCTTTGGATGGTGAAAACATTGAAGAAACATAAATTTTCAATAAAGTATATTTTCAATATTTTTTAGGGTTTGGTGGTTTACACAGTGAAAGTCCATTGTATATTAATTAAAAAACACACTGTTTCAATTCACTTATTATTTATTTTAAATATGCCAAACGCTTGTCATTGTCCTGAGGATGCCTTTTTAGACAAATCAGATTTGTCATTGTCATTGTCCTGAGGATGCCTTTTTAGGCGAAAGCGTTTGGCATATTTAAAATAAATAATAAGTGAATTGAAACAGTGTGTTTTTTAATTAATATTAATAAGTATATTTTCATTTAAAAATTTACACATAATTTATAACAGTTCTTTGACCAAATATATATAATAAATTATTTCATGTATGTACAAAAAGTTATTTCATTTATGCATGTATAATAAAAAAATATGGAGAAAACATTTAATTTAATAATTCATGGTAAATTTCTAAAAAATACATTAAAAATACTCCCATTAAAAATCAATAGATAAAGTTATAAAAAAGAAAAACTTGATTTGTAAAATGACTTAGTTTGGCGACACAATAAAAAAAACTGAATTATCAAAGCAGTAAAAAATCACTTAAAACCTAAAAAACCAGAAGTAAAAAAACCACAGAATTTTAATCCACATTTAAAAACGGTGTGAATAATTTTATGAGCATTGTAACTTGATTCTTGATTTAATTATTTTCAAACATGGGCAGAATATTTTTTAATACAATATTTTGTACGCTGAACTTCTCAGTACTGTGAAACAGATTTAATTTTTGTCGAAGTTGCACTAATTTATCTGGATTCTGACACCAGTATTTAAGTTTTTTCTTCATATCCTTCGGTGAATCATAAAGGCACTCTCTGGGATAAAGTTCTGGGTAGACTAGCTTATTTGGCACTAAAGGTAAACAGCCACACCTCACACCTTCCATCCTGCAAAAGAGATAAACCGATTCAATACTTAATTAAAACATATTTTAGACATAATTAATTAGAAAAGAGATAAAATGAGTACACTAAACTGCCATTTATCCAAACTGCGAGCATCCGAATGGCTTTCTGAATTTCAGAAAAAAAATACAACAATAACATACTTTGATTTACATGTAAGTCTTTTATTCGGATAATTGAAGTTCTACTGTAGAGCTATTTTCAATTCTAGTACACAAAATCTGATCAATGAAGCCAAGGTTTTCCTTATTCATAAAAATGAGGTTTTATTTCTTTTGAACGCTGAGAAAACATTGCAAGATTAGGATAAATAAAACAACAAAATCATTCCTGTCTTGTACTAAACCAAACCTAGGTGTCTCAGTTGGAAAGGGAAAGCTTGGATTACTACAATTTAGACAGAGTAATGGTTTTTAAGAAAAGGCTTTTCAGCACTTAATAATTTGAGAAAAGATGAAAACAAGTTATCCTGTGTCAGAGGTTCCCAAAGTGGGTGCCGCGGCACCCTGGGGTGCCGCGAGGCGCCCTTGAAGTCTCTACTAAAAATCAAAATTTTACATTTTTTTTTTTTTTTTTATTTGTGAAGAGGATTGCAATTCACCAACCTATTTTGCCTGGCCAGATGTCTTCATGCGAAAGCAGAAGCTTGTGTGCATACATGAATACAAACATCGATCGATATTATATGACTAGGGTGCCGTGAGAAAACTCAAAATTTCAAAGGGTGCCGTGACTTGAAAAAGTTTGGGAACCTCTGTCATTTATTTTTGCTGAGTATTGAGTAGGGATTTACTGAATCATACAAAAATCATACATACACTGAAACTCCAAAAAATTCATGATCAGCCGTAGAGATGACTAAATCAGAACTGCTAAGTATTTCATAATACTGCTGCTTTGACTCCGCATATCCAAAATGCTTGATATGCTTTTTCAATTTGATCTTCGCTTCAAAAAATTCTGGTGGTTCTTCAGAAAAGCATTCACCCAATACACTAAGCTGAAAATAAGATGTGTGAAATTGTAATGATTCAATATACAAGTTATAAATTCCAAAAATGTTTAAACTTCTTTATTTTAAGCATAGCTGAATGAGAAACAAAAACATCATCGAGGATCCCAATGAAAGGATTTTGAACTACAACTTTCCATGGAAGGATTGTGTTCAATACAATAGAATTTGCACTGACCAAGGGCACGCAACTATCTACTGTGAAAATGGGTCAAATTTAATTCCAAAAAATAAAACACTTAAAGAAGGAGAGTCTATGGGAAAGATTTCAGGGGACATTTACACAGCGACTCCGGAGGCAGTGCAGTGGTGTCAGAAAATTTTCTTCTTCGATTAAGTGACGCAGCCAATGCCATAGTGAAATCTTATTGCGGTTTGCCATACAAAAAGTAAGTTATCACAAGTTTGACAATGACAACCTAAACAAGGGCCAGTTGGATGAATAAACTTTTGCAACTGATCTACATGAAAAAACACATGGATTTTCAAACCTAGCATGAGAGTTCTTTCAAAATGCAATAATATTTTTTGTGCTAACTTGTGCCGTTTTATAAATGCATTACCTTTCAATATCAAGTCCAAAACATTAACCACTGAACTATGAAAAGTCTATCATGCTTTCAAGTTACTGTATCAACTTTCTAAACATATTAATTCAGTCACTGGGATGGTCAAGGAAATAAGGCGTTGGCACTCAAATTTGCATTATAGACACTAACGCCGGTTCAAGCCTGGCCTTGTCCTATCCACAATAACTTTGACACTGGTTCAACAGATGCCATTGCATACACATAAGCTTCCGCTTTCGCATGAAGACAATCGGGCCAGGTAAAATAGGTTGGTGAATTGCATTCCTTCACACAAATCTATTAAAAAAAAAATATCTCAAAAATAACTTACTTCAAATATTATACCATCGTCCATAAGAGAGTA
Organism: Agapetus fuscipes; assembly: GCA_951799405.1. Lineage (NCBI taxonomy): Eukaryota > Metazoa > Arthropoda > Insecta > Trichoptera > Glossosomatidae > Agapetus > Agapetus fuscipes. The sequence goes on along the minus strand of OX637332.1, from coordinate 13,636,780 downwards.
CAATGTTTCAAACAACAAAGCTGGATTCTTATCAAACTCCCATCGGTGTGGCCACACTAAGTGCACAGGTTTTGAGATATCTTTGTAATCTGGCAACCCTTGTGGTATTTGCTGCCGTGCTTCATCTGCCATTGTGAAGTCCAACGGAAAATATGATACCGACATCTTGGATTCAATAAGAGCAGGAATATTTTTAACTCTGAAGTCTGGCATAATTTTCAAAAATTTGTTTATATTATCCAAAAATGAACATTTATTGAAATTTGAATTGAAGAGAATAGCATCTGCGGCAAGACTGAAACATAAAATTCATTATGCAATACCAATGTTAAGAATGTCATTTATAATCTAAGTGGCAAAAATAAAAGGATTAAATTTAAAATAAAATTATTTTTTCTTATACATAGTTTAATTTTCACAATAATATTTTATATCTCGAGCACTTTCGACCTTCAATACTCAGGTCATTATCAAGAGTAGGACTGAGTATTGAAGGTCGAAAGTGCTCGAGATATAAAATATTATTGTGAAAATTAAACTACGTTTAAGAAAAAAATAATTTTATTTTAAATAAAATGAATTTTCACTGTGAATACACAAACCCTACAAAATCTAAGGATTAAATGCATTCCCACAAGCAGACAAGTTTGAGCTTACAAATGCTGCATGTGTGCTTAAAAATTAAAATCCAAATCTCAAATGAACATAAACCATGCAATTGTACATTGAAGCTTTTACGGCCGGTTTTTGTTGCATAACAATCACTTTTTTCGGGCTGTGTAGCCATGGTCTGGTAATATCAATAAACCCTGCAACTTTTGCCGACCTTCCCTGAAACAGAGGTGACATTGGCAAAGTGAACCATTTTTTACCATCTAGGTGGTCAGCCTAAAAACCAATCTGTAAGTCAAAGAGTATAAGATGTTCAAATTTAATTTCACCAAACTAATATTTAGACCACTCGCCCCTTGCTTATCTTATGTCCATCAGAGGTAATTCCACATGAGCGATGTTTGTATATGTACTGGACCAATATGTCTTATGAAACTGGAAATTGATTTGAAAATGATTTATAAAAACTCTCACATTGTCGTCTTTTACATTTTTTTTCTTAGCTCAGATTAAGTAGAATGTGATTCTCAAGACAATTTCATTGAAAGGTCATATTTGAATCAATTGGCAGATAAACCAAACAAGCACTGAGGGGACGAACTGGTCCTGTTAATATGACAATAGCTTACCACGATGTTATTTGATTGTATCCATATTGAAAGTCTCGATCCTTCACATTTTGCACAGGATAAATTAGTTGATTCTCATGAAAGTAAACTATTTTCTTTAGTCTGGCAATAGCAGGATGAAGACCAATGAGTTCGGCCAAGCTCAGCACCGAGCTACAGAACAAGGTAGTGAAGTGTGTAAGATCAGGAATATTTTGCGCTATATAAAGAGCGCTGCATCTTGCTCTCCACGGCCACTTCTTAGCTGGCATCGTAAGAAGCACATAGTCTTCTGGTTGGAGAGCTGAAAATACAATAATCATAACATAACTTGAAGTGGCATATAAATTATATGATAAAATGATCTGAAAGCAATAATATCTGTTTCAAAATTTATTTATTTTTGAAACTGGCAAACTTCACAGATCTATCTTTGCACTAACTTGAGTGGTTAGTACCAAAACAAAATATAAGTCAGCCTTTGCTCTACCAGCCCGGCCAGTATGCGACACAGATTTTTTTTCTATGTGGAATGTGCAAACCTCACTGCATTGACAATGTTTTCTAATAGTTATTTATGCCACTGCCAAGTAATGATAGTCTTTTTAACACGAGTGCTAGTTTGTGCCATGAGGCGCGCGCAGCCTCATGGCACAATAGAAAGCACGAGTGTTACAAAGACTAATTACGTGCAGTGGCATACAATACTTTTTCTACGACCATGAATTCATGCCCACAAGCCGACACATATGTATAAGGTCGCGCTTTTACATCCTGCATATAAGCTTAAACATTCAAACCCAAAACTCAAATAAACATATGCCCTGCAGTTGTATTGGCAGGTGAACCAAATTTGTACAGCATAGGTGATCAACCTCATACTCACCTATTAACCAAGTAACTTTTTGAGTTTGTTTATTTTTTGCGGTGAAATTTTTTGTATTGTTTTCCTTTCAAGCCTTTTATTTTCCATTGAAAAAAGGAAAGCTTTATTTGGAGCAATCCGATAAATAAATTCGATAAATTTTAGCACTATTAACAATTTTTATTTGACTCTACACATAAAATATACTTATTTATTTTCATCTGAACAGGGCTGAAAGTCTCATCACCACGGTAATTCCTACCTACCGAATATCACTAATATTGTATGAAGCCTAATCAGCTGATCGCTTGCGGCCATCTTGGATTGACAGGTCTTCATACCCCCATACAAGGTTGACATTTGAAATTAAAAAATGGTTCCAATTCAGACAATGCGCATGCGCACATGTTCATTTTAACACGGATACCGGTTGCATAATGTAACATTATGCAACGGGTGTAGAAATGTATGGCATTGTGATTACGTTAGCCGTTTTGTAATTAGTAAATTACCAAATGGGAGTAGAAAAAATAAATTGTGTCATCGCCCAATAATCTATACTTAATCGAAGTTGCAAAGATAAATTGCTATGGGGCCGTCCATAAATTACGTCATCGATTTTGGTCGATTTTCGACCCCCCCCCCCTACAATCATCCTATAGTCATTATCTAATGACCCCCTCTTGCTGTAATAATGGATGAGCTTAATAATTAATAATGTTATATTACTTGCATACTATTTAGGATATTGTGTAAAAATTGGTATTTACAAGAACGACGTCACTTCTGGGACTCGTACATCATTTACCATCATCCGCAGACCAGACCCCCCCCCCCTAAATGCGAATGACGTAATATATGGACAGCCCCTATTAAGATTCAAATTAAATGCATTCTCACAAGCAGACACATGGTTCTAAGTTCGAGGTATAGGTTCGGGCTTACACATGCCACATGTGAACTTACAACATAAAAACCCAATTATAAATTAACATAAGCCCTGTACTACTCTAGCCGACCTTCCCTCAAACAGGATCAATATTTGTAAAGTGAACCATTTTTATAGCATGGGTGGTCAGTGTCATAAAGAATTGTTAAAATAACATTTAGCTTCAAAATCATATTATTTATGGAATGAAAATATATTTCTCACCTGATTGCAAGACATCAATAAGGCTTTTGTGAGACCCTCCGTAAAAAGGTTCTATGATGAGAACCTTCATATTTCCCTTATTGTTTTAATGTGAATCTCAAATGATACATATCTTTGCAGCTTAGATTTAGATTAAGATTTAGATTGTATAGTTTCACTAAGTGCCCGAAAGGCAACAATTTTCTAAGGTACACTCACAAATTCATAAGTATTTGTAAAAATTAAAACAAATCGCAAACCGCGTTGTAACACCAGCTTCCAAGATTGTCAGGCAAATTACTATAAATACATTAAAGTGGTAGCGTAAAAAAACGAAAAAATAATAAATAAGTGTTTATTTGTAAAGAATTATCATCTTTCCAGGTGTTTCTTTAGAGCTTATTTTATAAAATTACTGTTTTCGAATGCCTCGACTTTGACAGTTTTGTGGCACGTTTCTTATAATTTCAACATTGACTCGAATTTTACGGATTGATTGATCCGGATCGTTGCGGAATATCATTTTTTGTTGATGGTATCACGAAAAACTACCTTCATTCCTTCATTCTTCATCATCATCATCATCGAATTATTGTTGCCTGTTGACGAAGATTGTAAGCGCGCTTTGACGTAATAATCTATTGTGCTTTTTATTTCAAGTGTTATCAATTGATCTTCATTATTAATTGGTGCACAAAATGGTATCTTCGGTAAGGAACATCATTTTCATAATCACACTTTTCAAAATCCTTTGTCATACGAAAATATGGATGTCATGAAATCTTCTAGCTCTCCAATAATTTGGGGGTTAATATATACTTTGGCGTTGGATTTCTTTAGAATTCCTTGTCAACGTTTTCACGAATTATATTATTGAATCGATTAATGGGGAGCTGAATATCTTAACTGTAAAACATCTATCATATCTTGTCACTAACGTCCTTGGTCATGACAAAACCCTGAGGTTCTGGGAACCATGTATGACATCTACACGCCATTTTGCACAAAAAACGGACCTTTTACTTCCATCCTCCTTTATTTTAATCGACCTTTTTTGTCAATTCATTGAAAATTCTCATAGCAAACAATTTATGTTTTTTAAACAAAGCACCTTTAAAAAAAACTTTCTCATTTGACATTAAAATGGTTTTTCAAATGAGAGCCCCAGGTTTGGGCATCCTTCACCTTGTGGCACCTTTTACCGTTTAAAATTTCTTGAAACTTGAAAGAAAATAAGTTGCGAGTATGTACTCCGTTATTCAGTGTAAGAAAATGTCATGTCACCTGGCCAGGTTTCTAGGAGAAAAGCGAAGTCATATTTTGTTATTAGGTTCCATGAACCCTTGTCCCCTATATGTGTGACGTCACCTCGCTAAGAGAAACATGAACTTACTTAGTAACTTTATTCCTACTCCATTAATTATTATTGTTTGTCTTAATAATTAGACAATTTTATACATAATCAGTGTAGCTTAGTTGTGTTTACTTACCAGATTTGTATGTTTCAGGGCTCTGGGAGCAGTAGGTTCCCTGTAGACTTGTCGCCAAAGATTGAGGATGCACTCAAAGCCATAAATATGGTGGGGGCTCTATTGATGAGGAAGAAGCCCTGGCCTAACGATGCTCTGCTGAAAGCCAAGCATCTCAAGAAAAGGTTGGAGATCATTGAAAATCAAACAAAACTACGGTTGATGCTGAGACCATGCTCTGTAGTCCTTATAGATGTAAGAGTTGTTATTTATATTTTGTTAACTATTTCGTAAACTGACTTTCTTATTAAATTAAAGCTCTAACGGGGCTATTCTTAGACATTTTAGTCGTCGGTTGAGCCCACACTTTGACAAACTAATGTTGCATTTGTATGAAGACCTGTCAATCCAAGATGGCCGCTAGCGAACAGCTGATTTGTTTTCATACAAATATTACAAAATTATGTAGATAAGAATGACCGTGGTGTTGAAAGGTTCAGACCAGGCACCATTTGTTTGTCAAAGCGTGGGCTCAACCGAAGACTAAAATGTCTAAAAAAAGAATAGCCCCATAATTTTTTTAATATATTGCTAGTCTTTTACTTATTCCTTGTGTTTATTTTTTCAGTGTGTTCTTTATCCACCACCGCCACCACAACCCACAGTTGATGACATTGAAACACAGCTTTTGGAGCTCTTTGGTGATGACATAGTTTCGGACTACCCTAACGTGTCTGCCAAAGAATCTGGTGAAGTCGCGGTTGAAGAATCTGCTAAAGAAGTGTCTGAAGAATCTTCTCACAAATCATCTGAAAAATCTACGGAGGAATCCATTGAAAAATTTGCTAAAGAAGCTTCTGAAGAATCTGTTATTGAATCCGCTGAAGGATATACTAAAAAATCCATTGAAGAATCTGCTAATTTATTTTCTGAAGAATCTGTTAATGAATATGGTGAAGAATCTACTAAAAAATCCATTGAAGAATCTGCTAAAGAATTTGTTAACAAATCTGCTAAACAATCTGTCAAAAAATCTTCCAAGGAATCTGTGAAAAAATCTACTAAAAAAGTACGCTTGCCTAGAAAAGGGAAATGGATACGAGACATGAAAAATGTTAGTATTCGCTTGAGGCCAACAGAAAAGAACTTTGTGTGCCAAAAATGTCCTTTCAAAACTGCACACCAGTGGCATTTAGAGAAACACGTGAAAATTCATACACGAAAAAATTATTTCAAATGTAATGATTGCTTCTTTAGATTCACAACTGAAAAGGAGTTAAAAATACATAAAATGCTTCATAAAGACAAAAATGCTAAACCTTACAAATGCTCTCATTGTGATTATGCCAGTAGGAGTATAACTCATCTAAAATTACATTCCGTTGTCCACACCAAAGACAAACCTTACTCCTGTAAAATTTGTAGCTTTGCAGCTTCCTTCCCTTCGTCGCTGCACAAACACATGTTCACACATGGGGAGAAAAAGTTTACATGTGATATATGTGGAACCAAATTCCGTGACAAGGAGTCTGTTAAGCGTCATATTATCGCACATGGAAATAAGAAAGCTTACAAATGTAAACACAAGGGCTGTCAATACAGGTCACATTACTCACATAATATAAAGGCTCACATGATGACACATGGCTAACTTTATTTATATGCATAATTCACTTTATTATTTCTTTATCATTACCTTCTTTTTTTCATTCTCTGAAGCAACCATTGGTTTATTGAGAACTTTAAAAATATTTTTTGACAAAATGAGGTCTGCACGTGAATTGAAAAAGAGAAAATGAGATGAAATAAACAAATTGTGGCATCACAGGGCCGGCTTGCTAGAGAAAGGCAAAATATATTTTGTTATTGGTTGCTAAGGACTGTAGTCGCATAAAAGCGGTGTGACATTTCCCGCCGAGATAACAATTGTAATGTCAATTTTGTGTGCCTATTAGGCTGTCCTGCATCAGGATTTTTCAAAATAGTGAATGAGGTTTGATCTTTTTCTCGGCGAGCAAATGTCAGTCTTGTAGAGGACTGCCGTCCATAGCAGCCAATAACAAAATATTGGTGACGACCAGGTCTATGTCTGCACCAGGGGGTGTGCCAATTCACATCCGGACCTCATTATTATGTTCATGGGTTAAACCTAACAATGAACAGATTAAATATGTTTATTTAATCCGTCTTTTGAAGTTGTAAAATAAAACAAAATATTTGTGGGTTATTTTCTGTAGGTACTACTTTTGTATTACTAGTCTAAAAAAACTAAATAAGTAAATGGTTTATATTTTATTTAGCAAATTTTGTACATACTTACTATAAGATTAGAAGAAATATTATTATTTTTCTGTCACGCAGCTTAGTTTTATCATTTTTGAGGTGCCTAAAGCCCACTAAATAAAGCTCATATATTTTTTTGTTTTATTTATTCAAGACTTAAAGTTAATTTATTTTATATAATTTAAACTAAGATAAATTTATGTGTAAATTACTTTAATTTTACACTTACACTTAGGCCATTACTTGCTCTATTTCATTAATTATGATTGAAATACCCTTTTTGTATGATTAAATGCTAAGAAAAATTGGTACAAACAACATAATGTCAATGTTAATACTCAGCAGTACAAAAATATTTTAAATAATAAAAACTGTACCTTTAGGAAGTAGTTTCAAAAATAGTTTGGCTAACTGATACTAGGACTGCCTGTCAACTAAAAGTTTTGAAACTAAGTCATCAAATAGAATAGTGACCCAGGATCACAATAACACAGTTTAATACATAATAGTTGTTGTCGCTAGGCAATGTTAAATAATTTGTCACTCCAATAAATTATATTTATAAGTATATCAATAATAGAAGGAAAGAACATAACATGACAAGTAGCCAATTTTATAGAACAGTCAATTAATGTTTTTTTCTGAGTATCAATCATTGGGGTTTTTTTTTCAAATACTGATGAAATTATACAGCTAATTTAATGACTGATTCTACTGTGCAATTATTTTAATGAAAAGCTATGATTTTATTACGTTCTGTTTATATTGAGTTCTGACAGTGATCAAAATAGGATGTTTTCAACACACGTATGTGTGTCTGAGTGTACATAAACAAGCTACCATTACACAAGAAAAAAAAACACTTTTTTATTGCTGTCATCTTAATAATTCCTAAATATTTAATATTCTTTTAAGTGTGTGTGTGTTTTATATCAATAAAAAAAATGTTAATCCACATGACAATAAAAAACCCTTTCATGTATTTATTTCACTTATTAATAAATAAAATACGGCGTTATTCACACATAACAAAAACATAGCTCATCTGCCGCCTAACATGAATTTTCTTAAATAAAAAATAATTTTGTTTTCATCTTACATGTTCAATATTTTGTGAAGAACACTGTCAATGTTTATTGAAGTTTCCTGTGCTAAAAATTATTATACTGTATTTCTTAGTGTAAATCTATTTACACAGTGAAAGTCAATTTGTATTATTTAAAAATTCAACTGAATAAAAACAGTTTTAATTCACTTATTTATATATTCATTAATTAAAACTCTGTTTTTACCCAATTGAATTTTTAAATAATATCATTATATTGGTCAAGCTTACAGAAATTATTTAACTTTTATTCAAATAACTAAACTTTAACTTTCTTCAATGAATTTATAAAAGACGTGTAAATTATATTATATTTGTGTTCATAATAAATTACTAACTATATATTGCATTTTTTTTGTAAGTGTAAATTTTAAAGAAAAACTGCTTGCTTTATATCAATCACTAAATTTGATATGAAGATTTTTCATTTAGAGAAGTTTCCCATTTCAATTGAACCTTTCTGGTATGAACTTAGTAAAAAAAATACTGAAAGCTAAATGTTTTCGCTCCAAATGCAAATCTTCAAACAGAGCTATCAACCAGATAGCTCTGAAATATTTTTATTGTTTATGATATATTTTAAAATACTTTCAAGAGAATAACATCAGTACATAATCAACATTTCAACAGTGATGTCGCGTGTCGCATCGCGCATTTAAATTAATCTTAAAAAGTGAATCACGATGCCCACCCGAGGGCAAACAAGTGCTGACAAGGTGGTGGAGGGGCTCGACAGCCTTACCTCCATCATCTTGGAATTAAAAGAACTAATTAACACTCAAAATAGTCTAATTTGTGAGTTAAGTGCCAGACTCATCAAACTCGAAATCGGCATAGAAACCCAGGGGTCCCAAACTGAATCAAAGGGGCCGCAAAATTACAGTCAAGCGGCTGCCAAAAAGGATCACCCATCGGAGCAGCTGCAGCAACAGAAGCAGCCACTGCGGCAACAGAGGCAGCAGCTGGACCAACAGAAGCTGCTACCGCAGCAACACAAGCAGCCAGCGCAGCAACAGAAGCAGCCAGCTCAGCAGCAAAAGCAGCCAGCGCAACAACAAAAGCAGCCAGCGCAACAACAAAAGCAGCCAGCGCAACAACAAAAGCAGCCAGCGCAACAACTAAAGCAGCCAACGCAACAACTAAAGCAGCCAGCGCAACAACAGAAGCAGCCAGCGCAGCAACAGAAACAGCTATTGCAAAAGCGGCCGTCTCTGGATCAGCCGCTCCAACAACAGCCTAATAAAGGGCAGTGGAAAACTGTCCAACGACGGAAGCCAAGACAGAAAATGCTGCAGGGTGTCCTATCGGTGGACAACCTGAAAGCAGCACCCAAGATTAGGGTTCTCCACGTTTGGAGGTTCATGAAAGAGACAACTGCACAAGACATTGTGCAGCACGTTAAGAAGGTCACCGGCGTGGAGGTGGAGGCAACGCCTCTAGTGAACAGTGGTGGATACGCCTCATTTAAGGTGATTCTTCAGGAGGAAGGGTGGGACAAGGTATTCAACCCATTAATATGGCCTAAAGGCATATGTCTTGCCAAATTCATTAATTTTAAAAATGGCCAACATTAAAATTTTATATCAAAATGTTAGAGGTCTCAGCACCAAAACTGTAGAATTTAAAAATAATATTTTAATACAAGACAATGACATAATTGCCCTCACAGAGACATGGTTGAACGCCTCTGTCCCGTCACCTCAACTCTTTGATGGCAGGTACAATGTACACAGGCGTGACCGCGGTACCCGTGGGGGGGGCGTTTGCTTAGCAATAAAAAATACGCTTGCTTCACAAAGAATGCCCAGCATGGAGACGGATGGCGAGCATCTGTGGGTGAAAGTCACTAAAAAGTTCACCCCTGTTTACATATGCGTCGTTTACTTCCAGTGCCGGGAAGGAGAACAAGAAAGAGTAAATTTTTTTGAAAATTTTGAAAAGAGTGCCCCAGCGATGAGCGGTCGTAGTGTAATTGTAATCGGGGATTTTAATATGAACAGTGTGAACGATTCAACGAGACTGGAGTTATTGTGCTTCACAGAAGGGAATAGTTTTACCCAAATAAATGAAATCAAAAACAGCTATGGGAACATTTTAGACTTAGTGATGAGCAACTGTAAATTAACATGTACAGTGGAGCGTAGTGAAGAACCGATGGTGTCTGAAGATAGACACCACCCCACACTATTGGTAACAGCGCGCCCGCGAGCTGCGCCTCTGTGTGGGGAGGCGAAGCGGCCGCCACCACACCAACACAGCCAGCCCACGCACACAGATACACAAGACAAACAGTGCCATTATTCGATAAATAATTATATTAATTCTAACATTAATTTTAAATTATTAGATGTAGGTAGATGTAATAATATTATTAGAGTGTATGATTGGTCTCAAATGTATAAAATGACCGATAGTAACCTAATTTTAAAATATTTTTACACTGTGATTTATAAAATTTTTGATTTGTGTGCTCCTAAAAAAAGGAGACCATGTACAGGTAGGACTTATCCAATATGGTTTTCTCAAAGAATAATTGCAGACTTGAGATCTAAGAGACATCTGCATAATGTCTACCTGAAGAATAAAACCAAGAGTAACTATATTAAATTTAAAGAGAAACGCACTCAACTCAAGTCTGACATTGCTCATGCTCATAAGTCCTATCTAGAGAATATTCAGTCTGGAGTCGGAAATGGCTCAAGGGAATTTTGGAGGTATGTCTCCTCACTGAAAAAAGACAGCACTGTGAAGTACACATTGGCAGATGGGGATGAGATCACGACTGATCCTCAATTAGTCTGCGAAAGATTCTCAGACTATTTTCAATCTGTCTACAGTTCCCTGGTCCCTGAGTTAGATGTGGAAGTAATCCTTAATAACTCGCCTCTCTGTAATACCAACAGTATTGGAATTGAGCATTTTACGTTGGAAGAGGTACAAACCTGTCTGCTCAACATTAACCCAAACAAAGCAGCGGGTCCTGATAACATTCCACCAGGCGTAATAGCAGCCTTATCCAATACTGTAGCTGAACCATTAAGGTTTATTTTAAATCTGTGTGTTGAACAATGTGAATTTCCTCAATTTTGGAAGTTAACAAGAGTCATTCCCATACACAAAGCAGATACAAAAACAGATGTCCGAAACTATAGACCTATCTCTATCTTATCGACATTTGCGAAGATCTTTGAAAGTTTAATTCATAAAAACTTACTGATTAACATTAAATCACGTATTACCATTCATCAACATGGCTTCCTACCAAAGAGGTCTACAATTTCCAATCTTCTCACATTAAGTGCAGAAATAGCCGAAAATCTGGATTCTCAGCACCAGACTGATGTGGTATATACGGACTTTTCTAAAGCATTCGACAGGGTAGACCATGACGTCCTACTCAAGAAAATGCACATATTTGGATTAAGTAAATCTCTTCTCTTACTTTTCGCATCATATTTAAGAAATAGACAACAATATGTTGATATTAATGGCTATACATCATTGACAGTTCAACCACTTTCTGGAGTCCCGCAAGGATCCAATTTGGGCCCACTGGCTTTCCTTATATTTGTCAATGACGTTGTTGGCATCATAAAACATAGTTCGTGTCTATTATACGCAGATGACTTGAAGGTCTATACAAAGATTATAGACACTCAATGCTGCGTAAAATTACAGGAGGACTTGAACGCATTAGCAGTTTGGGCTGAGCAAAACAAACTCTTCTTAAATTTTAAGAAATGCGTTATCATGTCCTTCACTAAATCTCATAATCCCACTTTTCATGAGTATAGTATAGGTGGGCAAATACTAACTCGTGTGACCTCATTTAGGGATCTGGGAGTTGTCTTTGATCCCGGACTGAATTTCTCAGACCATATGACGCAGTTGACGACCGAATGCTATCGGCTTCTGGGCTTTGTTATTAGACTCTGTAAACAGTTTACAGAGCCCAGGGCGATGGCGGATGTCTTCAGCTGCGTCGTTCGATCTAAATTAGAGTACGCTGTTGAGGTGTGGACACCTCATCAGCGGAAGTACATTAATATGTTAGAACAGCTCCAGAAGAAGTTCCTGAGGTACCTCCTCATGAGAACGCAGGGAAACTACCCTCAGTTCATGCACCATGAGGACCTGCTTCGGGAAACTGGCTTCAGGAGCTTAGAAACTAGGCGCAACGGGACCCTGATGGTGCTCACTTATAAAGTCATCAATGGTTTAATAGACAGTCCCACCCTGTTGGAGGGTTTCAGGTTGTTTGTACCAAATTACTATAATCGGGGGCGAGGTCATGATCTTTTTCATCTACCAATGAGCCGCACCGATGTCTTGGCACAGCATCCTTTAACTCGGAGTGTCAAACTCATTAATGAGGCAAAAATAGATATATTTCAATATAATGTAGACACCTTCAAAAGTATGGTAAAAGAGTTCCTCCCAGCGTGTTGATGGCTGTGAGGGTGCACTGTAATTAGGGCAACCTGTTGTGCACCAAAAAAAAAAAAAAAAAAAAAAAAAAAAAAAAAAAAAAAAAAAAAAAAAAAAAAAAAAAAAAAATCAGGATGATTTATTTGGTGAGCACTATTTTTGTGTATATCACATCTCAAGAGCTCTGTGCAAGCTTGATAGTCGCTGTAGAGAGCGCCAATTCTCAAGCAAGACTCAATTGCTGTAAGGACCTGATGGTTAGGACTGGATGGACCTTTCGTGACGGGTCTTTCGTAAAGGTTTATGAATTTTTCACCCAGCGAAGAGTATACTTGAAAATATAAATGGTAAACTTTTTTGTGCTTTGCCGGGATTCAAATCCACAACCTTCCATTTAGGAGTCAGAAGTTTTAACCACTAGACTATGGACAGGTCACTAGACTATGGACCAGGACACTGAACAGTTAAGTATTCTAGACCGCATGCAGCAGGAGTTGTGAGGCTTAAAGGGTAATCAAATGCATGCAATGGGATTGTATTGGTAGATGGGTGTATGTTTGCTGACCAATACAATTTTTTTAATAAGGTCAGAACTGTTATAAATTTGGAACTTTTTTCTTGGTGAGCAAACGTCAGTCTTGTATGGGATTGCCGTCCTTAGCAACCAATGCCAAAAGATTTGTATGTTATTTCCCTAACAACCCAGCCGCGTGACGATAATATGTAGATGTAAGTAGGTAGATAATCACATGCTGGCTGTAAACTACTTAAAACTCTATGGTAAGCGCAAAAGATCCGAATCCGATGTCGATCCGATCACAGATCCGATTCAGTTTGACATTCAGGTGATTGTATCCTAAGTTTATTTTGGATTCTTATTTGGTTTCGAAAGTAAATCTTTTGTTCACTTGCATGGTTTTAAATTGTATATGGATGTTTATACACTATCAATTTATCGAGAAATATAAAAAAAAACGCATTTAGTCACTTTCAAAGTACAAGTAAAATAGAAATACACCATCTGTCAGTCAATGCTCCCAATACGTAGTAAGTATGCATCACAGCCATCAATATTTTCACTTTTACTTTAACAATGTCAGGGTTTTATTTATATTGTGTCTCTAAAATTCTCGTGTATTTGATTTATAACTGAATTTATCTCCAAATCAGGGAGCAATCAACTCATAATAATGATTTATTTAAGTTATGTAAATGTTTACTTAACGTCCATATCGGCATAATTTGATATATATATATTTTTTTAAGAAATCCTGTGCGGGAGACTCCCTAGATTCTAAAGACTCTAGGGGTCTATGACACTTGTTGTAGTGCCGCAGAGGTGTACGAGCTTGGTCGTCGCTACAAAGCGCCAATACTCAAGCAAGACCCAGTTGCTGTGAGGCTGGATGGACCTTTGGTGACCGGTCATTGGTAAAGGCTTATGAATTTTTCAACCCAGCGAAGAGCATATTCGAGATATAAATGGTATATTTTTGTGCTCCGCCGGGATCCGAATCCACAACCTTCCATATTTCTTTTGTTTCAAGTATTTTCTCGTGTTATTTCATTTTCAAAATCTCTTATTTGAATCATTATTTTATCTTTATCTATTTTGGTTCTGAAGTCAACACAAGGATGAATGGGAATAAGTTCTTATATAAGGGCATGAGACTCTGGAGGAAATGAAAGAAGTATGTAAGGACAGAAAGAAATGACGGTTAACGCAAACGAAAATAATGTTGGCGGCTAGGGTTTGTTAAATTGTAATTTGTTTTCTGTTTAGTTTTGATAATATTATTATTGACTGATTTATAAAATGTAATTGGTTGTGTATGTTCCTTGACTTATAGGTTGGTATGCGGCTGACTACCCATGCTGTAAAAATGGTTCACTTTGCCAATGTCACCCCTGTTACAGGGAAGGACGGCAAGAGTTGCAGGGTGTATGTCCATTTGAGATTTGGTTTTTATGTTGTAGATTCACATGAGGCATGTGCAAGCGCAAACTTGTACGTGTCTGGTTGTGAGAATGCATGTAATGTGAATCTCCAATGTAACATATATTTGCAACTTAGATTAGATTAGATTAGAAACTATCAGTCAACATAAAAGATGAATGGAGCATTAGAGCCATTTTGCCTGCCAAGGGGCCGTCCATAAATTATGTCATCAATTTTGGCCGATTTTCGACCCCCCCCTTCTTACAATCATCCTATAGTCATTATCTAAGATCTCCCCCCCCCTTGCTGTAATAATGGATGAGTTTAATAATTAATTATGTTATATTACTTAGGGGCCGTCCATAAATTACGTCATCGATTTTTGGCGATTTTCGACCCCCCCCCCCCTTCAATCATCCTATAGTCATTATCTAATGACCCCTCCCCCCTCTCTCATTCTCATTCTCTCATTAGACACGTGTCAGTTTGATGAGAAATAAGGAAAAGATGTTTGGATATAATATTCAAGGGAAAACAACGAATCTACAAAAACATGTTTTAGCGGATTTATCAATTTTGATGATCGGAAATAGTTTTTTTTTGACAAGCGGATAACATAATAAAGGAACGTAACTAAGCTAAATCAGTGGCGAAGGCTGCCATACAAGCCGGTTCCCATCGGCTTCCCTTTTAAAATGATGTAACAAAGGGGACGTCCATAAATGACGTCATCGATTTTGGCCGATTTTCGACCCCCCCCCCCTCCCGCTGTAATAATGGATGAGCTTAATAATTATTAATGTTATATATCTTACATAATATTATGTATATTTTGTAGAAATTAGTATTTACAAGAACGACGTCACTTTTGGTACTCGTACGTCATTTGCCATCATCCGCAGACCAGACTCCCCCCCCCTTAATTCGAATGACGTAATATATGGACGGTCCCTTACATAATATTTTGTATATTTTGTAGAAATTGGTATTTACAAGAACGAAGTCACTTTTGATACTCGTACATCATTTGCCATCATCCGCAGACCAGACCCCCCCCCCCCCCCCGTAATGCGAATGACGTAATATATGGACAGCCCCCAAGTGGCTGAAGTCCTAGGGCATTAGCGTGGTCATGTCATAATCAGTTTCCAGGCAACTGTCAACGATTGCTGTCAAACAAAAAACATTGTTATCTAACGTCTCTGTCTTTGACGTATGTATGACGCTGTTTTTTTTGACATCTATTTTTTCATTGTATGCTTATCGTATTCTGTAACGCACCCATTACTAAAAAATCGTTTGATGGTACAAGCTGATTTTGAAAGAAGATTCTAGATACAGGATGCATAATTTGTATACAAATCCAACATTCACCGAACTTACTCTACTACTTACGAACAAAATAAATTACTCATAAGCATGACTTATGCACAATTCTAATGTTACTTAAATTTATACTACACTTCGGAAACATTTTTCACACTTGGGATGATCTTAAACTAGAGTCCCCAAAGGCTTTCTTTGTAGGGCAGACATGTCAGTCGATCCTTTGCAGCCGAATATCATATGACCAAGGAACCTTGGACAGGCCTGGATTAAAGACGCTCTGGCATTGTAACCAGACTAGTGCCGTCACATCTAAGGGGCTCCAAATTAAAAAAAAAAACATTTGAACATAATGTTCTTTGAGAGGCTCTTAGTTTAGGATTGTTTGGCCTCTTTTATTTATGAAAATAAAAATAATTTCAATGTTAATCTCTTTTCGGGCTTCCTGGTCTCTGAAGCCCCTTTTTAAGTTACAAGTTGTTATTCTTTTAGTTCTGCAGTCTATAATCTATAATCTATAATCTAAGTTGCAAAGATATATTCATTTAAAGCTCTCAGATGTATGCCCACAAACCAACAAGTGTAGTTCGCGCTTACAAATGCTGAATGTGTACTTACAAATAAAATCCAAACCTCAAATGAACATAAGCCCCACAACTTTTGCCGACCTTCCCTGAAACAGGGGTGACATTGGCAAAGTGAACCATTTTTTACAGTATGGGTGGTCAGCCTCATACCAACCTATAAGTCAAGGAATAAAATTATCATAATTAAACTTTTTATGAAACACATGGTTCACAGTTTATTTGAGTTAAATTGCTGAAGCTCTATAGGAATTTATCTGTCCATCCATTGGATGATCATGTGAGACAATTATACATATATATAAAATTAACAATGTAAAATTAAACACAAAGTTTTTCTTCACGACTTGATTTATTTTCCTCGACTGCTTTCGATGTTATCACATCATTGTCGAGAGGACAACTAACAGTTCAGAAAATAAATCAACTCGTCAAGAAAAACTTTGCTTTTAATTTTACATTATTAATTTCAAATTAATCTTCACAATGTTAATATCAAACCCTTAAACTTATCTTCTATCTATATCTATAAAGAAGGATGTGTGTATGTATGTATGTATGTATATTCCCTATAGACTCATAAACCGCTCATCCGATTTTGACGAAATTTTCAGGAAACATGTAACATATTCTTAGAATGAATCCTGTGAAGTTTGATGGTGATCAAATAAACAATGGTTCTCAATTCTCAACATTTCAGCAACGAGGTCGGTAAATTTTGAAACCACCCAATAGAAGAAGACCATTCTATTCAACTACAATACATAATCTTAGTTGCAAATATACATTTACATTAAAGATTCATATAAAATGCATGCTCACAAGTAGACACATGTAAGTTCACGCTTACAAATGCTGCATGTGTACCTACTCATAATTTAAAATCCAAATCTAAAATGAACAACCCAGTAACTTTTACTTTACGCCAACTTGAAATGGATGTTATTCAGCTCCTGAGTGGCTTGACACTCATTTCTTATGAAGGCTGAGTAAGCCTTGCCGGTATTTTATTTTGGGTTTGAAATAAACACTGAAACGGTAAATAATTTCTGACAACTTCGGGGGATTCTAGCTCGAGATCTCGGCATGGAATGCAGTTACTATAATTTATACCAGCCACATGCGGCTCTTTGGGTGTGAAGTTGCGGCTCTTTAGCTTCATACGCAAATATAAATCTAATCTAATCTAAGTTGCAAAGATATGTTACATTGAAGATTTCACATTACATGCATTCTCACAACCAGACATGTACAAGTTTGCGCTTGCACATGCCTCATGTGAGCCTACAACATAAAAACCAATCTCAAATGGACATACACCCTGCAACTCTTGCCGTCCTTCCCTGTAACAGAGGTGACATTGGCAAAGTGAATCATTTTTACAGCATGGGTGGTCAGCCGAATACCAACCTATTAGTCAAAGAACATACTAACAATTTACATTTTTTAAATCAATAAATAATAAATATATGGTTAGGTTTAAGTTAGAATTACGGTCGTTTGACAATTATATCAATTTTCGGATATTTAACGAACCGTTCGGTGAGAACTTACATTATTCTCTACGTTTCGTCAGCGACGTAGGCAACGTCTTCAGGAGAACATCCTATCTGTACGGCGATAAATATATGGACATCAAAAACTAAAACATAAAACAAATTTCACTTTAAAACCACCCATACTGTAAAAAATGGTTCACTTTGCCAATGTCAACCCTGTTTCAGGGAAGGTCAGCAAAGAGTTGCAGGGTGTATGTTCATTTGAGATTTGGGTTTTTATGTTGTAGGCTCACACGCAGAATGTGCAAGTGTGAACTTATACGTGTCTGCTTGTGGGCATGCACTTAATCGTCACATAGCCGATTTTTTTAAATCTTAAATATAAATGGAAGCACCGCAATCGATTTTCCCTATGCTTGGCTCTGCTGCTTAACAGTTGTAGACCATTTTTTTTAGAAAACGTGAATATTAACCTAGAGATGAATTGTGTGAAGTTTGATTCCGATTGGCACACTTTATTTTTGATCCTGTTGTCTCCTCTTTTATCTGTAGAAATAAATTGATACCACATGCCCAAATGGCGTAGTGAAACACGCCGGGTACTGCTAGTACAATTATAAAAAGTAAGAACAACTTTGTTTATCGACATTTGATTTGTCATTGTTCTGATGATGCCTTTTTAGGCGAAAACGTTTGACAAAGTTAAAGAATATAAAAGTGAATTTAAACTGCGTTTTATTTAATTAATAACTTTGTTTATGATTACTTTGAGAATATTTAATTCCACAACCGGTTTCCCAAACAACCCGTGGTGACCACCTGATGACGCAAACGGATCGTTTGCGAAACCGGTCGTGGAATTAAATATACTCAAAGTAATTGTGAACAAAGTTGTTTTTACTTTGTATCTTTTAAGATGAACGGTTACAAAGTTCATGCCAATTTTACAATTATATATTTATTTGGCACATTCTACTGATGTTGTTGCTAGTGAGTAACTACTCAAATTTATTTCATTGACGGAACTTTTTTTTTTCCCATTGTAAGCTTTGAAATAATTGTTTCACTATTTGTTTTCAGGTATAAAATAAATGTTTCAATCTAGAGGGAGACTGCATCAACTTTAAGCGAGGGCAGTATTAAAAGCAACCATGCATAATAATTTACCAGAACAAAGTTCTTCAATGGGCACGCCAGAAAAAAATCCCTCTTCCATTACTTTGATGAATTTGATGAATCAACATTTACAAAGCTCTGCTGAAAAATGTGACATTGTAAAAGGGAATTCATCCAGAGTCTTTATGATACCTAAACTAAAGTCAACGAGTGCTGGAGGGGACGGACTTGAAGACTTTTTCTCTAAGCTTCGCTTAAAAAAGGGACAAACCCAAGAAAATGGAAAGCAAAATCACGACAATGGAAAACAAAATCAGGAAAATGGAAAACAAAACCACCCAATTAAAGTAGTTTCACCATTCAACAATGAAGTACCTAAAGTGAAAGATCAAGTTGTAGAAAATATCTCCATTGACGTTATTTGTGATGTTGAAAAAGATGATGATTATAAAGTTGACTTAAGTGTGGGATTGATAAAGAATCCACCAGTTGCATGTGAGGAGTCTCCAACAACAGTTGATGAACCGCTCAGCCCAATTAAGTATGTGTTTCAAGATAGTGTGAAAGTGACAACTGAAAAAAGGTTGCCCTGTCTTTTTGACTCTCCGCATTTATTTGCAGTACCCAAGAAATGCCCCAACATTAAGTGTTCTGCCCTTGGAGAAGTCATTTGTGGAAAATTGAACATGCCACCTCCCCCTCAAATTGAGTTGCGCTATCATGATCCGGAACATCTTGCTAAAGTCAAAGTTTTTAAATTTGACACACCGTCTCCAGATGAAATAGCATCAAAACAAATTAAAGAAAGAAAGATAAGGTTTCTTGAGCCATAGGTTAACAAAATTGTTTTTTTCTTTTTTTGCGTAATTGATAAATTTTATAGAAAAATACAATATGCCAGTGCCTTTTCTGATGAAACACTTGTAATAATGGCTCATTTTTATCAATATTTTGTGAATTTCTAGTGTACCTTCTGACAAATATTATAATTTTTTTATCACCCGATGATGACTACGAAGTAGTCAAAAACGTTTAATGTTAACGTGATTTTTATTATTGAACGTTAAACGTTCAATAATAAAAAAAGTGAAAATAAAACAAGATTTTTAATAACTAAACTTAAAATATTGATTGAGCAATGTATTGAAACTAATTTTGTTATTTTTTCTGCATTTTTCATACTTATTACACAAAATAATACAGTGTTTCTTGTATTTTTCATAATATTTTTTTATTACATTTTTCATAATGGCTAAGCCACTTAAGATTTTTAGAATAATTTATTTATTTTTCTTATTATATTAGTACATTACTACTATTGTAATTAGTATTAAAAGATCAATTGTCGACTAAATGTATTAATTATTTGAGTTGTATTGAACCAAAGATGGGAATCTAGATTTGTTTTGGAAATGAGATAAATTTATGAAAACAAAGGAATTTCCACGTATTTATCTTATGTTTGAAAAATCCTAGATTTACACCTTAGATACGACTCATATAACAGTTTGTACAAATCGTGTCTAGATTTTAGTATGGTTGCTAAGAAATTAAACTGTTTTTTTTTTGTTTTTCATAGTCAATACCTAGTACCAAAGAACATTACTAAAGCCAGGAGAGCCTTATTAAGTTCACATATCAAGTTAGAGACTAAAGAAAGAAACTCAATGCAATAATAAAGCTATGCTATTCACAATGATACGATTTCCTCATGTAAACAATAAAGCAATAAGAATGTTCAATAGGAATACAATATTTCCGTTTTTATCCATACACTAAGGCTAGGTTTTTTGTGAGATCATAAATAACTAAGGATGGGCCAAAATTCGTTTTACATTCGGTTTAACCAAATTTCGGCAGCTTGGTTCAAATGCTGAACATTCGGTGTAATTAAAACAACATACCTTTTTTGGCTGACATGTTTACACCCGTTGAGAGGGATTTGAGGCGCCAAACGCTCAGATCTGCAGGGGATGTCGTGGTGGACTTGGTTCAGCCACACCGTCAGACACGCACTAATTTTGGGGACCGTGCTTTCCGGTTTGCGGGACCAATGGAGTGGAACAGACTGCCACCTAATGTGAGGAAGGCAAAGACTGTTGGTGTCTTTAAAGGAGCACTAAAGACACATCTTTACAAGAAATCTCATCCGTGATTTGAGAGGGCCCTTGAGGTGTGACACACACAAAAACGGCGCTCTTTAATTATGTGTACATTAAAATAAATTATCCTTATATATATATATATATACCTACTTGCACCATTTTGACTGTTATAATTGGGTGTCATAGTATCTTTCATAAAGGTAGAATAAAAATTAGTCTTTATATACACTCACTCGTGGTCATTTACTTAAGTAGGTACAAGTCAACATTAACTTACAATTTGATAAAAATAAATCTTCTTCTACTCCATTACATAGATATCAGATTGAAACAAAAATGAAATAAATTTAGTATTCTTCTTACAAATAACAGTAAGTAGAAACTATAATGCGTAACTTTTTTACCTTTTTTCACAAACCAAAGTTGGGCCGAACTTCAGCCAAATTTTTTATTTTACCGAATGTTCGACCGAAGTTCGTATTCGGTTCAAACCACATTCGGCCCATCCCTATAAATAACATGTAAAATTGAATATTTTATTGATTGTACAAAAGCAATGTTGCTAAAAAATGATACCTTGGATGCGCTTGTTGTAGATTTTTACTTTATAGCAGTCCGAAGGAACTATAAAGTATTATATTCTTCCAAAAAAAAAAAGGTTTCAACGGAAATGAGTTGTCCTGCACCTGGACATGCAAAAAAACCTAATTCCTCAAACCTGTCTGTCCGTCCGTATGGATGTATGTATGTATGTATGTATGTATGTATGTCCCAGCCGAAACTACTGATCGCAGAGACACCAATTTTTAGATTTAGAGAATTGACTACCACAGATTTTGATGGGCCGACCGGCATGGCACCGACCTGAAAATCAAGATGGCTGCCGTACAAAAAAAACATAAAATTGCACTTTTCTTAAAAACGGCTCTAACGATTTTCTGTAAAATTTCAGTGCGGTTGTTGCTTAAATTGTCACTAAGAAAATTAGTTATGGCAATACTCTTGCCAACCTGCGTCTGTGGATTGCTGCAAAATAAAGAATGATATAACTGCAAAATAAAGATTACTTAAATAGATTAGCTTCATTACTTACACACGACTAAATGATTTTTTATGAAAATTGACTATGACCTGAACAGGACCGTATTTTACGCTATAAAGTCATGTGCAGTCCACTGTACAATTTATTCTGTTGTAAAATTAAAGATGAAATGTTATGTCATGCTAAAATTTCTTAAACCCAACCTTACCTAACCAAAATTGTCTAAATTTCATTCTTAATTTTCTTGTAAATAAGTGTTATTATATATCAACAATCACAAGATATTCTTTATTTTTATTTTTATTATACATTAAGTACGTAGATTTCTTTATATTATTGTGAAATATTTTTTTTTTAGATTCCTTTCTGGCAGTTCCTAAATTAATGTTTTGTTTAAAATGAAGCGCAGTCTTCCAAGATTGTAGCTGTCAAAATTTTGAAGCTAATGTAAATTAGATTTAAAATATGTATGTTTATGTACTAATGATAATCAATAAATAATAATTTAATTTATAATCTAAATCTAAGCTGCAAAGATATGCATCATTTGAGATTCATACTAAATGCATTCCCACAAACAGACACACATAATTTCGCGCTCACACATGCCACGTGTGGACCTACAATATAAAAAACCCAATCTCAAATGAACATAAGCCCTGCAACTCTTGCCGACCTTCCCTGAAACAGGGGTGACATTGGCAAAGTGTTATAATGATAATACAAAATCATCATTGGCTTTTAAATCTATTTTCAATATGTCAACCGATGGAGCTGTCTTTTTTTAATATTAATATACACTAATATAAATAAACACTGTTAGTACCAACATCTTTACAAAGTTCATATTTAGCAATAAAGTTCAATAGTCTCTACCATTTGAGATTTTTATAACCATGGTCCATGGCAACATAATGGGTCGTATGCGCCAGGTTTTCTTGGCAGGTTTTCTGCTCTCAATCAGTATCTTTACATTTTAACTGTTTTGTTTTTAGTTCCAACAATAGCTTAGGGACAGTTGTTTCAATAATAGTTGGATGACTTTTTACTGGCCTCTTAAAGCAACTGGCCTTTAGTTAAGGTACTTTATTCCAAAGCTATATTTCGTGAGTTCAACAGTATAAATTGACTACTCATTGTCTTTGCATACCTAAAAAAAACGCAACTAAGCTACACATATAGTGTAACTTCTTGCCACGTTAACCCCGAAGAGGTCGCATGAGGTGAGTTGAACCTATTTATTTTTACAGGTAAGGGGGCCGGCCTTTCGCCAACCAATATTTCGCCAAGAAATACCCTCGGTGAGATTCGAACTCGAGCTCAGGGCATGGAATGCAAGCACTCTACCAACTGAGCTATCGACCGGGCCATAGTTTTGAAATAGCATCGTTTTGAAATAATGTTAGTTTTTTGTCTACAATTTTTATTTTTTTCAGAAGGATAGCACATAATAAATGTTACGTATACTCTTGAATAACATTGACAAGAGTTCAAGGAAGCCGCTAAATGCATTGATTTAACTACAAGATACCTTTTTTTTTAATATTAAAATAGTGAGCTATCTAGTCTTTAAATAAGTAATGGCAGCATATTTGATATAATATATACATATTATAGAATATACAATTATAGAATTGAGTACTTCCTGACCAAGGCAAATATTTGGCAAAAAAAACATTACCAAAATTTGAGTTGTCTTATTGGACCAACAATTTATTTTGATTTGGAAAGCATGTGTTACAGCTTCATAAAGGGAACAAAGTTATTTATTTTATTTGACCTTAATTTGAAAGGAATTATGTTTTTTCTTCAAAAGCATTGGTTTACATTTGTATATACCTGTTTTTAATAAGATGAGTTGGGCTCAGTATTTTCAACATTAGCTTATGTGAATTTAAGCTTATATAAAAAACATATCCATTTGATTAACATGAGTGTGTCCTTTTCATTCAGTATAAAGTCGCTATGCTAACATTGAAAATAACGGACCTTAGAGTGTCTCTTACAAACATCAGTTAGTCATGTGTTGGATGAGTTGTATATAAAACCAAAAATGGCAATCTAGGATTTTTGTAAATATATGGAAACTCAGAAAGTAGCATTCTGTGTTTCTCCACATATTTATCTCGTTTCTAGATTACTGTCTTTGATTCTATATAACCATTTTTTTTTCCTGTTCTGCTACAAAATTTTGCCTGACTTGATCAAAAATTTAATTATGAAAAGGGGATGTAAACAAGAAAGAATGTGTAGTAAACTTAATTTTAACCGAACTAGGCATGTGTTTATAAATCATAATATGTATTGAATTATAAAAATCCCATTTAAAATATTAAAATATACAGGAAAATATTTTGATGAATTTTAGTATTAATATATTTATTTTGAATGAAATACCTTTTTTCATTTTTTGATAGAATATAGAAGAATGTAATATTTTTTTTTACCTTCTGCATAATTTTTACCTGTAATTTTTTCTTAAATTGTTTTTTTATATTACTAATACAGAAACTTGATGAAATGAAAGTTTTTTATTTGTTTACCTCTCTTGCCTCTGTAAAAAAATATGGTTACAATTTACAGTAATAATCCTGTAGAGAAGGTGACGCTACAGGCGCAGACGATGGGTCCATCTTCATAATACTACTCCAGTCAACTGGTTGTAAGGCAGCTACTTTTCCAAGGTTTCCAGATTCTTTATCTCAGGAGGCCAAGTGGTGGGTCAGTGTCAATGAGAGAAGCGAAGATATGGTCCGCAAGAGAAGCAGACTGAATTTCAAAAGAATATAGTGGAGTCTAGAAAGAAGTCAGACATCACAGCATAGCCGTCGTCAGGCACATCAGGGGCCAGTCCCCTTACCTGTAAAAACAAATGGGTCCCAAATTGCCACATACGACGGCTTTGGGGATAACGCAGGCAAAAAGTTACACTAAATGTGTAGCTTGCTTGCGGTTGCTGAGGATGGCAGTTTTATATAAGAGTGATGTTTGATTGGCGAGATAAAAGTTCCATATTAAAATTTGTTTGAAGTTCATTATCAAATATTAATTTAAAATAAAGAATATCATATAAATAATTTATTTCTATAGCTTTTGAAATAAAGTCCTGTAATGTTATATTTTATTCTCCTATACTAGTCCTGAGTTTCATAAACGTAAGTATATAGGTACTTTCTCATTTTAAATTTATTCGATTGCCACCTTTTTATACACCAAGCAGATACCTTCTACACCGACGTATACATAATAGTTACAATAATATTTCATAGATGGCGTTATTTGGAAATATTATTTGAAATTTTGTTCTGTCAATTAAAGTCAAAATACCACATCACATTTCCACTTGACACTTCGTATTTTGACAGGATGGCTGCGTCGACAGATTTTGTGGGTGTCCCAGTTTTTCCGTTTAAGAAAGGTTTCCAAGAAAAACTAACAGATTTCTTCAATGAAAAATACAATGCGCTTCCTCAGTTTTATGTGCGCGTTCCCGGCAGGTAAATAATTAATTTCATAACATATTAAAAACACACGTCTGCTATTCCTTTCTCATTGAAAACAAATCAACTGTCCAAACATACACATCTAATTTTAAATAATTTTTTCAATTCATATTTTTTTATTCCTTGACTTTTAGGTTCGTATGAGGCTGACCACCCATACTGTAAAAAATGGTTCACTTTGCCAATGTCACCCCTGTTTCACGGAAGGTCGGCAAGAGTTGCAGGGCTTATGTTCATTTGAGATAGGGTTTTTATATTGTAGGTCCACATGCGGCATTTGTTAGTGCGAACTTATACATGTCTGCTTGTGGGAATGCGTTTAATATGAATCTTAAATGATACATATCTTTGCAGCTTAGATTTAGATTTAGATGCTTTTTCTGGGAACCTTCATCAAAGAGTACTAGCGCTTTATTTTTTTCTGTAAAAGAATCCTCTGACAAATTAAAGAACAGGATTTTTAGGTGAAACTACGTAGGTCATGTGCATAAAAACTAAATTATTTTATCTATTTTTAATGAAACCCTGCTTATCTATAATCTTATTTGCTAAGTAGATTCATATGTATGCCCGCGAGCAGACTTTTAGAATTGAAATAATAGTGTAATGACTTATGTCCCTATATGTCCTTTTCTAATTAGAAGCTAACAACAAACCTACCTACTACAACTTATTTTCATTTGAAAATAAGAATTACGTTTATTCCACCTATAATAAGTGAGAGTATTTTAAAAATTTTAACAGAGTAAGTACTTAATATAGATTGCCTTGTGAAAGCAAATTTTCAAAGAACCTTCAATATCGTCGTTCGGCATGCAACACCGCGGAAGCGACATCAAACAAAATGTGCAGGAGAGCGAAAAAACGTGCTGTTTCGATGAATAATCAATGAAATTTAAAAAGATAAAAAAATATTTTATATTCTAATTATATTTCAAATAACTTTCAGAGTAAAAGTATTTTTAATTGCGTATTGTAATTTTTACGTTCACATTCGCGGTGTTGTCAATTTTTTTAGGTCAGATATTCGCACATTCGCGGTGTTACCTACTCCATTTTCAATTTTGCTTACATTTATTTACATGTTGCTTTACCGCATATTTGCCATTTATAATATTTTGAAATATGTATATTTTTAATATTCCGATCTAATTTCAATTGTCTTTATTTTGTATCATCTTAAAGAATAACGAAAAAAATGAATATAAAAATACTAATGGTAATGTATTTTGTGTAAAATGTATTTTTTCAGTAATATTACAGAATTTCACAATTGTCTACATATTTAAGTAAGTATTATTAAGTTTAGTGTAGTATCTGGTCGTAAAATGGTTGGCAATCAGCTGGTAAAAATTTCTTCAGCTCCTGAAGGTGTCGATACTTCGATTCCTTAATTTTTAACGGCTCCTTGGACATTGGAGGAAAATGTGTCGGTTGAATGATTTTCTTTGGACGATGAGGCAAGTCTGCCAATTCATCATCAAAACTTGTTTTGAATTGAATGATACCAGTTGGTTGGTATAGTAAAACTCGTATGTCCGTAACATTAAGACCAACTCCGCGACTTGGTTTAATTGACTGATAAATCATGCTGTTTTTGCTTGAATAGTCAACAAAAAAATCATATTTTACCATTTTTGTCTCATATGGGAAAGGTTTTTTTCGTGCTTCTTGAGTTATCGTGCTGTACTGGCTGGGGAGGTAAATTTCTCTTCCTTTTAATTTGCGTTCTATAACGCTGTGCACAGAGTCACACTCCATTTGTGTGTGACCCTTTACCAGGAATTTCTGTGTTATAGAGCTGTTATATTTTATTGCTAGATGTAAAAGGGCGTTACTCAGAACACAGTTTCTGTTCTGGTAGGTACATCCATCGGAATAAATAATAATTGGCAGTGGATTCTTGTCCAGCACTTCTGTCAGCATGTCAACAAGACAGCTAGCAAAAGTCCAAGAAGTCATATCGGCGTCTGTCTCGTTAAACCAGTAACACCTTACTGCATGGTTTGTTAGGTTGTATACGGTGTAGTTATGGACAGTGAGCTTTGTTTTATAGTACATTGCACTCGCTGTCAAATATGGTGCTACTTTCACAGCTTGCAAGTCCACAGTAAAAACGTGGTGTAGACCTGCAGCTCCTTCTTCCTTGTCTTTACATTTTTCAACCCTCGCTCTTTCTTTTTCAATAATGTGCTGTTGGTATGTAGATTCCAACAAATTTCCAACATTAAATTGACTGCACGTGTCACACAAATCTTTTTTTGGTTTAAATATTTTAATGTTGGTTTTAGAGAAACATCTGTTGAAGGTTCTCTCGCTTGCTGGTTTTTCGGTCGGATTGAGAAGTTTTGTTTGTTCAACGTATAACTCATAGACATGATGGAGGTTTCGGACAATTGGTTCTAAATATAATTTATTGGTGGACTTTCTACAGTAATGCGACGGTAATTTTGGCAACTGATTTATAAAGTCATTTATCTTTTCTACTATTTGGGTCGTCTTTACTGGCTTAGTCGTTGCTGGATCCACATTTTGGCAATCTTCATTAATATTCCTACTATTAGTTGTCCAATATCGGACAGTCCATTCTTTAATACCTAGTGTATTCAAAAACATTTTCATACACACTGCGATTCTCTCATTCCCGAATTTCAAATGGAATATCTTTGTTTCGCGCCTCCTTGAAACCTCCTCATTCCCCTTTCTTCGCCTTTTTGGTTGTTTGCAATCAACCATCGACTTGACAAATATTTTCCTTTCTCCCCAATTCATATCCTTCCAAAAAGTATTAAATATTGACTTTCTCGTTGCGTCATCAAATTTTTGGCAGTGTTTGGTGGAAACTTTGTTACATATGGAGAGATTGCAAGTAGAACCCATTTTTCGCTCTTCTTTGGGTGAATCTTGCACAATATTTTTTTTGTCAATTCTCCTAAATCCGAAATATGAGTTTCCAAGCATTCTCTTTTTTTTCTCTGAATTTCTTTTTGGTTTTATATTTTTATTATTTCCTGGAGTGTGTTGATTTGTGTCACCCGCCACACGGCCTTGTTCGTCAATAATTGTAATTGGTGATAATACATTATCTTCTGTATGTGTTATATTTTGTGGAGTTTTGTTTGGTGGTAGGCATTTATCATCTTCATCCAAGTGCAATATTTCGTCACTATGAACTATCATCTCTTGATCTACCACAAGGTCTTCGTCATTTATTAAAATTGGTTTATCCGCAGTATATTGTATTTCCAATAGAAGAGTTTCGCTCGCTGGTGAACATTTATCATCTTCTACAGCAAGGCTTTGTGCATTTATAGTATTTGGTGAAAGTAACATAATATCCTCAGTTAAGATTGTTTCCGGTTTTTTGACTTTTTTTATGTTTTCTGGCCTCCCTCAATTTGGCATCTGCAACTAATGACTTGGAAAATCCCAAGGATTCCATGATTTCACTTTCCAAGAATTGTTCTCCGTCATCAGAATCAAAACTCGTATCGGTTTCCATATTTAGATTACTGAAACAATAATCAAATAAACAATTAAACATTTAATAAAAATGCAACACCGCGTATCTGACAAGTATTATACAAGTAATACCGCGGATGTGTAACTGACAAAATATAAACACGGTTATGACGACTAAATGTCCTAAATTGCTCGTTAAAATGACGTTACGTATTATCTATTTCATTATAAAACTATTTACTATAAACAACAGTCAAATCAGAGACTTAAACGCAATAAAAATGCTCACCTTAAGCAGCGACACGTGCATCCGGTGCGCTGTCTGAAATATACAATGGCTGCCATGGCACATTCGCGGTGTTGCATTGTAGAAAAACATACGCGGTGTTACATTTTGCCGTTAAAAATGATGTTTTTTACAAATATCCGGCATTTTGTGTATGGTGATACGCGGAGAAAAAGATAACGAATCGAATTGCATTCAAAAGTCACTTTTGGAAAAAATGTCTAATACGCGGTGTTGCATGCCGAACGACGATATGTTTGTATTTTCAAACATCATTGTGATTCTATTTTCAAACAAACTGCAAAGATATTTCATTAACAAACTTCATTGTTCCATTGCAAAAAGTCGGTATGAAACTGGCTACTCATGCGATAAAAATTGATTCTCATTGACCAAGGCTATCCTTGTTTCTGGGAAAGGCAGCGAGAGAAAAAAAAAATGTTCAGCCCACTGGTGTGCAGAAGCTTGCAATTATTTGGGAAATAAATAATAAAAGAACAGACCTTTGCACTTCAATTCATTTGTGGAAAATTAACAGCACTAATTGAGGCCATAAGCAAGGCAACGCAACTAAGCTGCACATACATTGCAATTTTTTATCGCCTGGTCTCCAAAAGGCGTTGTGGAACCTACATACCTATTTGTTGTTACAGGTAAGAGGGCCAGCCTTATGCCAACCACTTCCTTCAGTTGGAGTGGGGATAAAAGTATTTTTCATATTATTCATTTAGTATTGTGATTTTATTTTTTGTATGAGGTTCCT
This sequence comes from Agapetus fuscipes, assembly GCA_951799405.1. NCBI lineage: Eukaryota > Metazoa > Arthropoda > Insecta > Trichoptera > Glossosomatidae > Agapetus > Agapetus fuscipes. The sequence continues at coordinate 13,606,653 of OX637332.1, read as the reverse complement.
TGACTTCTAGGTTGGTGTGAGGATGACCACCCATACTGTAAAAAATTGTTCACTTTGCCAATGCCGCCCCTGTTTCAGGGAAGGTGTGCAAAAGTTGCAAGGCTTATGTTCATTTCAGGTTTGGATTTTAATTTGTATTTGTTGTTTGTTTCACATTCAGCATTTGTAAGCGCAAACTTACACGTGTCTGTTTGTGGGCATGCATTTGATATGAGTTTTGAATTTTAACAGTGACGTTTTTAGCACTACCAGCGCCCTGGGCGAGATTTCTCTTTTTGGGCGAGGCGCCCCCTATCTACTATTCATATCCATGCGAAAAGCATACTAAGTCCTTTTCTACCTGGTGCCCTACGCTAGCGCCAGCCCTGAATGTTAATATATATTTGCAACTTAGATTATAAGTAAGTTTAGTAGGCACGTAATGTAGCATGTGTCAGCACTAACGTACACATGTTTGCTGATATGTTATTTTGTCTTTGTTACATAAATTGTGATTGTATGTTTCAGGGTGAACATCATCGGAGAGCATATTGATTATTGTGGCTATTCTGTTCTGCCAATGGCATTGGAGCAGGATTTCTTTCTTGCTGTCAGAGCCTTAAGCGACTCATCATTTCACATCTCCAATTTAAATACAAATTATCAAGACTTTGTTGGGGATATAAATGTATTTTGGTATGTATAAAGTAACTGTAACTATGGCTCTATTTCGCTGGAGGTGGCCAGGGCCATCTGCAGTTTCCTTAATTTCATTTCACTTCCAAAGCACTTAATTTTTTTTAAATTTCATACATAAATGAGTAAAAAATCAAACAACATTGTGAGCATTTGATTAGTAAAGTTTATTCATTATAAACAGTTTTGTAGACAATTTTTACATCATCAGGTACAAAAACCCATTTCTACGTTCAATTTCTTTTGATTTTTTAAATTATTTAAAAATGAAAGGTTACAAAGTAAATGCCTCATTAACTAACAATTTCATAATATTCACTAATATTCAATTTATAATTCTTTTAGAGCTGAACTGTCAGAAATTCATATGGGAATTTCAATTACCATAATTTGTAGTTAAAGAAAATACGGTCTATGCTAAATCCTTCGTCATCTTGGAGATGAGTGAAACAAGCGAATTAACCTGCATTCATTATTATGAGGACCACACTATAAAATATCCAGTAGAGACGAGCATACCCTGAAGGCGAATTGTTCTTGCTGGACTACAATCCTTTTATGAATAGTAATAAATTCTAAGTTTAAAAAAAATGGCATTTTAAATTAATTTTAAGTCATATAATTAAACTTTACGGTGCTATTCTTACTTGTCATATTTCGCCGTTGGCTTATCTGGCGACCATTTAGTCTGGGTACAAAGCCGAACCAGACTAAATTTGAAATATTGATTCTCGTTCATGGTGTAGCCTAGGAACAAATAGGCCTGCGACCAATTTTGGACGGCTTAAATAACGTCCGTTCAATGTCGTATTTAAAAAAAAAATATGTTCTAGAGATGTCACTTTATAAATAATATTTTAAAAAAAGGAATTTTAAGTCGTACAAAAATAACTAATCAAACAAAAACGAACAGAAAAATGAAAAATATAAGTAAATAATCAATTTATAAATATGTTATGCAATTTATAATTAAAAAATAAATAAAAACAAGTCATTAGTCAAATGAATCCGTATATTTTTTGGTAGATCGGGGAAAATTTATCAGTACATGGGGAAATTTGCGTTAGAGATGGCCACACACAAATGGCCACGGCGCGTCTGACGTCATTGCAACAATGGCGTGCAGCCACACGCGGAGCCGAACGTGTTTTATGTAAACAAATCAGATGTCGGCCAAAATGCTTCGAAATTTTTTATTTCAGAAGGAAAAAGTGTCTCATATGTGTTCGTAGAGTGTTGAATATCCTCTCCACTTATTTAAAACTATCTGCTTAACTTCAGTTTTTGAAATGAAGTCATTTTAAGAAATTTGCCGCGAGCCGTGATTCAATCTTTTAAATGATTTCTTTTGCTTCTTATTTTTTGTGTTTTGTGCGCCACAAAGCGATTGATTTGCAAAAAGGTGCTGAATTCTGTCAATTTGACCAAAATGACAAAAACAAATCGCAAAACAAAACAGTAATAAAGCAAATATTTATGATTTAATATTAAATACGACAGTTGTCAAAATCGGCTGCCATTTAAAATCGTCTCTAAGCTTGCTCTGAGCTGGATTTGTGTCAGCCTAAGTTGGCATACATTTGTAGGTTAGGTTTGAGCGTCCATTGAGCCCGGGAGGCAAGCCTAACTCCTTCAGAAATGTTCAAGAATCAAAATTAAGCAAAACGTGGGCTCAACGGGCGACGAAAATGTCTAAGAATAGCACCGTTAGGGCCTCGTAAAGATTACAGGTTTATAATTCTCTACAATAACTTTTTTTTTTTGATAAATTAATATATACTCTTCCGGGAACCTAAAAATTCCATTATGTTGATGAAAAGCTATGCACGCCCCTGATTTCCAGTTATGCATTTCATGTTATAGTTTGAGTAACAATAAAAGCTATATAATCTATAATCTAAGTTGCAAGGATATATTCATTCAAAGCTCTCAGATGTATGCCCACAAACAAACACGATTGTGTACTTACAAATAAAATCCAAACCTCAAATGAACATAAGCCCTGCAACACTTGCCGACATTCCCTGAAACAGGGGTGACATTGCAAAGTGAACCATTTTTTACAGTATGGGTGGTCAGCCTCATACCAACCTATAAGTCAAGGAATACGACTAATAAATAACATTTAAGTATAAAAAAAACAACAAAATCTTAAAAATAAATTTATACAAAAAAAGTCAAAAATTTCTTATGCAAAAAATGTAGCAAACTAATAAACCAACATTACAAATTAGCATTGCAGATTAGCCGCCACTTCTTCCTGTCCTTGCATACTTCTTTCATTTCATCCAGAGTCATAACCTTTTTCATACAAGTTCTCCTTTTATTATGACTCTGGATATCCCATTCACTCGCTATTTCGAAAATTTGGTCCATCCATACCTTTCTCGGTCTTCCTCTTCCACGACATCCATCAATTTTTTACTTGTCCTGGCCCTGATGGGGTTCCGGCATTTTTTTTAAAGAATTGTGCTTCTAGTTTGACACAACCTTTGTGCACTATTTTTAATTTATCTATATCTTCTGGATGCTTTCCACTTATCTGGAAGACATCCTACATCACTCCAATATTCAAAGGTAAGGATAGGAAGGATGTCACAAACTACAGACCTATTAACTTGCTCTCGGCTATTCCCAAACTGCTTGAAAAACTGATTTTATCGAAAATTGGATTTGTGGTCACTAGATCTTTAACTAATTGTCAACATGGCTTTTTACCCAATAGATCTACGACCACTAATCTCATGTCTTATGAGAATTTTTTGTCGGGGGCTCTTGGTAGACGTAAACAGATCGATGTTATTTACACAGATTTCGCTAAAGCTTTTGATAGAGTTTCTCACAATATCTTGCTTACGAAACTGGAAGCAATGGGAGTATCTGGTAGCTTTTTGTTGTGGATTAGGAGTTATATTATGAATCGTTCCCTGATCGTGAAAATAAATAACTCTGAGTCTGATCCTTTTACACAAACTAGTGGTGTCCCACAGGGATCTCATCTTGGTCCGCTGCTATTTTTATTATTCATTGACGATATTGTTAATGTTGTCCAGGACTGTAATGTACTTTTGTTTGCGGATGACATTAAAAATTTTCGTGAGATCGACTCAATCAACGATTGTATTAAACTACAATCGACACTTGATAGATTAAATAACTGGTGTTCACTTAATCATCTTAATCTTAATATATCCAAATGTCAAGTGATGCGTTTTTATAGATTAAAAAACCCATTGATTAAAGATTATGTTATTAATCATAACTTATTAAATAATGTTTTAGTCATCTCTGACTTGGGGGTTCTGTTTGATCATAAACTCTCATTTGTCGCCCACATTAACGATATCCGCGCTAAAAGTATGAAAATGCTTGGCTTTGTTTTCCGAATTACCAAAGATTTCCGTGATTTACAAACAATAAAAATTCTTTATACTTCACTGGTCCGTAGCGTTTTAGAATACTGTTCTACCATCTGGTCTCCTCACTTCTCGGTCCATATTGACAATATTGAAAAAGTTCATACTAAATTTTTAAAAATCGTTAATTTTAAACTAAATATTCCTATTGCTAATTTTGACCCCATCTTCCTTAACTCCTTACTTAATTTAACTAGTTTGTCTAATAGGAGAAAAATTATTGATTTACTCACACTCTATAAAATTAAGAATGGTCTAATAGATTGCCCGATGTTGCTTGAAACTATTAATTTTTTTGTTCCGCGACAGGGATCTCGTCAGATAGTTCCTTATCGCCCTGTAGCTTCCAATACAAATGCACATTATAACAGTTGCATAAATCGCCTTCAACGTAGTGGTAATACCTGTACACTGGACTTTGACCCACCCAACAATAACTTTGATAGGTATAGAGCTGCTCTGTTGAGGTACTTTTTGGATGAATAGTGTTTTTATTTCTGTTGCTTGTATATTTCATTTGATTTTTGATTTATATTTTTTGATTTATATTTTTTCTCTAGATAGTAACTTTGATTTTTATTCTTATTTTTATATAGTTTTTGTTATTGTGTTTATTTGTTTCATTTTACTTTCATATACTTTACATCTTTTTGGTATTTTTATGTATTTGTGTTATTTTTTAAACTATGTAACCATTTCATGTAAAAGGCACTAAGTGCCGTTAATAAATAAATAAATAAATAAATTCTTGCAGCTTACACTTTCTTCGTCATTCTTTCCTCATTCATTTTCTCTAAATGTCCAAACCATCTAAGTATACTTCTTTTAATCTTTACTTTCACACTTTCTCCTACACCACATTCCTCTCTAACAAAATCATTCCTCACCATATCACTACGTCTTTTTCCAATCATACTTCTTAAGTAGTCCATTTCCACTGTATGGACTTTACTAATCTCACTTTCACTCACCGTCCAGGCTTCACTTCCATACATCAGAGTGGGCACTAGTATACCACCGTGCACCGCGAGTCGAACATTTTTTGAAAGATTCTGGCGATGCTAGCGGTAGCACCCAGTACGCACCTGCCTTTCATTATTCTTTTTTCAAATTCACCTGTCATTCTTCCATCTTTTTCAAACTTACTTCCCAGGTATACAAACTCATTTACGACATCAACATTCATTCCATTAATTTTAAATTCATAATTCATACTTTCATCATCTCTTTCAAAAATCAATACTTTCGTCTTACTTGCATTCAACTTCAAATGGTTACCTAACAAAGCTTCATTCAATCTAGAGAGCATTGTTTGCAATTCCACTGCTGAATCAGATACAAGAACTGCATCATCTGCATACAGTAGAACACTCACTTTTAATGAACATAATTTTTTAATTTTTTATTATAACTCTTTATGATTTAAGCAATGCCATTCCATTTCTTATCTTGAGCACTGCGCCTAGTAAATAAAATGAAAACATTTCATATTATTTATACCTAATGTCAACAATGTTTGTTCTTGCTTATCTTATCTTTTTATTATTTTTTAACCCATTGAATACAGCCATAGATAGGTCTATTTCCCTTTCAAGATAATATCATCAACTGTTTGTTATGCACTTTCATTGTTCATACTTTATTGTTTATAAATATGATCATAACTGTTTTAACTTTTGTAAAAAAATAATTGAAAATACAACTTTTGTATGCATAATGGAGTCTGCGTAAACAAAACTTCCCTTGGCTGTATGATGCCACAGGTAAATAACCCATGGTAAATAAAAAGCATGATTCCAGATTATGAGGATTTCATTTTTGATTGTACAATATTGTTAAGTACAGTATTTGTACATGCAGTGACATCTGATGATGTGATTAACACAGTATGTAGCATTTCAGCATCTTTTCAATCTACGTACATAATATTACTTTAAAACTAATCAATACCTTAAAATTAAAACTGAATAAGTGATATATTAAGTTAACAAGGGTTTCTCAGATTAATGCACCTTTATTCATGTTTTCTACAAGAGAAAACACTATAAATGTGTGATAACTCAGTAGCTTAGACGTTTTTCATGAGCTATCTATAATCTATAATCTAAGTTGCAAGGATATATTCATTTAAAGCTCTCAGATGTATGCCCACAAACAAACACGTGTAGTTCGCGCTTACAAATGCTGATTGTGTACTTACAAATAAAATCCAAACTCAAATGAACATAAGCCCTGCAACTCCTGCCGACATTCCCTGAAACAGGGGTGACATTGGCAAAGTGAACCATTTTTTACAGTATGGGTGGTCAGCCTCATACCAACCTATAAGTCAAGGAATACGAGTAATAAATGACATTTAAGTTTACAAAAAAAACAACAAAACCTTAAAAATAAATCTATACAAAAAAAGTCAAAAATTTCTTACGCAAAAAATGTAGCAAACTAATAAACCAACATTACAAATTAGCATTGCAGATTATCCGCCACTTCTTCCTGTCCTTGCATACTTCTTTCATTTCATCCAGAGTCATAACCTTTTTCATACAAGTTCTCCTTTTATTATGACTCTGGATATCCCATTCACTCGCTATTTCGAAAATTTGGTCCATCCATACCTTTCTCGGTCTTCCTCTTCCACGACATCCATCTATTCTAGCATCACTTCTTTATAATTAGTTCACTTACTTTGAGAAGTTGCCAGTGGCGAAGGGTGCCATACAAGCCGGTTCCCATCAGTGGCGTGCCTACAGTTTCTGCCGTACGCATGCTGGATAATTAAGGTTGCACTAAATTACAAATAATAAATCTTACCCCGATGTTTATTTTCCCCAGTGCTTCTTAATTTCTTCAGACTTAGATTTTGGATTGAAACAATAAAACCTTCACACACTTAAGATCCTCACAAGGCACAACAATATTTTCACCGGAATTAATTTTATATACTATCAAAAAAGGTGGACAAAAAAAGACAAAAATAAAGAAGCAAAATTAATAATCTAATGATTATTAATTTTTAATTAAAAAACAAAATTAACAATCTTTATAAAATAACAAAATTAATATTATCTTGGTTTTGCAAAAAAGTGGGTTCGATCGCAAACAAGGAATAAGTCAATTATTCTGATACTCGAATAAAACGCACCTGACGCGACAGTTTATTGAAAATACAATCGGTCATTCATACAACTGTAAATGGCTCCAGTCTGGAATCGTAAAATTGAATGGACGAAAAGCTAAGCATATGGTGATATTATTATCATGTGTACTCCCAAGCACAATCTGTAATAATATTGTGTTCATTTATAATGACAAAAGAGCTTAACCGACTATATTCATACAAGCTTACAGAGATCAAGCTTTTTTCATACGTTAAACAAAGACAGGGATACATTTCTCTATAACGGTTGCGTAACAGAGTTAACTTCATCAATGCCTAATAATAATAACCTACTGCCACACACAGATGGCAGCAGCACGACTTTTGATGGGGGGAAATTGAAAAAGACGAATGACTTTAAATGTCTGTAATCTACCCAAAAATATTCATTATTTGCATTTCTGATGGTACGCATGCTTAGCTTTTTAGCTTGTATGATAGTCACGCCACTGGTTCCCATCGGCTTCCCTTTTAAAATGATGTAACAAAGTAGTTAAAAATATAGGCACAAAGTAAAAAAATACATTTAAAACCAAATAAACAATACATATTTTTCCCCCATTGAAACCATGCAGTCTACTTTATTATCATTTTTGCCTCATTTTAAACGGGAAACCGATGGAAATCGGCTTGTATGGCACCCTTCGCCACTGGAAGTTACTGCCGATAAAAAATTTTATCCATGATTTCTCAAATCTGTGAATCAGCACTTATTTAGTTTTACCTTTAAGGTGGTGATATCTGAATGTGGCACTGATACGTTTCATATTAAATGTATGTCCACAAGCAGATACTTATAAGTTTGCGCTTACACATGCTCCATGTTTACTCACAAAATAAAAACCCTTGAATCTCTACTTATCCGATATTATCTTGAGTGTTACTCTTGCTGACCGTCCCTGAAAAAGGGGTGACATTAGCAAAGTAAACATTTTTTTACAGTATGGGTGATCAGTCTGATACCAACCTATTATTCTAGGAATACTAACCGATTTGTCAAGGGCCAGGCCTTATACCTATCACTTCAGTTGAAGTGGAGACACCCAGTTTCCGACGAGACTGGATCATTTCATTTCTTGTAATGGCTGAGTAAACCCTGCCGGTGTTTTATTTTGAGTTTGAAATGAACACCGTTAAGGGAAATCATTTCTGACACCCTTGGTGGGAATCAAGCCCGAGCTTTCAGCATGGAATGTAAGCATTCTACCAACTGAGCTGTCGACTGGAAGGAAATGCAATGGTAAAGTTGTATACTTGGTATACAGCTCTGATGGATGGATGGAAGTGCCAGGAAAATGATTTATTATTCAACGTCATGATTTTTCAGTCGTGGTGCCGGTGAGCATCCCTCCTGGTATCACTATGTGCTGTGTGGTGCGGCTGGGGTGGTGTCAGCCAGTAAAGGCCTGGACCTGACTCTGCGCGGCCTTCAAGTGGCCGTCACCAGCAATGTGCCCGCGGCAGCTGGACTCTCCAGTTCCAGTGCATTGGTGTGTGCATCAGCGTTGGCCGTAGCGCATGCTAATAAGGTATTTAAAAACAGAAGGAATTTTAATATATTTTTAACTAAGCTCTTACCACACTGTCTCTGAATGTTTTTATTTTCACAGTTATGGGAACAGCCTTATAATAATAATATTAAGATGATTTATTTGCTGAGCGCTGTTTTTGTGTGTATCACACCTCAAGAGCCCTCTGCAAGCTTGGTCGTCGCTGTAGAAAGCGCCAATTCTCAAGCAAGACCCAGTTGTTGTAAGGTTGGATGGACCTTTCAGTGACCGGTCTTTGGTAAAGGTTTATGAATTTTTCAACCCAGCGAAGAGCACATTTGGAAATATAAATGGTATATTTTTGTGCTCCGCTGGGATTCGAATCCACAACCTTCCATTTACGAGTCTGAAGTGTTGCCACTGGACTACGGACCGGTCCAAGAATGCCAACCTCTTCACTAAAAGTGAGGATTTCCCTGCTCCCGTGGGGCTTCGAATCTGCCAGGCACATGCACTGGGTGAAGGCAAATATATATAAATGGCAAAATATATATTTTAGAATCATAAGGTATACTTTTTCTGGAATAACAAAATTATTTAGTATTCCTAATACCAAATGCTTTATCTTTTTGAAACAAATTTAAAGACACATCGAGATACTTTCATTGTAAAAAAATCTTACAACTTGTACTCGGAGTACTGTTTCTTACTTACATTTGTAATAAGTACATAGTTAAGTAATTAAACATGTTGGATATTAGACAAACTGTTATGGGAGAACTTACATCATTCTCGACATCTTCAGGAAACATAGTTTCTACGCGACATCTGCGGATGAACTCAAGTTTAATTACCTAACTGTATTAACTAACTGTAATATGTCAATCAACCATTATTCCAGCTCAAACCTAACTGTTTCTTACATTTTATTGACATTGTGTTCACTAAATAAAAATGTTTTTCTTTTATTTTTTAGCTGAAATTCTCTAAGATGGAAATGGCAAAACTGTGTGCTAAAAGTGAGATGCTCATTGGAACAGAGGGTGGTGGAATGGATCAAGCTATTGCATTCTTAGCTAAGAAAGGTAAATGTTTACATTATAATATAATATGTAATCTAAGTTGCAAATATAAATTAACATTTAAAATTCATATGAAATGCATGCCCTCAAACAGACACTTGTAAGTCTGCGCTTACAAATGCTGCATGTGTACTTTTAATTAAAAGCTAAACCTGAGATGAATATAAACCCTGCAACTTTTGCTGACCTTCCCTGAAACAGAGGTGACATTGGCAAAGTGAACCATTTTTATTGGTGGTCAGCCTCCTACTAAGCTATAAGGTAAGGAAAAAAAAGGCTTTTTTATGCCACCCGTGTTTTATGAAAAGGTAGAAAATCTTAAGGGCTTAAATTCAATTTAGATTCGGTTTTGTGTTAGAGCATAATATGTAAGAAGTTTGGATGTTAAATCTGAATATATCTTTGCAACTAAGATTATACTTTGGAGGTGTATTTGTTATCTATATGTTTGATGTCCTGTCCTCTTGATAGGTGAGTTTTAAATTAACTAAGAAAACAAATAGTGTTATTCAGAGACACTAAATCCACGGATCGTCCACAGTTTAAAATGGAATTTCTGTACAAAAAAAAAATGATCCATGGGCCATCTATAAATTTAACATCTCTGAGTAACAAGCAATAATGGGTTTCATAATACATCTTTTATTCAATAACGAGACCTGACAGTTACAATTATGTTCCTTGTGAGGATATAACTTGTACCACCTCGTATTACATAAATCTCACCAATGATTAAACTCAACATTGTTAGTGCCATCTGTGTGATATCTGATGAATTAATGAAATGCATTACAGCCCAACTCATCACTCATCCTTGCTTTCCCTCCAAAACTTCAAACACATGCCATGCTATTTTCATACTTCACATGTACCACATTGAGAAAAGCCTCATTTACCATTTACTTCATATGCTTTCAAAGCATCCCAAAGCATACCTCTGTATACTGAGTCAAAAGCTTTTTCCAAATCTACAAATGCCATGAACAGTTTCGCCGCTGACCGCTAATTGTTTTCAACAAGTTGTCGTAGAGTAAAATTCTGATCAACACAGCCTTTATCAGCCATAAAGCCGGACTGCATATCGGAAATCTTTTCACTAGTAGTCGGAATCACATTCGTTATAATCACCTTACAGAAGATTTTTCCTGGTATACTGAGTAGACTGATTGGACTGAAGTTGTGCTAGTTTTTTGTATCACCTTTACCTTTGTAAATGGGAACAATGACTGCCTTCCTCCAGTCCATCGGTACCAGTCCGGCATTCACACAAAGCTTACATAGTCTATACATCCATTCTATTACACATTCCCCTCCTGTTTTCAACATTTCACCAGTTATACCATCAATTCCAGCATATTTCCCATATTTCAAATATGCAATAGAACTTTAAATTTATCTCTCAAAATCATCAATTAATTTAGCTTTTTTGTGCTTTCAACATACTAGTTTTTATAAGTTTAATAGCTTACATGGGAGTTGTCAATGTATATCCCAAGTATAAAACATAATACTGAAACTCAATCATAGCGCTTTACCAAAAATCTATGGAAACCTAAGAAATGCCTCTAGTGGGGTTTTAGTTACCGTAGATATTTGTGTGAAAAACTATGTGTAAAGTATAGCTGTATACTTGAGATATTTTATTGTAGTATAATATGTGTATTTTTATTGCTCAAATATTAATATTTTGCACATTATTTTTTTCACATAAAGTTCATTGATACAAATATCTCCCACATAAATCTTTTAACTCTTACATAAAATTATTTACACCTTTAAATATTTATAGCTAATTTTCTATCTACTACATCATATGTAATTGCGTAAATATACAATGTTTATTCTAAATACATGTATGTTTTTTCAACTAAAAGTTATACAAGTATTAATTAATTAAAACTGGATAGTTTGACCGATCTAAAGACTAGGTATATAAACATTTGTATACCTTAATTTAAAAAAAAAAGTATAAAAACTTAACTAAGAAAGCCTATTGACATGAAGAAAATTAAAAGATAATTGAATAAGAGTTTTACGCCTACACGGCCGGCTGATGATGCTGGAGTGATGTTTTCCGGGATCTGTTGCCGTGGTCTGTGGGAGCTGGAGCTTCCGGACGTTTCGCCCATTTCTACGATAGGCTTCTTCAGCGTGAAGTATGATGATGAAGATGATCTTGATGAGAACTGTGATGCAAGTGTGTGCACATATAAACCCTCAGTGTACACACACTTGCATCACAGTTCTCATCAAGATCATCTTCATCATCATACTTCACGCCGAAGAAGCCCATCGTAGAAATGGGCGAAACGTCCGGAAGCTCCAGCTCCCACAGACCACGGCAACAGATCCCGGAAAACATCACTCCAGCATAAAAGATAATTAACGCAATAAAATTGCAACTTATACCACCTCTTTCTGAAATACGGTTTACATTTGATTTTGATGTATAGAAATAAATCAACTTTGTTTTCCAAATACTGTGAGTATAAATTCTAAAGATGTAAAAAGTACATTTCTGAAACCAGTTGCCAATATTAAATTATTAAAAGATTATTGAAAAACAAAGTTGTTCTATTTTCTATCTATTAAAATGAAATATAAGAAACTTAATCCCTTAAGAATCAACTATATAGTTTACATTTATAATTCAATATTTTTTCTCAACCTTTTAGTTATGATACAAATCACATAAAAATTAAAGTTGTTTTAGATTTACATTTAGAACTTACCTAAACTAATCAAATCAATTAACTTATGAAAAAAAAATTATAAACAAAAAACAGCTCAAGAATAATTAACCTAGAGAATAAGAAAACTTACTACAGCTAAACTTTAAAAATTTCCAATTGAAATTTCACTTCACCACTTTGTAGCTTGCCACCTCCTCCGAAAAGTACCAAGAGACACCATAGATCTTGGACTCAAACCAAGACTTCACAAAGAGCCGTTACCAGCGTCACCACCAGCAGAACTCAAGGTGTTACTGCTCTCTCATCAGATGCATGTATACACATCGTAAAAGTAACAAACATCTGTAAACTTATCCTACTACTATCTCGTTGACTCAATTCCTCACTCCAATCTTCATCAACAATCATTCAATAGGTATTCCCCAATCACAATTTCATTACAATTTTCTTTTATAAACTGCACAAACAAAGCATTATTGACACCTATAATTTTTCGACCTGGATCTATCTATAATCTATAATCTAAGTTGCAAGGATATATTCATTTAAAGCTCTCAGATGTATGCCCACAAACCAACAAGTGTAGTTCGCGCTTACAAATGCTGAATGTGTACTTACAAATAAAATCCAAACCTCAAATGAACATAAGCCCCACAACTTTTGCCGACCTTCCCTGAAACAGGGGTGACATTGGCAAAGTGAACCATTTTTTACAGTATGGGTGGTCAGCCTCATACCAACCTAATCTGGTTAAAAGGAACAGCAATCCGGACCCAGAAAAAAGTCAACTGCGACTGTTTCCAATAACTTCTTCATCTCTTTGGTCTTGCTGCAACCACAAAGAACTAACTCAGTTGGAAGGAAAAAAGGGCTACACCAAACAAAGAAAAGATAAGATTAAGTCAGTACTCAGCAATTGTTGGAATTTTGAGAAAACAAGAACTCCTAAAAAAAATCCTCTCTGTTTATTACATAACTGGTTATCACTGCAAGTAACATTAGACTTGTTGCTTATATATACCAATTCTGATTTCCCAGGAACCTAACATCTATGCAAAACCAATAGTGCATCTCTGCAACACAAAAAAATCTAGCCTGAAAAAGAAAACCTAAAAAAAGTACTCAAAAATGAAAAATCTGCACTCTTTTCCCAGCAAATCAAACCCCTTAGTAAGTGGTCAACACAGGTTTTCTCAGCATCCTCTGCATCAAGACTTTCTATATTCCACCAGCTTGTAAAAATATCATTCCAAACTTACCCACAGTACATTTCTGGCATTTTTCTTTCTTCTAGGGAAGTCATTGATCGACGAGATGAAAATATGTCAGGCACAGCTTTTTTCCCCTTAAATCTTTCGTTGAAGCTTCTGTGCAGTGTAGATTCTTCTTAGCAGGCCATAGCGTGTTGTGTTTATCGTAGGCTTGAGAAATAGTTGCGGATCTTCAGCGGGTACAAATCTTCAAAAGAGTTCAGGGTTCTCTTGATGTCCTTTAATTTGATATTGGTTTATATTTATCTTCCAAGACTGTTTTTGGGTCTTTGTTTGTTCTTGATGTTGATTGCATAGTTGTGCTTAATTTTTTATGGCATCTAGTGCAACACCACCACATCAATATTCCGGGTATAAGATTTGTGTAGAAAGATACTTTGTGACACTTTTCATTGTTGTTGCTGGATACACGAGATGTGCTTGTTGAGATGCAAGTCGTCATCAGGAATTCCAACCAGATGATGTTCCCCCTTGGTCTAATATAACTTGCAGTGACACCCACAGTTATGTGTTGTAGAAATAATGGCACTTTAACACAAATATGACAGACACTTTTAGATTTCATATTTTTCTGAATTCGCAGTTTATATTTAAGAAATCAAAAAAAGAAGTAGCACTTTTAAATTCCACTTGTGGTGTGCATTTAAAAATATATGTAAATTGTTTCACTGGTCTTGTATTAAATAATGTCACTATTTTTTTAAGCGTAATCAACAGCAAGTTTAGATTATCACAAGCACTCTGGTGATGCACTTAGTATGTTCGCATTGTGTTTCAGTGATTCCTTTTTTTATGTAAAAACCACATAAGGACCCATAAAAAGAACCATAAAAGGAACAGAGAATCATGAATCAATCTCAACTTGCATTTCAAGAACTTGAAACAAATTCTTGTATGATCAAAATTCCAGGGAGCATTGTGTGTTGGCTCCATCTTGCTGTTTACTTGTTTGGCGTAGCTCCTTATTTCTTCCAACTTAATCAGTCATTTGTGGTTGCAAGAAGAAGAATGAGATGGAGATATTTATGTCCTCGGTCGTAGCTTCTTTTTTTCTGCGTCAAGGGTGATGTTCCTCCTCACCAGATCATGTCAAGGTCTCAAATATGCGAAAGTCAAAGGTTGGTTGTATTTGTGGTTTATGGAAGAGAAGGTTTATGAGAAGGTTGTTGTATAATGGAAGAATAATTATTTAGGATTTACCAATGCAGGATGCGTAAAGGATTGAGTCAACGAGGCAGCAGTGGAGTTTTATAGATGGCTGCTACTCTGCGATGGTAGGCAGGTATTTGTTGGCAGGACAGCAACATCTTGAACTCCTTTGATGGTGACTCTGGCCACTGCTCCTTTTAAAGTCCTAGTCAGCTTCCAAGTTTCAAGGAAAAGTCTTGGTACTCTTCGAGGTGAAGCAGCAAAACGGTGAAGTGTAACTGATACTGGAACTGCTCTGTTTATATACTCATAGAAGGTACGTAGTTTGGAAGAAAACTGGAGGGGTTAAATCAGACGTTCCCAACCCTTTTCAGAAAACATTTAGTCACAAAAAAGTGTCATGGATGAGGGGGGGGATTAGTCATATGATTTCCAAAACCAATCCAAGTCCAATTTTGTTTCAAACAAGCCCTCGTCGGTGGGGAGGGGGGGGGGGAGAGCGTAGAGATAGTTTTCAGTTTAACTATTGCCCCCCAGTTGCTCCCTGCTTAATTTTCGCTCTCTTCCCCCATCTCCCAGATTATGAACCACTGGATTAAATGATGACACTCATGGAAAATTTTGATTTATATTTTGTGCTGCATTCCTTGCCTTTTATGGTTATTTGATGTTTTGTAATTGGACCTATGTGGCAATTCATGTACGTGACAAAAAACAGGGTGCAAGCACTGCAAACTAACACATTGTAGGCGGGTAGCTTTTATCATGCGCCAATATCTCAGTCCAGTCGATAGCTCAGTTGGTAGAGTGCTTGCATTCCGCCCCGTGAGCTCGGGTTCAAATCCCACCGAGGGTGTCAGAAATGATTTCCCATTTCGGTGTTTATTTCAAACCCCAAATAAAATACCGGCAAGGCTTACTCAGCCTTCACAAGAAATGAGTACCAGCCCTCTTGGGAGCTGGAAAACTCCCACTTCAACTGAAGTGGTTGGCATAAGGCCGAACCCCTTACCTGTAAAAATAAATAAGTTCAACTCACCACATGCGATCCCTTCGGGGATAACGCGGCAAGAAGTTACACTATATGTGTAGCTTAGTTGCATTGCATTTTTAATATATGTTATGTTCATTTGAGGTTTGGATTTTATTTGTAAGTACACAATCAGCATTTGTAAGCGCGAACTACACGTGTTTGTTTGTGGGCATACATCTGAGAGCTTTGAATGAATATATCCTTGCAACTTAGATTATAGATTATAGATGCGGGTCATTTTACACTATAAAATCTACAATCTAAGTTGCAAGGATGTATTAGCAAATAAGATTCATGTTCAGTGGACACTCACAAAGAGACATGCTCTCATGGTGACTTGGTGACTGAAATGTCATTGACATTATTGACAAAAGTGAACCAAGTAATACAGCACGAGGATTCAGCTATGTAAGCCTGTTATCAAGGAACAGTGTCTTATATAATCTAAGTTGCAAAGATTTATTGCATTTAAGTCAACGACGTTACCATGTTGAAAGCACCGGTTCCCATAGATCACCGAAGTTAAGCAACATTGGGCGCGGACAGTACTTGGATGGGTAACCGCTCAGGTACACCGCGTGTCGTTGGCATCTTGGACCGGTCCGTAGTCCGTAGTGGCAACACTTCGGACTCGTAAATGGAAGGTTGTGGATTCGGATCCCGGCGGAGCACAAAAATATACCATTTATATTTCGAATGTGCTCTTCGCTGAGTTGAAAAATTCATAAACCTTTACCAAAGACCGGTCACTGAAAGGTCCATCCAACCTTACAACAACCGGGTCTTGCTTGAGAATTGGCGCTTTCTACAGGGACGACCAAGCTCGCAGAGGGCTCTTGAGGTGTGATACACACAAAAACAGCGCTCGACAAATAAATCATCCTAATATTATATTATTATTATTATTAAGATTCATAAATGCATTCTTGCAAGTAGACACATATAAGTTTGCGCTTGCACATACCGCATGTGAACTTACAACATAAAGACTCAATTTAAAATTGACCCGAGTCGGGCTTAGATTCATTTAAACAGTAAGCCCTACAACTCTTGCCGACCTTCCCTGAAACACAAGGGATGTGGACAAAGTGAATCTTTTTTTACAGTAGGGTTGGTCAGCCTCATACCAACCTATAAGTCAAGGAACAGCACTTTAAAATCCATAAATACGTTTCCCGTTTACAATGTGTTAAAAAATATATATATGGCACGTGTAAGAATGGCTGAATTAGCATCTGTTACACACATACAAATGTGTATTAATTTTATGATGCAAAGCAATTTAAAATTCCAAGAAAAAATATAAATAAAAATCATTATCATCACTGGCACGAAAACTCAGGGTGAGCCTTGGCCTCCTTGATAAACTGCAGCCACCACTGTCCGTTGAACGCCTTCCTCACACAGTCACATACTCCAACCTGCCACTTTTATCCAACCATCTTGATTTGGGTCTTCCACTGCTCTGCACCCCTCTGGGTCTATAATCTATAATCTAAGTTGCAAAGGTATATTTACGTTTACTTCTTATTTATAATGTACGCCCACAAGCAGACACATTTAAGTTGTAATTACAAAAGAAACCAAATCTCGCATGGACACAAACTTTGCAACTCTTGCCGCCTTTCCTTGAAACCATGATGGCATCGGAAAAAGTGAACCAAGTTTTTATAGCATGGAGGGTCAGCCTCATACTAACCTATTAGTCAAGGAAAATAATAATAATAAAGATGGACTGAAACTAGTAGCTAACAAAAAAGCACATTTTAATAAATTATAAGTTAAATCGAACCATCGCCATAGATTAAACCGTCACTTTGGCACTGATAAAGTGAACCCTAATTCACAGTATGGGTGGTCAGCCTCATACAAACCTATAAGTCAAGGATAATAATAAATTAGGCTGATTTATTTGGTGAGCACCGTTTTTGTGTGTATCACACCTCAAGAGCCCTCTGCGAGCTTGGTCGTCGCTGTAGACAGCGCCTATTCTCAAGCAAGACCCAGTTGCTGTAAGGCTGGATGGACCTTTAGTGACCGGTCTTTGGTAAAGGTATATGAACTTTTTCACCAAGCAAAGAGCATATTTCTAAATGTAAATGGTATTTTTTCTGTGCTCCGCCGGGATTCGAACACGCAACCTTCCATTTATGAGTCAGAAGTGTTAACCACTAGACTACAGACCGGTGATCCAAGGATCCATTCATATTTATTATTGGTTGTCCTTTGTCAGTCAGCCTTCCTTGATTGTTTGATTGATTGTTTGCTTGTTTGTTTGTAGGTTCTGCTCAGTTCATCAGCTGGAACCCTCTCCGAGCCAGTCCTGTGATATTGCCGAGTGATGCGGTGTTTGTTGTCGCTCATTCCCTCGTAGAAGCCAACAAAGCCGCAACCGATGACTACAATCAAAGGGTCAGGGACTGCAAGCTGGCTGCGAAGGTAATATTTGACAGTTTAATCACTAGCAAATTAATAAAATCAATCATTAATGATTGAAATCTTTTTTTTTAAAAGTGAATAGATGGAGTTGTCTCATAAGATAAAGAACTTTTATTAACCTCTCAAGCACCAGCGATTTTCTGCCTAATTCAGACACCCAACTCACAGGTTTTTTATATTAAATATCTCCAAAGATACAAAAAATATCTCCTGTGGGTTTTTTTATATCAAAAAACAGTGAAATAAAGTTATTTTAGTGTAACTTTGGTGAAATTATTATTATACTCCATTATAATTTAGATTATGAAAAAAAAAAAAAAATCTAAAAATAGACATACCTCATTAGTATGCGTAGGCACGAAATCCAAATACATCGCAAAAAATAGAAGTTAATGACCCTTTTAATTTACACAAAGATTTTTTTTGAGTGTGTTAGTGTTTTTATGTTAAAAAATTGTGGAATTCGGCTTTTTCAAGAGTCCGTTTTCAAGGTCAAATTTAATATTATATTTTGAATACCTACAAACAAAAATTAATGCTTTGACTTTATTGGTGGATGGTTCTACCCAATAGTACTTCACGCGATTTTCGATCTTAATGCTTTGTAAAAACTAAATAAAAATGAAAAAAATCGCGATTAGTACTATGTGACGCCAATAGGCGTTCCGGCACTGGAGGAGTTAACCTTTTAACCGCCGATGACACGCATAGGCGTCAAATGTAAACTTGCATACAATGCGACTGTCAATCATAGACGTCATCCAACTTTGAACTTATCCCTGACATCTGCGTTAAGGAATTAAAAAGCCTGCAAGTGAAATGTGCCAAACTTTTGTGATTGTTGTTCCTTAATAACTAATACTGTAATAACTAATACTGTTCACATAGTTTGTTCACAAGTGTCGTCAATCAATTAAGGTAGGAAACAATAAATGTTTTAAAAATGTGCTTGAAAAAGTATTCCGTACTGGGGGTATTCATATAGCCAGAATATTCAGAAGCGAAAGGGTAAAAAAAAAGGACTTATTCGATTCTAATAACAATTATTTAACCACCTGAAGATGACAAACGGATTGTTTGCAAAACTGGTCCTGGAATTTAATATACTCCCTGTAATCGAAAACAAATCTTTTAAGATAAATCGGTGCTATTTACAGAACATTTAATCCATAGCTGATGTACGAATCATCAATGTTTTGTAAGCAACATTCACTGTAGGCTGCGGATGAGCAATGGCTTTGCTGTTTAAGCATAACACAAAATGATTACAAAGTGAATGCCTCTACAATCAATAAAACTTTTATTATTTTCATTCCCTTCATTTCCACTGTTTGTTACAATAATCGATAGCTCTATAGAATGCTGGCATTGTGTACCGAGAGCTCGGGTTTGAATCCCACTGAAGGTGTCAGACAGGATTTCCCGTTTTGGTGTAAATTTCAAAGCCAAGTACTGGCAATGTTTACTCAGCCTTCACAAGAAGTGAGTACCAGCCCCCTCGAGAGCTGGGAAGGCCGGCTGCCTTACCTGTAGGAATAAATAGGTGACACTCGTCGCATGCGATCCCTTCGGGGACAATGCCCCAAGAAATTTCACTGTATGTGTAGCTTAGTTGCATTACAATTAAAAGTATATTCTCAATTGTGCTTACTTATGTTTGTTTTTGTTTTGAGACTAGATTTTTATTTTATTTTTCCAGCTCTTGTTGAAGGAAGCAAGTATTGAGGTGCAGAACGATGTAACTTTGTGTGAAGCTCAAGAAATGATCGGAGAAGATTTGCCAGGCATGTTGAAGATGGCTCACAATTTACCTTCATCCATAGGGAAACTCAAGCCTCGAAATCGTGCCATTCACGTCTACAGCGGTTAGTGATATGTATTTTTAAATTTCATATACCTACAATAACAATCAGTAACAAGTTTTTTTTTAACCTGGCTGCACTGAGCTAAGCATTTTATTTGGAAGTCATACCTATTATTAGAGTTGCAGGGCTTCATTTGAGATTGGGTTCTTGGGTTCCACATGCGTCATGTGTAAGTGTGAATTATACATTTTTGCAACTTAGATTTTAGATTCTAGATTATATAGTATGGTCAGCCTCATGCCAACCTATAAGTCAAGGAATTAAAAAAAAAAACTAAAACCTTGCTGGTATTTTTATTTTGGGTTTGAAATAAACCGAAAATGGGAAATCATTTCTAACACCTTTGATGAGGATCAAACCCTGATGCCCGCTTTCCACTGCGAGCGGGAAATAGCTAAGCGGGAGCGGGAAATAGCTGAGCGGAGCGTAGTGAAATAGTTTTGGCCTTCCATTGCGAAAGAGTTTTAAAAAATAATGGTATTTGCCTTCCACAGCCAACGAGCTCGACGGAGTGAGCTAGGCGGGAAATGAGATGAGTCAGACGAAAGAGTTGTTTGCCTTCCATCTACAGCGGGCTTAGCGGAGCCAACTAGTGTGTGACAGCTCGTTGCAGCCTACGCCCAGATCAAACGTTTTAATTATTAATAAAAAAGTTTTTTTTTGTTTCGAAAAATAAAAAGTAATGTATTATTTTGCTTTAAACATAAAAAGTAGATGTTTGAAATAAAACATACATTTTAATATTTTCAAATTTATAAAATAATGTATGATGTGCAGTGTGTGACAGCTCGTTGCAGCCTACGCCCAGATCAAACGTTTTAATTATTAATAAAAGATATATTTTTTAGGGTGGATTTATTAACACAGTGAAAGTCCATTTTTAATTATTTAAAATTTTTTAATGGAAACAAAGTTTTAATTCACTTATTTATTTCTTTTTTAAACTATTCTGCTCCCGAAGATGCCTCATTAGGCGAAAATATTCGAGCAAAAAAGAAATAAATAAGTGAATTAAAACTTTGTTTCCATTAAAAAAATTTAAATAATTATTAATAAAAGAGTTTTTTTTTGTTGCGAAACATAAAAACTAATGTATTATTTTGCTTTAAACATAAAAAGTAGATGTTTGAAATAAAACATACATTTTAATATTTTCAAATTTATAAAATAATGTATGATGTGCAGTGTGTGACAGCTCGTTGCAGCCTACGCCCAGATCAAACGTTTTAATTATTAATAAAAGAGTTTTTTTTTGTTTCGAAACATAAAAAGTAATGTATTATTTTGCTTTAAACATAAAAAGTAGATGTTTGAAATAAAACATACATTTTAATATTTTCAAATTTATAAAATAATGTATGATGTGTTTTTGTAAATCATGTATGATGTGTTTTATCGCTGTCACGCAACTGCGCGGGTTGGCGCGGGGGGCGCGGGGGAGCTGAGTCAGTTGAAAACTAGCGGCCGAGACCATGACACAGCGGCCCCATTTTTACTCGCTCAGTCCGCTCCGCTCACTCCGCTGTCGGTGGAAGCACTTCTATGAAATTTACTGTTGCTAGTCGAGCGGAGTCCGTACGGAGTCCGCTGGAAACTCGCTCAACTCTGCGACCACTTTTGTAACTCTTTGTACTCGCTCAGTCCGCTCCGCTGACTCGCTGTCGGTGGAAGCACTTCTATCAAATTTACTGTTGCTAGTCGAGCGGAGTCCGTACGGAGTCCGCTCCGCTCGCAGTGGAAAGCGGGCATAACCCTCTGGCATGGAAAGCATCATTTTACCAAAGCATTTTTTTAAGACATAAATTAAAATTTTAGTTCCTATGTAGAAGAATAAATGCATTTTTCACCAAATATTACTTATATTTTTTAGTGTTGATCTGTTAACACAGTGAAAGTCCATTTTTATAAATATTTAAAAATTGAAATTGAATTGCCTAATGAGGCATCTTCAGGAGCAGAATGAGCTCATAAGGCGAAAATGTTCGAGCAAAAACAAAAATAATAAAGTGAATTAAAACCATGTTTTACCATTTCAATTTTTAAATATTTATAAATGTTACTTACTTTTGTCTGTATGGAATGCTGGCCCCTGCCTCCCACCTTGCACAAGTTTTTTTTAAACTTGGCACTCTGACATCCTTGGCACGTTTGTATCCCAATTCATAAAAAAAACAATTGTCTATGGTCTATGAATCTATAATCTAAGTTGCAATGATATATTGACATTTAAATCTTATATTTAATGGACGCCACAGGCAGACATATGTAAGTTGTGCTTACAAAAGCTGAATGTGTGCTTTCAAAAAACAAATGTGCAATGAAAAGAAATCTTGCAACTCCTGTTGCCTTTCTCTGAAACCGGGGTGGCATTAGAAAAAGTCAGCCTCATACCAACCTATTAGTTAACTTTTTTGCTTCTGAATATTCTGGCAAAATACTTCTTCAAGCACATTTAAAAAAATGTTTATTGATTTCCTACCTTAATTGATTGACGACACTTACACCAAACTATGTGAACATTCACATGTATTTGTTATTCAAGAAGAAAAATTACAAATGTCTAGCACATATTTCCACTTGAAGCCTTTTGAATTCTTGAACACAGATGTCAGAGATCAGTTCAAAGTTGGATGACGTCTATGATTGACAGCCGCACTGTATGCAAGTTTACACTTGACGCCTATGCGTGTCATCCGCAGTTGAAGGGTTAAGGAATATTAATTTTTCAATTAAACTGTTCCAGAGGCCCTTCGCGTGGAGCAGTTCAGAGAAATTTGCATCAGCAGTGACAGCTCTGAAGATAGCAAGCTCGCGAGACTCGGTGCTCTCATGAAAGCCAGCCATGATAGTCTGCGAGACCTGTACGAGTGCTCACATCCCACCCTGGATCACCTGGTGGAGTTATCCAATGAATTTGGTGTTCAGGCTCGACTCACAGGCGCAGGGTATGAATCAAATTAGACTTTAAATTGGAATTACAGGAATTAGACATGGATTTAACGGACAGGGATTGTGGAAAAGTTTTTGCAATGCTTTGTTTGAGTCCCGATGACATTGCATTCAAGTCTGACAAAATTCTGTATAATTGTTATTCTAATTGACAAAGATATATCAAATGTATGCCCAAAAGAAGACACTACTAAGTTTGTGCTTAGTCCACTTGCAGAATTTGTAAGTGCAAACTTACATGTATCTGCTTGTGGGTATGCATTTAATATGAAGCTTAAATTTGAATATATCCTTGCAGATTTTAAATTATGATTACAGGTTGTTAGACATTTTACAGAATGAAAAACGAAAACGTAGAGAAAATCATTCTTCTCTTTTGCACGGTCATAAAATCCGTTTTTTTTCATTCTATAAAATATCCTTGCAACGTAGATTATACATTATTATAGTTGTTTTTAATAAATTATTAATTAATAATTGTCCAATGATATCTGTTGAACCAAGGTCAAAGTTATGGTGAAGGGACTCGACGGGAATCAAACAAACATTGCTTTATTTCAAACACATTACCTCAGATTACGGTCTTGATCCGCTTAGCAATAGCGTGGATGAATGATGATAGTTTTTGACATGTAATTTTTGTAATATTGTTGCGAATGTGGTTTCATGCCTGCGTGTTTTTGTGATTGTGTGCCTAAGTTCTACTTGCTGTTTATGTGTGTGTGTGTAGATGTGAGTGTTTGACACTTTGAACTGTTTGTACTTCTGGTATTCTCTGGAAACATCCATTCGAGAGGCGTCTCTTGTAGTCGAACACATGAGATTAGGCTATTGGTCATATATGAATATGGGCGGTGGTTCTGTGAATGATCAGTAACCCTTTGATTTGCGAGCCGTGAAGCCACCAAAGCAGAAGTTACACAGTGAACCATATGTTATCAATTTGCTAAAAATAAATACTGTAAAATATATTCACTGCAATTTTATTAAAATTGAACCTGAAATAAATTATAACAATATTTGGGCTTTATGTTTTCAGATGGGGAGGCTGTATTGTCGCTCTGTGTTCTAGAAACAACGCTGAAAGCTACGTGCAAATGCTCAAAGATAAGTTTTATTTAGAAAATCCCCGTGCAAGAGGCAAAGATTTGTCATCTCTAGTTTTCATTACAAGACCATATGCAGGGGCGTGTGTTTATGAAAATGACTTGTAAAGTATACACGCTGTTTAACTTAACTATACGTTTATAGCTCAACGGCTAGAACGTCTGCTTCACATGTATAGAATTTGGGTTCAAACATCACTTATTAGTTTTTTTTGGTGGTTCACTTTGCCAATGCCACCCCTGTTTCAGAAAAATTCGGCAAAAGTTGCAGGGTTTATGTTGATTTGAGGTTTCTATATTAATCTGTAAGTACTTACATGTGTCTGTTTGTAGACATGTATTAAATATGAATTTTAAACGTTAATATATCTTTGCAACTTAGATTATAGATAGACATAGTTTAGGCATTTTTTCATTGTCCTCATTCCTTGCCTTACATGGTAATATGGACTTTGTCCAGCTGTATCTTGTACTTGCATTTCTAATTCTGTGAAATAAAAATTATTTTGCAGACATTGCAAATTTCAAAATAAGTACACTACACATGTAAGAAGTTTTGGGGTCAAGGAATATGTGAACCAATAATTACTCGGATAATTTTCTGCATGTGTAATCTAAGTTGCAAAGATATATTAATATTTAAGATTCAAAATTAATCCATACACATGTAACACATGCTGCATGTGAAGCTACAACATTAAAACCCAAATCTCAAATCTACTTACACCTAGTGACGTTAGCACTGCCAGCGCCCTGATGCGCTATTCTACTAAATTCCTTACGACCTTAAGGTGACGAGCTGGCGATAATAGGTATAAAAGGGGCCTGCGGCGCCCTATTATACCTGGCGCCCTGGGCGGTTGCCCAACCGCGCCCTACCCTAGTGCCAGCCCTGCACACACCTTGCAACTCTTGCGGTGTTGAAAATAGACTATTGCAATAGCTTATACAAGTGCTCGTCAATGCATGTGTTTGCGTGATCGCTGGTCTGTTGAAATTTAATCACATTACTCCTCTTCTCCAGAAGATTCACTGGCTCTGTGTCCCAGAGCGTGTTGATTTTAAAGTATGCTCGATGGTCCACAAAGCTTTATTTGAATAGTCACCCGAATATAATATATCGCTAATTTAATCAAGCCCGTCGCCCACGGAATAAAAAGCCTCACACTACGCTTGGCAGAAACCGGAGCCAAGTCACATATTGAAGAGCTGATCAGAAAAGTAAACACAGTATTTGATGAATGTGCATTTGCAGTTGCTGGTCCTCTGGCTTGGAACCACCTGCCTCATCATGTGAGAGAGCTAAAGGACCATGCAAAGTTCTGAAAGGCACTGAGGACAAGCAAGTTTCTCACATGCACAAGCGCCCTTGGAGTGACTACATCACAAAATGGCGCTATAAAGAAATCACCAACTCATCATCATTATTTCGCAGCCAGGATAGCTGTCTCCTACTAGGCCCATGAGACAGACAAATAGATACTGACATGAATGAGATTTGAACTTAGTCTTCCTAGGTGGAAGACTTTCCAATTATTGAGCGGTCCGTAGTCTAGTGGTTAACGCTACGGACTCGTAATCGAAAGGCATTTCACAAAAATCTTTCAAAAATTTATGAAATTATTATCAATCAATGCTATCATCTTTTTATACAAGTATTTTAAGTTTACGTGATTGAAATAAATGCATTCCATATTCTTAACTATGCTTTATGATCATACACTTTGGGGCCGTCCATAAATTACGTCATCGATTTTGGCCGATTTTCGACCCCCCCCCCCCCCCTACAATCATCCTATAGTCATTATCTAATGACTCCCCCTCCCCCTCTTGCTGTAATAATGGATGAGCTTAATAATTAATAATGTTATATTAAATTTTCTAATGTTTGCACATTCACCGAGTGAAAATTCATTTTTAATTTAATAATTAAAAAACTTTTTTATTTAAAAAACACATAGTTTTTATTTTCACATATGAGTTATACTGCCTAAGCGCTGTCGAACCTGCTCGGTTCATCATCATAGATAATCATCATAGATAGATAATCTTATTACAAGGAAAAAAAACAAGTCTATGTGTCATAAATATATTTACCCTTACCACTGGTGTAAAAGCGATGAAAAATGGAGAAGACTATTATATTTGGGTGATAAAAGCATTCACATAAACAACATAGTCAAAAAAAGTTTTAAGAGTGCTTTTTACACAAATAGTAGTATAGGGAAAATGCTTTATAACAACAAGGATCGTTCGGATCACATGGAGGGTGGAGGCGTGTACCGCATATCATGTAACCAATGCGAATCAGTATATGTAGGGCAGACCTCCAGGTCTATTCATACAAGAATAAATGAGCACAAAAGAGCTTTTAGGGGTCTATCCGGGTACTCTGAGATGGCGGATCACTGTATAGAAAACGACCATTCGTTTGATATAACAGGAGTAAAGATCCTTCACTCGGGGTGCAAGGGTAGACGACAACTAATGGCTCTTGAAACTCTAGAAATTCAAAAACATTTGAGCCATGTTGTTAATAAACAAATACCTACTCCTTCTCCTCTTCTAAAAAAAGCCCACATTTAAAAAAACCCACCCACTTTCTCCTCTCTAAATAAATACGCATTCCTTTCTAACAATACCTACCTACTTAAAAACCCACTTTCTCTTCCCAAAATGTATTTGTTCTAACCCTTGTATTTTAATTTTAAAAACTTCAGTTAGCCTCTGATGATGAACCGAGCAGGTTCGACAGCGCTTAGGCAGTATAACTCATATGTGAAAATAAAAACTATGTGTTTTTTAAATAAAAAAGTTTTTTAATGTTATATTACTTACATAATATTTTGAATATTTTGTAGAAATTGGTATTTCAAGAACGACGTCACTTTTGCTACTCGTACATCATTTGCCATCATCCGCAGACCAGACCCCCCCCCTTAATGCGAATGACGTAATATATGGACAGCCCCTTTTCAGATGTGCTTTTTATTATTCTTTTATTTGTTTAGGGATAAGTAAATCGCATATTTTTTATTTTTATTTTTACAATATAAAAATAATATAATAAGAATATCTAAGTCAATGATTATGAAAGTAATCATTATCATCCACCTATGTTATAACAAAATAACCAAAAAAAAACAAATATTGTACAACTGATGTATATTATAATGAAATTATGTATAAAACATACTACCTACCTGTGTATCTTTGTTATAAGTAAAAAGGATATTGGATTTTTTTGCTTTTACATCTTATATCTGTGCTAAAAACAGCTCGAAAGAAATTGAGATTTCAATAAATTCATCATTGCTTTGGTCCCTCAAAAATATTATTTCAACAGTTTTTTTGGATTATAGAATTATATTTTTTTTATAATTGAATTCCCAATATTTTTGTAAATAATAACTAATTTTATTTTGTAGTACAACTATAATCATAATCACTTTAAAAATATATTTTAATTTATTGAAACCACCTTATTTTGTAAAGAGCAATTATTGAATATGTAAGTCAAATAATTTTTAAATTAATATCTTGCCATTTATGAAGCCAGTATCTGTATAATATAGAAAGTATATTTTTGAATTATTGAAGCCCCTTTTTATGGTGGTTTTTTTTTTTTTTGTATATTAATTTGAACTTGATTTCTGTATTTAATTTATAATATTTGTAGCAATCCAGAAGAATGACAACACAATATTGTCTAATGCAATTAATGTGCAGACCTCATTGAAACTATAGGAATGTGGTAAAATAAAATATTTCAAAAACTATATTTTGTTTGAATAAGAGTTTTAGGCCAGCTGATGATGCTGGAAACGTCCGGAAGCTCCAACTCCCACAGACCACGGCAACAGATCCCGGAAAATATCACTCCAGCAATATATATGTATATATATTTTTTTTTAAGGAATCCTGTGCGGGAGGCTCCCCAATTCTTGAGAGTCTTGGGGGTCTATGTCACCCTGGAAGGGTGCCGCAGAGGTGTTGCTTGAGTTCTTGGTTCTGTCGTGAGGCGCTGCAGGGAAGTGGTGATTGATGTTGGTTTTGAATAAAACCGGATTAAATTGGGAAGGGAACACAGATACTGGTAGACCATTACATAAACGGGCAGTTTGGCAAAGGAATGAGTCATGAAAACGCCAAGTTCTCATAGTTTTGAGATCGACTGCAAAGGGATGAATGAGAGTCGTACTACGAGTTTCCCTTTCTGAAATGCGAGGGGGAGGGATTAATGAATGGAGCTCATTAGAACAAGCTCCGTGGTAATATCGATAAAAAAGACTGAGCATTCCAACTTTTCTTCTGTGCTGGAGCGGCTGCAGATCGGATGTCAGAGAAGGATCATTGATCAACCTCACTGCCCTCCTTTGCACAGAATCAAGTTGGTCACTCAACTTCTTGGACATACCACACCAGAGATGGCTGCCATACTCGATAATGGGGCGGATTTGGGATTTATACAGAGTCAATAACTGGGCTGAAGAAAAAAAACCTACGGGCTCTGTATAATATGCCGAGTTGCCGGAAAGCGGAAGTTGTGCGAGACTCAATAGCATCATGGTATTTTAACTCTGATGACAGAGAAACACCAAGAAGATTTAAGTGTTCATGGTTAGAGAGGGAGACATTGTCGAAAGTTGGGAGATAGTTGTTTGGAATCCTCTTTAAGGATATCAGACATATAATATTTTTTATATTTATTTGTTATTTTTTAAAGATATCAATAGAGTCCATCTATCTATAATCAAAGTTGCAAAGATATATTGACATTTAAGGCTCATATTTAATGCACACCCCAAACAGGCACATGTAAGTTTGTGCTGACACATGCTGCATTTGTACATACCTTCATAAGAAACCAAACCTCACATGAACATAAACTTTGCAACTCCTGTCGCCATTTCCTGAAACCAAGGTGGCATTGGCAAAAGTGAACCAAGTTTTTACAGCATAGGGGGTCAGTTTCATAGCAACCTATTTGTCAAGGAAGTATTTATCCAACCATACATTCAAGAATTCTCCCAACTGCATAAACAAGATAATATCTTGTTGATGCTACTTTTGAATCTGATCACCACTGTCCTGGCGCTGTCTTCCATCCAAAAAATAATGAAGAAATAACATCATCCTTGAAGAAAATATATTATATTTTCTTCATCATCCTTGAAGAAAATATATTATAGTTTCTTCAAGGATGATTGTGTTATTTCTTCATTATTTTTTGGATGGAAGACAGCGCCAGGACAGTGGTGATCAGATTCAAAAGAAGGATTCTTAGCAACCCGGCCAATTGAAGTCACGTTTTCTCCGTTGACTCCATCTGTACTGTACTGTATTCTGCCGCCGTTCCACTAGGGGTGGCCGGTACCTCCGCAGATGCGCCTCTACTTTTTTCTGTCCTTACAAACCACTTTCATTTCCTCAATATTCATCACCTTTTTCATACATACTCTTCTCTTATTCTCACTCTGCAGGTTCCATTCTTTCGCAATCTAACCTATTTGGTCTAACCATTCTTTCCTCGGCCTTCCCCTTCCGCGCTTTCCTCTGACATTTCCTTTGTACTCCATGAACACTTCAATAGATTTTTAAGCTTTTGAAGATATGAGAAATGGTATTTACTATTTACTGAGGTCTTTTGTAATAGGTACCTACACGGAAAGTTGAAATTATTACTTATTAGTACTGTATAAATAAGAATAGATTGTTTTTTATTGTTTCATAATATTTTTTTAGGAAATCAAACTTATTTGATGATAATACAAAATAAATTGCACAGAATCTGTACTCGACTTTCTTGAAAAAATTAACCCACTGTATGATGTATGTATCTATAGCTAGAATCATCTACCAGCTTATGCCGTTTCAATAAATATATAATATATCAATAATAAATCAATTTTATTCCACCGCGGTGTGTACCTGTATACTCGTACGATATGGATATAGCCATATAAATACTTAAATGAATATAAATATTTGGTTGATTTATTTGTTGAGCGCCGTTTTGTGTGAATCACACCTCAAGAGCCCTCTGCGAGGTTGGTCTTCTCTGGAAAAAGCGCCAATTACACAAGAAAGATCCTTGACTTATAGGTAGGTATAAAGCTAACCACCCATATTGTAAAAAATAATTCACTTTGTCAATGTCACCCCTGTTCCAAGGAAGGTCGGCAAGAGTTGGAGGTTTTATGTTCATTTGAGGTTTGGTTTTAATTTGTAAGTACACATTCAGCGTTTTTAAGCGAATTTACACGTGTCTGTTTGTGAGCATGCATTTGATATGAGTTTTTAATTTTAATATATCTTGGCAGTTTAGATTTTAGAATCTAGAATCTAGATTATTATAGATGGTCAATGGTCATTGAACCCTTTTATATGCAAACAAGGACTTTGTATGGTGGGTAAACTAGTTATATTTTGAAAACGTAACGACTGATTATTATTGGTATTTATAAAATTTTAAGAATCGCAGCCTTTTATCTAATTTTAACCCTTTGACTATCAAGAAAATTGCTAATACATTTTGTATGGAGAATTTTTCAATATTTTTTTTATTTTGTATGGCAACTCCCTAAACCGAGATTATGATGAAGCAATGATTATAATTGTTAGATAGCACTATTTTAAAAACGCATTCACAGAAAATTTGAGAAAAATCGTTGGAGCCGTTTTTGAGAAATCGCATTTAAAATTTTCAGCTCTTTAAAAAAAATGATTACGAATTAAAGTAATAAACTTATTCTTTCTATCAAATGTAAAACAAATTTAAATATCTTGCATTTTAATGGGTTTTTGTAATATTTTCGATTTAAAATTTCAGGTCGTGTAAACGGTGCTTTATATTTATTTTTTGAAAATTTTTTTTTAAATTTTTTATGAATTTATGTTGTCTATAATATTGAAGAACATTATATTTTTGTTGACCCCTTAACTTTCGAGAAAATCACAATCGTTTGTTTTTTTCATATCGCAGCCCATAGACACAGATTAGTAAGAGTGTTGTCATAACTAATTTATTAAGTTAACAACTTATTAGTGACAATTCTGAAAATTTAAGAAAAATTCTTGAAGCCGTTTTTGAGAAAAGTGCAATTTTATGTTTTTTTTGTATGGCAGCCATCTTGAATTTTCAAGTTGTTCTAATGCCATGTTATTCATACTTAAAATACATGTCCAAAAAAGTTGTTGTAGCCAAAATTTGGTATCTCTAGGTCTTATACTTTGGAAAGTGACACACATACACACATACACACACACACACACACACACATACAGACGGACGTTTTTGAAAGATAGTGTTTTTTGGCATGTCCTGCACCAGGACAACTCATTTCCGTGAAAACCTCGAAAAAAAAATTTCACACCAAATCAAAACTTTCTTTATAGCCTTCAGCTATAGCAAGAAAGTAAAAATGTAGGTAGTACCTATTTTTTGAGCGTTCCGCAGTCTAATGCTGAACACTTTGGACTCGTGATTAGGAACAGTAGGTTCGATTCCCGGCGGAGAACTTTTTCCAAAAACCGACCACCATAGGTACATCCAGTTTTATAGCATCAAATGAAATTCAAAATTGTGTGAACGTGCCTACCCCCCCCCCCCCCCCCGTTGACGCTTTTTTTAGCCGTTCTCAATCTCCTATTAGCCAGTGCGATAGTTGCCTTTGACTTGAAGAGTGTAAGCGATACTAAACTGTGAAAATAAATTTGTTTTACCAAAAGTGTTAAAAATAAATAGGAATTGTAAAAATAAATTAAGTGCAAATAAAGATCCTGAAAGAAGGACCTGTATGTTTTATTTTAGAGACTTTTCGAACCCAAAAATACTACAGTATGTTCTGACTCCTGTAAAGTGTCCGCCGTTTTTTAAAGCTCTATGTATATCGACGCTTAAAATGCAATAGGGCATAAGCGACATAAACCAAATTGTTCAGGAGAGCAGTTTAAAGTTTGACATTGCAGAAAAACAGCCTAACCTTTTTATTTTTTATCATATCGTTAAAATCAAAACAGCTCTAAAATTGAAAAAATAAAGGCATATATTGGCATTCCTATGAACGTGGTTTTACGATGTTTCACGATTAATGTTTTGGTCACAAGCGCCTTGAGGACAAAAAAAAACAAAATCTTGTCGGTTACACCAAAACCATACTTCGAAAACACAGTTGTTTGCTTGGGTATAAACTGCAACAAAAATCATCGTAGAGCTATGGGAGTTGGCGCATTAGAAAGAGCGGAAAATTTTAAGTAGGATATAGCTGGATAGCATTCATAACTCATTTTTGACCAAAACGTCGCTTATGTCCTACTTCCTTTTACCCGTCGATATGAACTTATACCTACACATTGCACACACACATATGTCATAAACACATTCACACACATTTTGATTTTGCGCTAGCCTGCATTAAGGCTGTATTAAAAATAAAAATCCCGTTGTTTTTAAAAATATGTTTCTCATACTTTATGGCCTTAGTCCTGTAAAAAACTGTTTTCAAGAATTAAATAAGTTAATTAGTTTCAGTTTTTTCATATTAGCGCAAAAACTATTCACATTATTCTATTAGAAATCACACTACAAACTAGAATTTTTATCATTCCATAATTATGAATAAAAAAAATATTTCCAAAATACAAAACAACAAAATGCGAGCAAAAAAAAGTAAAAAAAAACGAGTTTTTTTAAATATTTTTTTGTCGCGTCATTTTTTAAGTTAGGTATATAAAAAAACTAACTTTAAAATTAAGATAAAAAATTATTTAACATGCGTGATTTGTTTCATTAATGTCACTTTTTTACTAAGGCCATAAAGTATAAGAAACATATTTTTACAAACGGGATTTTTTTTTGGCCGGAGTCTTAACGCATTTGAGAAAAAATAATACACACATACCTACTTGTACCTACATAGATGACTTCCTCAAAATTACAGAGTGGAATCGGCGCGGTCTGTCAATTATTATCTAGTCATAAGAGGAATTTGAAGGACAAGCGAAGTGTAAGGAGTTTATGGTTTAAGGGTGCGATCCACGCATATTCAAGTTTTTTTTTTTAAGTATCTCGTAAAAAGGTCGATAGCTCATATGGTAGAATGCTTTCATTCCATGCCGAGAGCAAGTGTTCGATCTCAAGGTTTACCTACTCAGCCTTCACAAGAAATGAGAACCAGCCCCCCGGGAGTTGGAAAACCCCCACTTCAACTGAAAGTGGTTGTTGTAAGGCCGACCCCCTTACCTGTAAAAATGAATAGGTCCCGAATGGCCACATGCGACCCCTTCAGGGATAACACAGGCAAGAAGTTACACTATATGTGTAGCTTAGTTGCGTTTTTTTTTGCGTGATGGGAGTTCCACAAAAGTCGTATGTAAAAAAAAATCTACAAACGGCAATAGCAAGTCGAGCATATTTTGTGGGGCGAAATCCATACGGTCTGAGGCAAAAGGGGTTGGGGGGAAACGGGTCGCAAATTTGACAGCTATCGGCGCGGTGCATCATTTTCATAGTTAAAATCATCTTCGTCTTCTAAAGCAGTGGTTTCCAATCTACTTTTCTTGTAGACCAACTGGTTCAGACAGCCCCCCTGCTAAGGATTGGCAAAGATCTTCGACTGGAGGGAGGAAGTTGTGGGTAAGGAAATTTCTATACAAGATTTAGGGTCTTCGGCAGGGAAGGAGGGGGCAGTAACGATTTTCAGCCGCTTAAAATCCTGCAAATTATAATGTTCTTGAGCGATTTCTTATTCGTACTCCCGAGATTTTTATCCTTCAAAGACGTTGCTAAGAAAGGTGGGTATGCAGGTACCTGCTATGTCTTAATCAAGTGTCTAATTGGTTTGATTTTCATCTTCAAAATATTACTTATAAGTTATAAGCTCTCTTCTGTCTTTTACGGTTAGACCTCATTTGATCCATTTCTTGGTCACCTTCCTCCAAGTATGCATCTTAAATACCTCTAGATCATGGATCGGCAACCTGCGGCCCGCGGGCCGCATGCGGCCCTTGGGGCGTCTTGGTGCGGCCCGCAAGATATTCGCCGCAACGCACCACGTGCCGGGCGATATCATACACATAGGTACACAATGGAGTGAAAAAAAACAATAAATGTTATAAAAATGGACAAAAAGAATTTTATTTTTAAAACTAAAATATTTATATACAAATAAGTACCTATTTTAGGTAATGACATGTGATCTAAGCGTAAGGGCAGGTGGTAGAATCAATAGTGAATTTCATTTGTAGTTCGTACGTATATTTATTAATGCTCACGCTGCATGACTCACAAGAGGGCCACAGGGGGGGGGGGGCGGCAAGGGGAGGGGGGGGAGGTAGTCAGCATTTGCTGCAATGCTGCCCGTTAGATCCGCCACTGCTCAAGTGCGGCCCGCACTAAATCCCACGTAAAATATTTGGCCCTTATACAACAAAAGGTTGCCGACCCCTGCTCTAGATGATCACTCAATACCTCTAGATATTTTTTGATGGTCTAGGTTTCGTACGACAATTTTTTCAGACAACAAAATGCTCCAAACAAAAGTTTTCGCGAATCCCTTTCTTATTACCATGTTTAAATGTGTGTTTACTTAAAAGGTTATATTTTTTCATAAATGCTTGATTCCTTACCATTATCTTTTCATAATAAAAACCAAATTACCAAAGACCTACCTATATTCATACTTTTATAAAAAAATATAATTTTTTGCTAAGTAAGTTTTCTGCTGATATTGTGGTCAAAACCGCAAATGAACTTGTGAACTGAAGCGCTATTCTGCTAAATTCCCAACGACCTTTAGGGGTCGAGATAGCGATTCGCGTCCAAAAACAAGGTGTGTGATTTTTTTGCATCTATACTGAGTTTTTTCGCAAGCGCTAGCAAGCTCCGACTTGGATTGATATCCAAACGCTTCTGATGGA
Organism: Agapetus fuscipes; assembly: GCA_951799405.1. Taxonomy (NCBI): domain Eukaryota; kingdom Metazoa; phylum Arthropoda; class Insecta; order Trichoptera; family Glossosomatidae; genus Agapetus; species Agapetus fuscipes. Next base: position 13,571,408 of record OX637332.1, on the reverse strand, counting down.
GGTCAATAGATACCTATCTACACTAGACGGTTAACTTTATTTTTGTGCAGCAGAAATTGATAGGGAATAGAAGTATCGCGTTCGTCAGTCACCCATTAGTATAAGACATAACATTAAAATCAATGTGAATATAATGTAAAGCGAGTATGTAAACGGGCAGTTTTGTTTGATTGCCCGATCGTGGGCCATACCTACAGGAAATCAGTGATCTCCGTCTAAATCTAAGCTGCAAATATTTATATCATTTAAGATTCATATTAAACGCATTCCCACAAGCAGACACACGAAGGAGTTCGCGCTAACATAATATGCTGCATGTTAACCTACGATATAAAAACCCAATCTCAAAACAACATAAGCCCTGCGACTTTTGCCGACCTTCCCTGAAACAGGGGTGACATTGGAAAAGTGAACCATCTTTTACAGTATGGGTGGTCAGCCTCATACCAACCTATAAATCAAGGAATCATCACCATTCATCCACCACCAACTATCGCGCCTTATAAATTATTTCACAGCTGCCTATATGTATCTAAATCAAACACTTTGATTAAAACTCAACCATAGTATTTTATCAAAAAAATATGGAATGTTTTTATGTATGGGGAGAGAGGAGGATTATGTTTTAAGCACCAAGGCCCCCGGTGGGCTAAATCTGAACCTTGTAATAAGTAGGTACTTACATACCTACATAATAGTTCAATAAAAAAATAAGTCAGTCGAAAAAGTCGGAGGACATTATGTTAAATTGCATAAATAAGTAGGAATAAAACAACGCACCTAAGTCAAAGTTATTTTGTTGCCGTTTTGTAGGTAGTAGGTACCTAGGTAGACACGCGCTCTTCATTGGAATTTTTTTTTTTTTAATTTGTAATCCCTTTTCATTTGTACTGAGGCTTTTCGTTCTTTGATTTTCCCATCCCACTGTGTCTAACGAACCATGCTCACGCATTTCTAAAAGGTCATCAATTGTTATCTCTTGATTGTGTGAATCCAGCAATTCTTGGACGTCATCAGCATTCCCCTCTAAATTTAATTGTTTTGCAAATATCGATCACGTCTTTTATTATACTTAGATACCATTGATTTGTTCAGAATCTGAAGCTGATTTTCCTTCGGTTTCTGCGGTGAAAAAAATGGGCACAGCTTTCCTCAGACGCCATTCAAAGTTTTTTTGTGAAATCTCATTCCAAGGTTGTCCAATAATTCTTACAGCATCTAAAACATTGAATTTCTTCCAAAAATCTTCGACAGAAAGCTCGATATTTTGTCTCATAGCTTCATTTCACAAAAACCGCGGATCTCCGAATTTGCGTAAAACGGGGTAGCGTAAGTCGGGGTATTACTGTATTGAAAATGCACCGCAGGATTTTTTTTTACTAAAATAATGAAATATACGCGATTTTGTTAGTTTGATATTGTCCAGCAGAATAGTTAAAACTTTTCACGCGGGCAGCCAATTCCACATTCATCTGAAAGCTGATACAGCGAGCTGTAAGTAGTGATTGTTAGTACACGTCTACATAATAATATCATTATGTATGAGCTCCGGTCATTTGCTACAGGCCAAGTGGTTTTGGCTCGTAATGCTGCGCTTGGTTAGCTTTGTAGCACGGCTCCCTATCTCGATTCGTAAATTTCGTAAGAATAACCAATTGCTTGCTGGCAAAAATGCTCTCAATTGGTTGCTCTTCAGCCAATGGCTTTCCAGCATTCGTCCCCTTTGTCTGGAATTGCGCAAGTGCTACATTGGTTGGACGAGGCGAAATCCGAACGCGGCGAAGTATACATTACGGCCCTGTTCGTTCAAGTTCGTGTCTCTTGTTTGAAATCAAATAGTTTTCACAGCCACCGCTTGGATATTATGGCGCTAGTATAGAGAGTATGTTTTGGTGTTGCAGTTAAAGTAAAAATACCCTACTATCAGGGTTATTTCAAAAAAGTTATGGAAAAAGGAAGACGACTTATCAAAAGAAATGTCAATGGAGTTTAACAGCAGTTAAAAAATATTTTTCTCGACCGTCAAACATCACGAGAGTGTGTGCACTAACATACAATTTGTACACAGCAAATAACTACGTATAATTTAACTTTTTCAGGCTGTCCATCCAACGACATCTGCCACGATAGACAGCTTTTCATTGTAATTTTTCATCTTCCAATGATCCAGCATCACCAGATAACATCGCGGAGATTGAGGAAAGTTAATGAAATTAGAGACAATCCAAATACGCACTAACAGCTCATCAAGACCCCTTCTGCTGACTCTTCAACCTGCCCAGTGTCATCTAAATCCTTGAGGGCTGTAGGTATACGTATATTAGATGCAACTGTTGTCAGCGCACCATTTCGCTAGAATAGGTACCTATATGGCAAGAGCGGCTTCTTGTCTTTTGTCGTTCTAGTTAATTAAATAATTCTCATCGAAGCGTAAACATATGTATGTACGGTATAATTGTTCATACATTAATCAATAAAACAACATATCGCACGCTTAATAATAAAGAGAAATAACTCGAAAATTGAGAAAATCGAGATTTTGTAATAAAACGCAAGAACAATGCGAGAAGAATAGGTATAATGCGACAGCCATTCAATTTGGACGAATATGACCGAGATAAAACATCGGCCGCCTTTTTCAACCCATACAAGTCGTACTGGTTGTCTGAACTTCAAACGTGATTTCTCAACATTCTTGTTTTTTGAGTTATTGCTCTTTATTATTAAACGTGCGATATTATTTTGTTCCTATACCTACCTACATGTCCAGAGGTGCGTGCCATATTGAATACACGTGATAAGCCCCCAAAAAATGATAGTATTTTTTAACTGTTCTGTCATTAATAATTCAGGTCAATAATTTGTTCACCATCATTTCCTTGAATACGAAATTCTTTGGTCAGATGAGTTTGCGATTAAAATGCAATATAAATGTGTTTCTGTGAATACATACCTACACATTTCACTAATCTACCAAAACAAAGTATCAGTGTATTTTTACGAGGAAATATAAACATCCTACTAATCATATATATTATAATTAATAAAAAAAAATAGGATTTTTTTTTTATTTCTTTTAAATTTTGGCTTAGTTATAAAGAAAAAACCTCTCACGTCTTACATTTCAAGTACAGAAATCTCAGAATATCCATTTCTAACTTTTCCAGTAAACTTCAATTCTTAACGAATTAATTTAAAGCAATGAAGTAAATGTGCAACCATGTAGGTATCTTTTTGTTTGTTTTGAAAGTTTATTTTGGCGCTGAAATATTTGCAATGGAAAATTGCAGAAGTAGGAATAATGGATTTATGCGGCTGTTATCCCTAATGTCAATGGCGTTCCTTGTTTAGCCGGCGGAGTGTTGTGAGGGGTGTTTTTGTGCATTTGTGTTGTTAAAATATACGCCTCAGTGATTGTGCTCAACGATAAAGTGAATACAATTTTCAACATGAATGCATAAAATATTGCAGAAACATTTCCAAGAGACAATTGAGTGTTGAAAAATGCAGCCCTGTTGCTAGCGGCCCGGAACGTGGTCAACATTTGGGTAATATTTTGTTTATTTCACGGCTTGAATGAATCGATATCATGTATTTTGACACAACATCTTACATATTTTTCATGTCTGCTACTTTTGCCATCTAGAAACGAAAGAAACCTGATAATTTCAAGTGCTTTTCGAGTTCAAATGCACATTACTAAAGTGCATTCGAAAAGTACGTATCGCCTTCTCTTTCACGCTTGAACCGAGTTTGCCTTGTAGACCGAGATAACAATAATAATTAAATTATTTTTTTACATTACAATTTCGAAATTTTGTCGTAAGTAGGTTGTGGTTTATTTTTACACGCTTTTATTTCTGACAGATGGAGAAATTTAGGATAACAATTTCTTCCATATTAATGTCGATACGACTTAATTTACTGCAAGGTGATTGTTATGAATTTCATAGGTACATTTTTTTTACAAAACAAATACTTAGGTTATAAAAAACCGGAATAAAAAAAGTACTAATATGCATGCAATCAAGAAAGTTGAAAGTAGAAAGTACAAGAAATAAAGGATATTTGCAATTGCAAAGAACGGATTATGAAAGACTAAAGAAAGTGTTTTTGGAGAGACAATGTGAGAGGTAGAATAGGAATGGTTAAAGAAAATGAAGAACGGCTTAATAAAATCAATACCTACTTATGAAAAAAAAATATATTAGAGTAAAAGAAGTAGATGTGCGAAAGAAGTACAGAAAAGTACACATTTCTGACAACGAAGTTGACTTGTACAAAGAGAAATTGATATCTGGAAAACGCAAAAACGGATACTTTTAAGTACTTTATTTTTCAATCTATTGTAAAAAAATATATTTTAATAATGAGTTGTACTTTTTTAGATAAGAAATAAATAAAAATGCACATCATGTCTGGTCGATAGCTTAGCTAATAGAGCGCTTGCATTCAATATCCCACCGAGGGTGTTAGAAAATATGATCTCTTATTTCGGTGATTATATTTTTAACCCAAAACCGGCAAGGTTTACTCAGCCTTCATAAGAAATGAGAACCAGCCCTCGCCAGCTGGGAAACCTCCACTTCGACTGAAGGGGTTGGCGCAAGGCCGGCCCCCTTACCTGTGAAAATAAATATTGTTACGTTTTCTGCTGGATTCTTTTTTAAATTAAAATGCCATAATTTATTTTTACAGAATTTATTTTTCATAATCTATTTCACAACTTGACAATCACTGTTTATTTGTATTACTCAGCGAATCGCTCTCTGCAACTTTACTCTCCGGATCATTTTGATCTCTTATATAGGGTACCAGAGGGGTCTTTCTCGCATTCACTAAATCATTCTTTCACCAGAACGTTATGTACAAACACAATCACTTTGATTTCGTGCGCTTATACACGCATACGATGTATGCGTGTATAAGCGCACGTACGTAGGTATTTCAAGTTCCCGACAATATGTTACACTCGCCACATACGACCCCTTCGGGGAAAACGCGGCAAAAAGTTACTATATATACGCAGCTTAGGCCCGGTATTTTCATCGTTAGCATAGCGACTTTATACTGAATGAGAAGGACGCACTTATGTCAATTGTGTAGGTAGATTTTTTTTATTAGTTTAAAGTCACATAAGCTAACGTTGAAAATACTGGACCTTAGTAGCGTTAATGTAAATGCTATGAACTTACAAAGCAATAAATTTTAAATGCATTTTTTTCACTAGTTTGGTAATCTTGTTGAACCTCACTTTTTGTGTGCGTATTTTTCACCGTTCCATTAAAATCTATCCACACAAGAATGTAGGTATGTTATACTTACTATTATAATGGAATCTGACCTGTATTGTGTTGCTACGTCTGGGTTGAGGGCGGTTGCAGCCCTGGCATTGTATTGGTATAATATCACAGCTAGTAGTCTAGTGGGGATCGTACGATATTATATAGCGAGTAGACTAGTAGGTGAGTAGAATGAGGCTCCCCTCCGCCGCTGCAGCGCGAGAGGTATAATATCAATCACCATGGTAACGCGGCAAATCCCTAATCTAACAGCCGTTGCCTAGGATCCCCGGTGCTCTCCAGTCAGGAGAATACTTGCCATCAAAAATCCCTGGTTAGCGTCGGCAAAAATCAGTAAAAATCTTATAAAATACAGGAAATTTGTTTAATGTTTCAGGTGAATTATTAAGAGATTGGTTGTTAATATGTGCTCGGCGAAGTTGACTCATTGTATTCGCAAAGTTGCAAACTTATAGACACGGCACCGTACAAATTGATGAACCTAACCTAAATATGAATAGGTTTATAACAAAAAGTAAAGCAACATAAATAATAACAATACCTAAATCACATTAACAAACTTACCAGCGGCTGCCATGCCCATAAAAATAATGTTTTTTATGGATAAAATATTTTCATCCATAATATTTTTGTATTGATTAAGTGTACTTCATTGTTCTTTGACTGATAGGTTGGTATAAGGCTGACCCTCCGTGCTGTAAAAAATGGTTTACTTTTGCCAATGCCACCCCAGTATCAGGGAACGACGGCAGGAGTTGCAAGGTTATGTTCATGTGAGGTTTTGTTTATTTATATGCACACATACAGAATGTGTAGGCGCGAACCTACATGTGCCTGTAGGTGGGCATGCATTTAATATGAGCCTTAAATGGTAACATATCTTAGCAGCGTACATAGATTATAGATAGATCCACAACATTATTGAAAGAGGAAATTATTGATTTTACTTTGATCGTAAATCAATATAAATAAATAAAAACTTAATCCAAAATATGTTTTGTCACCTAAAGATTAAACGTTGTAGGCTACATTGAGAAAAAATGGTTTAAAGCACCTTCATTTGTAATGTTTTCTCTTAAAATTTAAGGAAATCACTTTTTGTGCAATAAAGTCAAATGCAAATTCTGTGCGGATAACACTGCAAGAAGATACACACAAAGTGCAGCTTCAATAAAACGCAGCCAAGCTGCAAATATAGTGCAATTTCTTACAACGTTGTCCCTGAAGGAGTCGTACTCAGATGTAGCAAATGAAACCTCTTTCTTTTCACAGGTCTTACGCCAACCACTTTACTTGAAGTACATAGTTGATTCCCTGTCGTGTTAGGTTCATTTATTATAAATGCTTGCTGTTAATTTTTTAGTTTGAAATTACTATCTATTTAAAAATCTAAGTTACAAAGATATATTCGAATATTGCATGCCCACAAGCAGAAACATTTAAATTTACGCTTGCACATGCTGCGTGTGTACTTACTACTTAAATAGAAACCTAAATCTCAAACAGTGCTATTCTTAGACATTTTAGTCGTCCGTTGAGCCCACGCTTTGGCAAACTAATGATGCCTGGGCTGGAAGTCTCATCACCACGGACATTCTTACCTACCGAATTTTGGTAATATTTGTATGAAGACTAATCGGCTGTTCACTTGCAGCCATCTTGGATTGACAGGTCTTCATACAAATGCATCATTAGTTTGTCAAAGTGTGGGCTCAACGGACGACTAAAATGTCTAAGAATAGCCCCGTAAGGAACATAAACTCTTTTATATTTTGTATGGTCTGTGTATTTTAACACTGTGAAAATATTCATATTAATTGACTGATAGGTTGGTATGCGGCTGACCACCCATACTGTTAAAAATGGTTCACTTTGCCAGTGTCACCCCTGCTTCAGGGAAGGTCGGCAAGAGTTGCAGGGCTTATGTTCATTTGAGATTGGTTTTTTATATTGGAGGTCCACATGCGGCATGTGTAAGCGCGAAATTATGCATGTCTACTTGTGGGAATACATTTAATATGAATCTCAAATGATACATATCTTTGCAGCTTAGATTCAGTTTTAGAATTGATTTCTACTAAACTTTATAAAACCAAAAATTCTAATGAAACACTTTTATTTTCACTATTAATAATTAAAAATCAATAAACCCTTTTTCTCAAATGAGGGTGAGGAATGATTTTGTAAGAGAAGAATGTGGTGTAAGGGAAAGTGTGAAAGTGAAGATTAAAAGAAGTATGTTAAGATGGTTCGGGCACATGGAGAGAATGAGTGATGAAAGATTGACAAAGAAAGTATATGTTGCTAGAATAGATGGATGTCGTGGAAGAGGAAGACCGAGAAAGGTATGGATGGACCAAATTTTCTAAATAGCGAGTGAATGGGATATCCAGAGTCATAATAAAAGGAGAGCTTGTATGAAAAAGGTTATGACTCTGGATGAAATGAAAGAAGTATGCAAGGACAGGAAGAAGTGGCGGCTAATCTGCAATGCTGATTTGTAATGTTGGTTTATTAGTTTGCTACATTTTTTGCATAAGAAATTTTTGACTTTTTTGTATAGATTTATTTTTAAGGTTTTGTTGTTTTTTTTGTAAACTTAAATGTCATTTATTACTCGTATTCCTTGACTTATAGGTTGGTATGAGGCTGACCACCCATACTGTAAAAAATGGTTCACTTTGCCAATGTCACCCCTGTTTCAGGGAATGTCGGCAGGAGTTGCAGGGCTTATGTTCATTTGAGTTTGGATTTTATTTGTAAGTACACAATCAGCATTTGTAAGCGCGAACTACTGTTTGTTTGTGGGCATACATCTGAGAGCTTTAAATGAATATATCCTTGCAACTTAGATTATAGATAGATTATAGATTCTCATTGATTTTCGAAAATGAGGAAAGACTGACGAAGAAAGCATATGTTGCAAGAAAAGATGGATGTCGTGGTAGAGGAATACCGAGAAAGGTATAGATAGACCAAATTTCCGAAATTGCGAATGAATGGAATATCCAGAGTCATAAGTTTTTGACAGGAATGAAGTATGTGAGGAACTTACAATTAATTTGAATGGAATAAAAGTTGAAGTAGTGAATGAGTTTGACTATTTAGGAAGTAAGTTTGAGGCGAATGGTAAGATGACGAAAGAATTAGAGAAGCGTGCCAGCAAAGGAAGATGCGTGATAGGAGCGTTTGGTAGAATAGCGAAGAATAAAAGGATACCAAAGAAAATGAAAATGGCGGTACACAATTGTATTTTGTTGCCGACCCTGATGTATGGAAGCGAGTCATGGACGTTGAATGAAAGAGAAGTAAATAAGGTATGCACCGTAGAAATGGCCCATCTGAGAAGTATGACAGGAAAAACACTGAAAGATAGAGTGAGAAACGAATGGGTTCTAAATGAATGCGGAGTAAAAGAAAGCGTGAAAGTGAAAGTTCAAAGAAGTGTGATGCGATGGTTTGGACATATTGAAAGGATGAATGAAGACCGACTGACAAAAAGAGTGTATAAAGGGAATGTAACAGGTAAGCGTGGAAGGGGAAGACCTAGGAAACAATGGATTGATCAGATAAATGAGATTGCGAATGAATGGAATCTACAGAGTGGAAACAAGAGAAGAGCATGCATGAAAAGAGTGATGAAATTAGATGAGATGAAAGAAGTATGCAAGGACAGAGTCAAGTGGAGGCACTTGTGTGGAGGTACTGGCCACCCCTAGAGGAAAGGCGGCAGGATACAAGACAAGACAAGACATAATAAAAGTAGAGCTTGTATGAAGAAGGTTATGACTCTGGATGAAATGAAAGAAGTATGTAAGCACAAAAAGAAACGGCGGTTGATCTGTAATGCTGGCAGCTAGGGCTAGGGTTTCTCATGTTTTCCATTTTTTTTGTAAATTTGAAATTAGAATTTTGTATTTGATTGTAATGTTTATCCATTTGTTTATGTCTAAAATTTTATTTGTTGTATATATTCCATGACTTATAGGCTGGTATGCGGCTGACCACCCATGCTGTAGAAAATGGTTCACTTTGCCAATGTCACCCCTGTTTCAGGGCAGGTCGGCGAGAGTTGCAGGGTGTATGTCCATTTGAGATTTGGTTTTTATATTGTAGGTTCACATGCAGCATGCGTAAGCGCGAACATTGTCTGCTTGTGAGAATGCATGTAATGTGAATCCCCAATGTTACATATCTTTGCAACTTAGATTAGATTAATTATTTAAAAGTTCAAATGGATAAAAACAGAGTTTTAATTCACTTTTTTTTTTTTGTGCTCGAACATTTTCGAAAAAAAAAAGAAATAAGTGAATTAAAACTCTGTTTTTGTCCATTTGAGTTTTTAAATAAAAATGGACTTTCACTGTGTAAATAGATTAACACTAAAAAAAATCAGGGTTGATAAAAATCATGATTTTTTTAAAAAAATCAAAAAAATCCGATTAATTTGATTTAAATCGGATTTTTTTTATTTAAATCAGATTTTTTATATTTTAATGAATACCTAAATTAAAGCATGTAAAATGAAAAATCCAGTAGGTACCTTTAACCAATAGTTTTTTTATTGATTGATATCAGAAATATGACTTAAGTATTTAATGTAATAAAGGCGGCATTATATTCATATATATATTGTATAATACAATACATATGTTGTACATTTTTTACCTTATTTTTTTTTTTTAACTTTGAACTAAAAACACCAATTTGGCCGCCTTTTCCGTGCCCAGCCTATTCCTAATTTTACTGTGGACTAAATAAAATGAGGAAAATACTCGCTCCACACCCGCAGAAAAAGCGGTGGCTGTGAGCAGCTGTTTGATTATATCCAAATCATCATCAGTTATACATTTCTTCATGTTTGCTAAGGAGAGCCACCAGTCTAGGGCGTCAGTGTTTTTCATTACCTCTTCGTCCATTAGGACCCCTGTGAATGGCTCGGTTTTTGGGTTCATCTTGTAATTATTTTATTTAGAAAAAAAAATCCTTTGTGTCCGTATTTATCCTGCAAAAATGTCTTGGCTTCTTCAGATTCCTTCGCTGATAATTTACCTTGTGAAAGTTTTGGATTTATCATATACTTGCACACATTCGGAAATTGTGCACTTGTCACTTTGAGTCTTGTCGAAAGGCGTGTTCACATTATACACTGTGGAGCGTTTACACAGAGCTAAGGCACAGGAGAGAAAAAAGTGATTATTTAAAAAAGTGATTTAAATCACGCGATTTTTTCAAAAAAATCATTTGATTTAAATCGCGATTTAAATCACTGATTTAAATCAACCGATTTAAATCATATCAACCCTGAAAAAAATAGATAAGATTAGATCATTAAAAAACAACTTTTGTCGCCCTTCCCAAAAACAGGGGTGTCATTGGCAAGTGAACCATTTTATACACTATGAGTGGTCAGCCTTATACCAACCTACACGTCGAAGATCTCCTATGCTATATTGCAGAGATACCCATACGGTCGATCGTGGGAGGTTTTAAGGTCGATCGCCGAGGATAGCTAAAATTTTCATTGATAGACATTAATACTGTAGTTTTTTGCATTAATACTGTGTTTATCTTTCAGTGATTTCTGAGCCTCCTTTGCTTTGTGTAAACACTTGGGAAAGTGTAGCTTCTCGGGAGGGCCTTCTGCCACTAGTATCTCGCATAACTTTTGCATGCGAGTTCTGTGACACATCCCCGGATGGGATGGATATACAGGGCGTGGGTCAGTGTAGGGGAGACTGTAGTTTTTTGCAAAAGAAAAAAGCGACATACAGAAATATGAAGTTTTATCAAGAACGTACTATCTGCTTGGCGTTCTCTCTTTCGCAATATGGAGCGCAATTTTTTTCTTAATAAATATTTAAATGTACTTACTCGTACATTATGAATTATGAGTTTATTTGGTGGGCTAAACAGTTAAAATGTCGGTTTCCTATTCATAAATTTTTGCTAGGTCGATCTCATCAAGAAAAAGTATGGGCATCACTAAAGAGTTGGTATGAAGCTGACCACCCATACTGTTAAAATTGGTTCACTTTGCCAATGTCACCCCTGTTTCAGGGAAGGTCGGCAAGAGTTGCAGGGCTTATGTTCATTTGAGATTGGTTTTTTTATACTGTAGGTCCACATGCGGCATGTGTGAGCGCGAAATTATGCGTGTCTGCTTGTGGGAATGCATTTAATATGAATCTTAAATGATAAAGATCTTTGCAGCTTAGATTTAGATTTAGATACACCTGCTATATTGAATACGGACTTTATGACCTGTCCCCTTAGTACGAGTTGCAAAACTTGAGAAAAGTAAAGTTTACGGAAAATATTCAAGAGTGATTTCTCCCAAAATCGGCCGTTTTTGTCAGTGTGCCTCCTAGAAGTCTCACTGAATCAGCTGTCCCCCAACGGAGAGTGGTACGCGAGTTGTCAGGAAATGATCACGCCTGGATGTAGCCGCCCACATAATTTCCGTCTTACCTATGTTAAGGATTAGGCCATTGCTTGTCATCCATTCACCGATCTCCACAATGCAGGCTGCCACCCTGATACTGAGAGCTCCTGCCATGTGTGGTCGACACTGAGAGTAAATCTGTCAGTCATCTGCATATGCATGTGTAGTGAGGTCCCATTTCTCGACTATGCTCTCAATATCGGCCGTGTATAAAATAAACAGGATCGGTCCCAGCACAGATCCCTGTAGCACACCGCTATTTTGCTACGGGTGGCTGGTACCTCACTGACTCGTCTTCTCATTGCTCTGTCCTTGCTATATTTTTCTATCGCTTCGACGTTCATCACTCTTTTAATGAAAGATTTTAACGCTCTCTGCAGTTTTAATTAAAAAAACAATGCCTGCAGCATTGGTATTTTTTAGTATAATGAGGCTGATCACCAATATTTTATAATGGGGCATCCACACGCTTGCGGCAAACGCCTTGCGGCGCGTAGTCTTAGAGCTAGACGTATGAAACCTTTCCTCGCAGAGACATTGTCAGGCTGGTAGTTTGCATCGAGTACATGATATTTTCACAGATCTGCCTTTTCCTATCCTGGAGCGTTTTGGATCTGTGAAAAATTCATGTACTCGATGCAAACTACCTGCCTGACCATGTCTGCGAGGTAAGGTTTCATACGTCTAGCTCTAAGACTACGCGCCGCAAGGCGTTTGCCGCAAGCGTGTGGATGCCCCATAAGGTATTTCTCATCCCTCCTAAAGTGACCGAAGTACATCAGTTTTCTCTGTTTGATGATGGATGGCAGAAGTTCTTTAGTGGCATGCATGCGTTGGAGGACTCCTTCTATGGTGACCTAATCACGCTAAGAGATCCGAAGCAAGTCTCCCGCATAGGATTCCAAAAAAAAAATTTAGCCATGTCGCGACAAATTGGTCAAAGATAACTCATCTTAAGAAAGCTGGTCCATGGACAAATTGATCACACTACAGTTCGTCCTCACGACTTTTCGGACACAGACAACTTGGCCATAGATAACTCGTCCATAGACACATCGGTAACGGACAATTTGGTCACAAGACAGTTCGTCCACATGCCTTTAGTCAACGACATTTTGGTCACATACAATAGAGGTGCACAGGCAGCTCCATCGTAGAAAATTTTCGCTCCGAAATACCTTTGAGAAAGCATATACTTGGATATTTTGTCGGTCTTATAGCCGCGGGGATCAAGACAGGTTATTTGGAACCGGATAACGCTGGTTCGAATCCCGCGACGATAACTTCGACCCTGGTTCAACAGATGCCGTTGCATGCACACAAGCTTCTGCTTTCGCATGAAGACAACTGGCCAGGCAAAATAGGTTGGTGGATTGCATTCCTTTCGACAAATCTATTTAAAAAAAATATATATATAAATATATATTTTTTAAAACATAGTTTTATTTTCATAAGTTGAGCATTTATTTCACCTGAGTACTTTCGACTTGCTTACGTCATTTTCAAGATGACGCTGTTACAAAATTGACAAGACAAAGACCATAGAGAAATCAGAAGGTTAGAAGAGTTACGACAAAGAGGTACAATTAGGTAATAGCGTCTCAACCTGCGAAATTGAAAAAGGTGTTTTAAAAACAATTATACTTTCTCATAAAAATTAATTATCAGTGTGTAAATACACAAACTCTCAAAAGTTTACTGCAGTTTTCTGTGGTGGAGCTGTCTGTGGGCTTATATTGTATGTGACCGAAATGTCGTGGAACCGTTATTAGCGATTCGGATGGTCGGAGTTCGGATAGCAGAAGTGTGAGTACGTGCATACACCCAGTGCGGCGCAGCGGGATGGTATAGGTGTTGGTGGTGTGGAGCACAAGGGCTGGCTGGGAGCATCCCCGGGCGGGGGAGGCAGGGCGGTGGTATTGATCAAAGCGAGGCGGAGGGCGCGCCTACCCTCAGCCCCCACCCCCAGTCTAGACCGCCTGACGCAAACCTTTGTTACGTGGTTACGTGCGACAAGCAAAAAAAAATGTCTGTAGTCCAACTTCTTACCGCGTTGTCCTCGAAAGGTTCGTATGTGGCGTTTGGAACCTACTGTTATGATTTTACTTGAGGTTCTTTTAATTAAATTACGATTTAATTTATTTCACAATATAGGTTACAACAATGTGGTGTTCACTCGTCACTCTCTGCCTACAGTCTTCGCGTTACAATGTTCAAAGCGACTCCGGCTCTCACATAACCGCCGCCTCTATTTATACGACTCATACCGTTGCACATACTTCCATAATAGACTTTTCGAAATACTTCCAGATACATAGTTCCACACACACCAGTTTGTTTATGCGCATGAACTACAAATCCATAATTCGTTACACTACATATTCGATATTAGTTAGGTCCATACTCTTTAAATGGACTTTCGAAGAAGTACGCTTAAAATCTACTGAGCTACACATATAGCGTAACTTCTTGCCGCGTTTTCCCGAAAGGGAAAACGCAGCTATGCATGTAGCGATTGGAACCTATTTATGTTTACAGGTAAGGGGGCCGGCCATACCCTAACCACTTTAATTGAAGTCGGGGTTATACAGCTCCTGATGGGGGTGGTACACATTTCTTTTGAAGGCTGAGTAAACCTTGCTGGTATTTTTATTTTGGGCTTGAAATAAACACCGAAACGGGAAATCATTTCTGACACCCTCAGTGGGATTCGAACCCGGGAAATTCGAAGGGAACGAACTAAATGTGTTCCGTATTTCAGAGGAGGCAGGTTCTCAGTTGTGTAAACCATCCCGGTATTGTGATTTTGAGTTTGAAATAAACAACGTAATGGGAAGTAATTTGTGATAACCATAGCCCTCTCAGCTAAAATTTCATTGACTCTAGTAGTTGCTATTATCAGTGTGTTGCGTTTTTCGCACGCGGACCAAAAGTTTCGTACCTCTGGCAAAGTGCACTGCCCTCGATAGTACTGTACTGCAATGGAACTAATTCGAAATAAATCTCATTTATTTTGAATAAATTACATTTATGAATATATTGATTATTATTAAAATTTGAATTATTTTCAATGACCGGTCCGTAGCTCAGTGGTAACACTGCGGACTCTGAATTGGAAGGTTGTGGGTTCGAATCCCGGCGGAGCACAAAAAAATACCATTTATATTTTCAAATTTGCTCTTCGCGGGGTTGAAAAATTCATAAACCTTTAAACCAATGACCGGTCACCAAAGATCCATCCAGCCTTACAGCAACTGGGTCTTGCTTGAGTATTGGCGCTTTGTAGCGACGACCAAGCTCGTACACCTCTGCGGCACTACAACAAGTGTCATAGACCCCTAGATTCTCTAGAATCTAGGGAGTCTCCCGCACAGGATTTCTTAAAAAAAAACATTTATCATTATACAGATCATATTGGTAATTTTCACCCTTTTTCTAGTTTTTGCCAAAAATAATTATACTAAATAATTAACACTAAAGTAACACAAAGCAACTTAAGTTGTAAATATAGTGCAACTTCTTACCGCTAGTGGAACCTATTTATTTTTATATGTAAGGAATCAGCCTTAGGCTAACCACTTCATTTGAATTTACATTTACTGCTCCCGAGGGGGCAAATTCAATAAATCGAAATTCTTTCCGAATTAAGACTCCTACAATTCTTTTTTTTTCATACTTACAATCTTAGATGAGAACCGACTTTTATAGTGCCTATTGATGTAGGTAATCTATATATTATCTAAGTTGCAAAAATATATTATTAAATGCAATTTCAAAAACAGACACGTATAAGTTTGCACTCACACATGCCGCATGTGGACTTACAACATAAAACCCCAATCTCAAATGTTCATAAACCTTGCAACTATTGCCGACCTTCCCTGAAACAGGGGCGACATTGACAGAGTGAACCAGTTTTTTTACAGTATGGGTGCTCAGCCTCATACCAACCTACAAGTCAAGGCAGATAAAAAATAGAAAAACTTATCAAAAATATAAAGGTCAAAAAAGATAAAGCCATCAATCAGTCTTAATAAAAGGCTTGTTCGGACATGTGTTGCTAGCCATCGTTCCGGAAAACTTTCCTTCAAGTTTTAAAAACGAAGTTTCACATTCCGTAAAAATATTAGTGTGCGTTTTTTTGTGAGTGTGGAAAGGGTAGATTTTTCGATGCGGCCCTGTGTGTAAGGGCACTGAATGCGCGTCCCCCCCCCCTCTCCACCCCTCCTTGCATCCCGGGTTATTTCCAGAGAGAGTTTAGCTCTGTAGCCACGTAGTAAATATGAGGGTAGTTCTATGGTCTCTTATATAGATAAGTGTAGCTTTGTGGTCACCTTCTATTAGATCAGAGTAGCTCTGTAGTCACCTACTGAAGATAAGGGTAGTTCTGTAGCTACGTTGCACGTAATAAGGGTAGCTCTGAAGTCATCCACTATAGTTAGGGGTAGTTCTGTAGCCACTTACTACAAATAAGGTAGCTTTGAGTCACCCACTATAGATAAGGGTAGGACTGTAGCCACTTACTATAAATAAGGTAACTCCGTAGTCACTCACTATGGATAAGGGTAGCTCTGTAGCCATTTACTATAGATAAGGATAGCGTTGTAGCCACTTATTATAGATAAGGGTGGCTCTTTAGCTACCTTGCACGTAAGAAGGGTAGCTCTGTAGCCATCCACTATAGATAAGGGTATATAATATATATATTATAATATATGAAGATGATTTATTTATTTTTGTTTTGTACATGACAAAAGAGTGCCGTTTTTGTGTGTGTCACACCTCAAGAGCCCAAAGCTCAGTAGCCACTTACTATAGATAACAGTAGCTCTGTAGCCACTTACTAAAGATAAGGGTAGCTATGTAGCCATCCACTATATCTTCACGTAATAAGGGTAGCTCTGTATCCGCCTAATTCATATCAAGTAGCTCTGTAGCTACCTAGCATGTGATAAGGGTAACTCTGCATCCGCTTAATTCATGTCAAGGTAGCTCTTTAGCTACCTAACAAGTGATAAGGGTAGCCCTGAAGCTACGTCGCACATTTTCGTGATAGTTCTGTAGCCGCCTAATTCATGTCAAGGTAGCTCTATAGCTACCTAACATGTAATAAGGGTAGCTATGTAGCTACGTTGCACATTATCAGGGTAGCTCTGTAGCCGCCTTAAACCTATAGGCTAGCTCCATAGCCGCCTACTTTAGATACGTGCCTTATATCGCATATAACACCCCCTCCCTTCATCCCTTATCTCTTTGTAGCCTTTGAATGTAACTTAACCACTTGATATAAACCACATTTGAAGTATTTTTGGTTGGCAATATAACGAAATGACTTTTATATTACAGGCGTTTCATCACACTGTTCAAATAATTGTCGTAAGTATTTTTTTAAATATTCCTTTCTCCTTTATCTTTACAAACTCATTTTATTTAGATTCATTTTTAATCTATGTTCGAATATTAACGCAAAACTGATTATTTTTTCATGCAGACTTGTACAACGGCTATCCAAATTTAATACATTTTTTTAATGAATGCTAGGTTTAAGCTGGAATTACGGTCGTTATAACTACCTCACACACTTTGTTAGGTTTTAAATGGAAAGGTACCTTTTGATGTACCTACATGATACTCACTCCGGCTAGCTTCTTCGGCATCAATCTCAAGGCGTAGGGTTCTTTATTTGTGTTGCTTACCTTATACTTTGGGAAGGGTTGTATATTGATAACACAAGAGCTTATATTAACAAAAGAGATTTAATCAATTAAAGTCAAATCTATAAAAAGGGAAAGGGTGGAGAAGGAAATGGCCAGACTTGTACTAACGCACTGGAAGACAATCACAGTTCTGGCGGCGCACTTTCACATACCAACGACAATCGAAGCACTGATCTGTAGGCTGGAGTCCGAGGCGAGCTTACACTAAGCTCGGGAGGTGATGTTCACGGCTCGGGGTTTCGCCCCCCGAGAGCCGCAGTCCGTGAGGCGGATGCCTCAACACAGGGTGTAGGCTCCTCTGCACCAGGCTCCGGTCTATAAGGCGAGTGCCCTGGATGGCGGATGCTCCATGCATATGCCCCCACGTGAAGTCCACGGGGGCCCTCACCTGGGAAACCCAGGCAGTAATTTCCACCTCGCAGCGCTGTGTTTGGACCGACTTCGTGCCGCTTCGGTAGCACTCGGTCGTCCTTCGGCTACCGCCTCGCCGACGCCACTCCAGTCGTCATTGCGCTGACTTCAAACTTATTTTCTTTCAAATGTTATTTTAAAAATAACATAACAACTTAGGTTTTTTTTTTCAGATATTAGACAAACCGTTATAAGAGATCTTACATAATAGGGCGATTGCAGTGGTCGGGAAAACGGTTTAAAATATTATGGTTGTTTAGAGTACATTTCAAGGATCGCAAACATATATTTTTTAATTAGTAAAAATAAAGATATCATTGATAATTTTCAAAAATAAAATGCCGAGAATTTGAATCCCGCCACAACGCAGCCCGGCCGGCTAGCCACGCTGTGACGTCAAAATGACGTAGATGGATCCGACAGTCTTCCAGGCCTAACGGTACACTCCATAGATCCGAAGATCCCTTAACGTCACATCCGCCTAAATAATAAAATATCCTGTTTTGCCGGAATTCGAAAATGTGCAAATTTAAAAGAGCTATAATTTAAAAACTAGGCCAGATATAATTTTTTTTAAAACGCAGATGCATTTTTAAAAATTTAGTCAATCATTTTATGACTAAGCTACACATATAGTGTAACTACTTGCCTGCGTTATCCCCGAAAGGGTCGCATGTGGCGATTCGGAACCTATTTATTTTTACGGGTAAGGGGGCCGGCCTCACACCAACCACTTTCAGTTGAAGTGGGGGTTTCCCAGCTCCCGGGTAGCTGGTTCTCATTTCTTGTGAAGGCTGAGTACACCTTGGGATTGAACCCTTGCTCTCGGCATGGAATCCAAGCATTCTACCAATTGAGCTATCGACCTTTTTACGAGCTTGGTCGTCGTCGCTACAAAGTGCCAATTCTCAAGCGAAGACCCAGTTGTTGTAAGACTGGATGGACCTTTTGTCTTTGGTAAAGGTTTATGAATCTTTCAACCCACCGAAGAGCAAATTTGAAAATATAAATGGTATATTTTTTGTGCTCCGCCGGGATTCGAACCCACAACCTTCTATTCATGAGTCCGAAGTGTTACCACAGGACTACGGACCGGTATGAAATACCCTATTGTCGATGTTTCGTTGGCGACGTAGCCAACGTTTTCAGGAAGCACCCTCTCTGCATGACTACTGAGGATAAACTGGAAACCTCGAGAATTATATGGATATATAACGACCATACCATGTTGAAAGCACCGGTTCTCGTCCGATCACCGAAGTTAAGCAACATTGGGTGCGGATAGTACTTGGATGGGTTCTTCTAATATCTGAAAAGTGTAATTACCTAATATTTAAATATTTATAAATATAAATATTTAATACATGTGATTTTTTAATCCACTTCTTTATAAACCTTTTGCAATGGGACTATAGTAAAAAGTGTGAAATCCTTCCACCTAGCATTAAATTTCGAAGTACACTGTGAACATGTTTATTCAGTATTGTATAGGCACTAATAATTAATCTGATAAAATTGTTGTATTAAAAGACTTCTAAGGAGATTCCAATGCCTCTAGTTTTTAATGTGTTTTATAGTTAAATACATCTCATATTTAAAATAAAATTATTTTTTTCTTAAACGTATTCATCTCATATTTTTCATTTTCATGATATACATACTTAGCATACTTTTTTGCATGCACATAATACGAGAGCGCCGTTATTGTGTGCGTCACACCTCAAAGCCCCTCTCAAATCATGGATGAGTATTTTCTTGAACATTCGTTGTTAGTGCTCCTTAAAAGAAACAGTCTTTAGATCTTCTTATTCATTGTGGAACGGTGTGAGAAAGGCTTTTCTAATCAATGCATCATATTTTTTGGATGTTTATTGATTGCTTGGGTGTTGCACTCTTTGTTTCCAGGCTTGAAGAGTTGGCATGTCGGCTGTCCACCATGATGGTTCTCAACACCAAACTGTGGTTGTGTCGGTTGCGAGCTCCATGGCCAACCCTCACCAGGTAAAAGCCTGCCTATTCCAGAAAACTCTCCTGGTGATACTTCATAGCAGTCTTTATTTGGTTTTAAAATTATTCAAAGTCAAATGGTTAGGATGAGATGAAGGGCTAACGTTAAGTATTAAAGTAGTTAGTTGCTTGTTCATAATTATTTCATTTATGATCTGTGAGATTTTCTAGTGCTGAAGAATGAGGATATTTTTAAGGGTTACTTGGCTTGGACAAATAACATCTACAACCAAAAGCTTTATGATACTCTAGTCCAGATTTTATACAGAACAAAAAAAAATGTTTGGAATGTCATTAATTTAAGCTACCTTCCTTTTATCCAGGTGAACAATTTGGGCCAGCAGCCCCATCAGCAGGCTGCACTGTTGCAACAACAGCCGCAACAGCAAGCTGCCGTGATGCAGCAACAGCAGGCCACAATGCTGCAGCAGCAGCCAAACCAGCAAACGTCCATGCTGCAGCAGCAGCCAAATTCACAAGCAACAATGTTGCAGCAACAGCCCAATCAACAAGCAACAATGCTTCAACAGCAGCCAAATCAGCAAGCTACTATGATGCAACAACCGAATCAACAAGCAACACTGCTACAACAGCAACCCACACAGCAAGCTACACTTTTACAACAGCAGCCAACACAAGCTACACTGCTGCAGCAACAGCCAACGCAACAAACTACATTACTGCAGCAGCCAAATCAACAAGCCACAATGCTGCAGCAACAGCAGCAACAACAGCAGTTACAAGGACAACAGGCAAATGCAAACAACCAAACTCCAGGGATGTCGGCTATACAAACCATCTCTGGACAGCAAATAAGGTATAATAACAAAAAAATTATAAGTTTGAGTATATATGTCACATTTGATTCTGAGATCACCTTAATCATGATGGAGTACATTCAGGCATGCCAATAAAGGCTACAAAAGGTGATACCCGCATGGAATTGTAAACCTATGAGAGCACTGAATAAAAGATTTGGCCTTTATTTGAACCAAAATTCATTTTTCTTTTGCGATTAAATTAAACAAAGCTTTCCAATTTTTATAAGTCTTCACTAAGTGTACGCCATCTGCCAAGAACATGTAACCATGCTGGTTCAATACATTTGCAAGAAAACCTTTGAGACATTAGAGTATTGTGTGCCAATATATTGATGCCAAGAACCAAAATCCATATTTATTTAAACCATACATCACTGTATGCAAAATATACCCATGACCTTGTGTGATTAAAATGTAAATTATCTTCACAGTGCGGCTGATTGGCCCCATGGTCGCGTGCAAGTCTTGCAACAAACTATTCCCAACCAGGCAGGCTTCATGCAAGGCATATATGGCAACCAGGGAAGCCAGATCCTCATGCCTGGCAACATTTCTCTGCATCCTTCACTCAGCCAGCAACAGCAAATACAGGTAACTTTTTTTTCATCCGGTTTCTTGAAGTGGCTGGTGTGTGGTCGGCTCTCTCACTTTTGATAATAAACATGTTCCACTCGCTACATGAGACCCTTACGGGGACAACACGCAAGAAATAACACTATTTGTGTATCTTAAATGTGAGTAGTTGCAATTTGCATTCATAACTAAATAATTTCCAAAATGTTTGTTAGCAGTTGACTGTCTATACAGGATCCCAGCTGCTGCAAGAGTTACACATCTGACCTCTTAGCCATCCAATGTTAACAATATTAAGCAATTATAGTTTTGATAGCTTAGGTAAATTAATCTACACTCCAAGTTAGATTTCTATATTATCTTCTCCATGGATTCTGTCAGGTACACCCTATGTTGATGATCATTTGGGAGATAGCCATTTAATCTCCGAAAGGTCCAAACAAATCCTGTTCACTTTTTATCCTAGTCTATTTTGGAAAGTTTCAAGGCCAAACAAACTGTTTCTTTCTCTTCATGACAATCTGAAGTACTTCATATTGGTCTTATATGTGTTTGTATTAGGTCTTTGTAACAATTTGAATGTTTTAATAAAAATAAAAATCCCATCTGATCTTTTTCTGATGTGTATATAAAAATACATATTTAAGACAGAGGTTTGAGTCCAGGTTTTTGTCTTAGAAAACAGTAGCCTTACCAAATAATCTTTCAACCAAAGTAATCTAGAAGTCTCTTATAATTTATAGTTGCAAAGTATCCATTAGGTCAATAAAATAAGCCGTGTATAGCTAAATCTTTGATTTATTTTTCAGCTTATCACTTCTAAGGGTTTTGCTGGTGGTCAGATTGCTCCTCAAATGCTTTCCACACAAGCCAAACCAGTGCTGCAAGCTGGACCGGGTGAGTTCAATAATCTCTACATACATCACAATAAATAGAGCATCACACTTACAATTTTCCATAAATTTTCTGGCTAAGAAGTCCCGACTGATGCTTAGAAAGTGTCTACCATACCCCTCAAGTTTGGTGTATTCTTTCTGCGATCAAGAATTTACAATGTAAGTCAGGAGAGCACTTCTGAAACATAAAACTGTAGTTGTGCTGCCTTTTTACTAAGGTTGGTCGGAGTGTATTAATCTTGCAGTATAGTTTTCATACATCTTCTTGATTGGACTGTATTGAGTTTTCCCCATTGATAACCTAGTCAATCTCATTTAGAACCCCGTACATTTGCATATACACAGTAATGATTCTCTATTTCAATTTATGTGGTCAGAGTGTCCTAAAAGTAAAAAGTTTTCTAAATCCCTAATTGCACCTGTAGATTATATGACCCTAACTATGTATTGAAAAATCATACGTTGTACTATCCAACGTCTTTATTTGACCTTTTCAAAGGTTTTCCCTTTTTGTTGTTTCCCATATTAAATTGTGATCAATAGTTCTAGCTAACTATACCGTACAAGTATTTTTTAATTGTAATTTTCTCTATAGAAGAACAATATTGAACTGCAATTCTATTGATATCTTTAGTTAATTTTTCAGGTCTAACTTATCAGGATCAAGGTTCTTACATTTTTTATAAGATTGAAAATTTCAATTCTGTCGTGAATTGTGTATTGTCAAAATTATGTTGCTTTTTAAGAGTTTATTTTTAGTGTACTTGCCGTTTCATTTTAACTGATTTATTTTCTTAAATATGTAATACTTCCTAAAGTGCTAAAAGGGTTTTTCGTTGGTAACTCATGCCACAATGCTACATATTTTAACTTGTTTTTATTGATAGACAAATTACTGGGGTCTTGGTATAAGATTTACATGTACTGGACTACAATAGTTAGGATGTCTGTTTACCGTGCAAAATACGTCTGTGTCACTTAAGACCTGGGATTTATTTTTGCCCTGTTCTGGAATCACTTGCAAGGTGTGTGAAGCCTTGATGAAAGAATGAGCATCTGTTCTTCTAGAAACAATCAGGTCTAAGATAATCATTTGAATTATTATAAAAATAGGTGTCAATTATGTCAGGTGTTATGTTAGGTGTAAGTTGAAAAGAAATGACATAAGTGTAAGTTAATCTGTTGTTATATGAAATGAAAATGATTTCAGAACTGATAATGTTTTTTTTACATATGATGAAAGAAACACTTTACAAAAATAACTCATCACAAATCATTGTAAATCTAAAAACATTTACACCGAGGTGTATGATATAGAAAGGTGGGGAATCTTGTATGAAGCATAATGGAGATGGTTGATGGCCTGCGTGCCACTTGATCATCAATAATCTTAATTTCATAGGTATATTAACCTTTAAGATTCATATTAAATGCATGTGGACATGCATTTTATTTCCGATTACACATCCTGCATGTGTACTTACAAAATAAAGACCCAAATCTAAAACAAACATAAATCCGCAACTTTTGCTGACTTTCCCTGATATAAGAAAAGTGAATCATACTTCATATGATTATAGTTTGTACAAACATTGCTCGCAGCGCCTAAGCAATGTAGAAAATAGCTGATTTTTGTTGGACCAATAAGTGAGCTGCATTTTTTGACAACCAATAAACTGACATACTTGCGCCTTTTAAAAAGGAACAGAACGGCAATCAACCAGTGGGCATACCTTAAATTGTATTATATTTTTCTTACTGTACACTCAGGATGTATCTTTTCTCTTTTTATATAAGCGAATCTCTCATTTTCTATTTATACTGCTATGTCGGAATTAGTTTTTTTTGTTTCCAAAATTTTTATCTTGAATTTTAAACCATATATATATCTTTGTCAATATATTTTATGTTAATAGCTTTGAAGCATGATTGTTGTTGATGCTGTTTTTAATATGAATGATGTATAGTTCCTTTCTTTAGCATAGTAACTTGTCCTGTATTGTTATGTCATATTTTTTGTAATGAATTCAATATCTTATTTGTTATCATCAAGGAAAAACAAATTCAGCCATGGCTTATTGGACTTAGTAGTCTTAAAATCAAGTTGGTTACTTCAATTTCGTTTTCGAACGCTTTGTTAATGATGTACCTATAAAATATGTTTTGAGCTTAAATTTTTTACTTAAAACTATTTTCACCAATAAAAGGTGAGTGAACAAGTAACATTCATTAATTTGAAAAAGAGGTGACATTGGCAAAGTGAATGATTTTTGACATTATGGGTTTTCAGCCTCATACCATAGTGTAAGTCAAGGAACATGGCATATTTTTTCTAAAACAGATGTTATTCATACTTCCAGATAATATTATGGGCTTATTAAACCATTGAGAAATGTAAGCTTTGTAATAATTTGAATTGAAAAACATTACATGAAGATGTGGATTGTATAAAAATGTGGGTGGAACTGTGTGAGCTGAAATGTAAAGTAAATCCTTGAGAAACGGTTAAACCTAAATGAACTGTTATATACCAGTATATGGCCGTAAACTATCAAGTTTAAAATAAAGTGTATTTTATCTTTTTTTTCAGCTGGCCACTAGACATTATTCAAAAAATGATTTCATTTATGTCTTTCAAAAAATTTACAACAAAAGACAATTTAACCTCTAAGGTAGTGAGTTTTGGTATGATGTAAATATCTATACGGAGTGAGTTTTTATATAAAGGGTTAAAATAAAAAAGTATTATGTTTAACGACTTCAACATAATAATCAAAAATAAAACTTCCCATTTTTCAAAGAAAAAAAAATTAAAACTTACCATTTTTCAAAGTTTTTATTGAAAAATCCTATGTTTATTTCAGGTGTCGTCAACTATTGGTTGCGGTGTCAAAATATTCGTACACTAGTAAAATAATCTTCACTTCACTAAAAGTAATTGAAAACTTACACTTACAAAATAATTAAAAATACATATAAATACATAGATGAAACACAAAACATGACTAATAATGTTTTTTAGTGTGGTAGGCTTTGAAACATGGATGTATACACAAAGCGACGTTGCACACTTCACACATGAATTTTGTGTCTTTTCGACACTTTGGTCGTACAGTTGTATGACTGCACACGTGACACTTTCTTTGGGTCCTGCTTCCTTGTGCCTGTGTTCGGGGAACAGGGAAGGGGAAGTGCCTTTCCGTTAGTCGTAGTGGCACACCCTCAACCCTTCTTCCTCCTGATGCATTCGGTTTACGCGCTTCTTGTCTTCTACGTTTAGATGTAGACGGCTCAGGGTCATCTTCTACCTCTGACGATGAAGATTCATCAGAAGAACTATCAGACTCAATAGGTAAATCGTCGATATTTTCGTATAACTTTTCATCTTTGCTTTCAACCAAAGCATCGAAGATGTCCTTTTCACTTTCCCTATGCGACATGATCGTAAATTGAGGGACAGATAATTTATAAAAGAAAAATTACAACACAAAAATTCCACAACACAAAGTTACGAACGGGCTTTCGCTATCAAATAGTACGTAAATAAAGGTATGCAAAGAATAAAAATATTGTCAATAAAACACAAAAACACCAAACAAAATATGTTTTTTTAAATTAAACCGTGTTCAAAAACTTTCAAAAAGTGATCACCAAACAATTTACATAAGAAAAACTATATAAAAATGCAATTTTCGCGGGAGAAATATACGTATACGTGATGACAAGCGCGCACGTGTTCAAACTGGTTTCGAACACCACGAAAGATGATTGTGACGTCACACATACTTTGAAATCGCTTTTGTAAAGTCGATAATACCGCTAACTGCGTTTAGTTTTTAAAATATTAGGGGGGAAAGCCGCTAGATGCCGTTGGTTAATCCATTTCTGACGTTTACTTATGAATAAAGCCTGTATGACCACAACCGTACCGGTACGGCCATACTTCGATTTGCAATGACATTTACCGCCGTACGGGTACGGCCATACTACCTTAGAGGTTAAGAAATGCTCTACTTCTTTTGACCAGTCCGTAGTCTGGTGTTTAAAACTACGGACTCGTAATCGGAAGGTCGTAGCTTTGAATACTGATGGAGCGCAAAAAAAGATTATCCTTTCATTTTTTTGCCACTTAATTGTTTTGTTGTTTGTGTGATTTGAAGTGTTTGTTTCATCTTCAAGCTGGTTTCCCTGGGTATACCATTCCAACCACCCAGAACCAGACATTCCTGCTGTCTCCGCTGAGTGTGTTCAGCTCGCAAGGCAACCTGGTGGGCACCTCCATGCCCATCACCTCAACTCCAACACAGGCAAAGGCTGGAGAGTACACCCCGAAGGTGAGGTCATCTCACTGATCACCAGCTTAATGTTTTCATTCTATGTAATGTTGCCACTTTTTTTTTAATAGATTTGTGAAGAGGAATGCACTTCTCCAACCTATTTTGCCTGGCCAGTTGTCTTCATGCGAAAGCAGAAGCTTGTGTGCATGCAAGGCATCTATTGAACCAGGGTCGAAGTTTTTGTTCAATAGGACAAGGCTGGGCTCGACCTGACGTTTTGCCTAATCCGAGCCTTATCCCATCGACTTTTATTCTACCAAATTTTGTTGTTGAATTAACAAATAATGAGTATAACCTGTTGCGGCCTCTCGAAGGGAACAGAGCTCTGACGAAGATACACAGAGTGGTGACGTAATGTAAGCAGAAAAAATAATAAACTATGGGCTACGGTCAAAGCCGGAAGAACAATATAAAGCAACTGAATCTGGCTATGAAAGCCAAAAAACATCTATATTACGTTAATATAAACAGCCATTTATATTTATGAAACCTTTTACACTAATATGTTTTACGTTTTGTTTATTCAAACCTCTTATACACAGATCTTTATTTGAAATTAATGAAGTAAAAATTAAAAACAAAGTTTTTTCTTTGCTACTTGAGTTTTAATTTCTTCAGTGTTTTTTTCTAGATTTCTTGATTGACTCATTTTGAATTAGTGACCTCGAAGTCTGTAAATGTAAGGTATAAAGAGCACAATAGTGTGTTTAGAGTCTCTCTGAATATTCTGAAATTGCTTATCATCGCATCCATGGGATTGACCATACATTTGGCAATGGCGATGTAAGGGTCCAAAACTCGGAGTAGGTACAGATACAAAAAACTAATACTTTAGAAATTATAGAAAATTGTAGATATAATCAGTATGGGAACCGTCTAAATGTACAAATCCCTGCAGCTTGACGCCTATTAATTAACCCTTCCCTCCCCGTCATAGTTCTGCCCCGTAATACTTTATTCTGAATACACTCATCTAGTTCTTAGATGTATTTGTTAATCAGTAATTATTATCTCTTGAAAATGATGGGTTAATAATGTCGAAAGCACTCTGCACAGTTAATATTTTTTTCTTTATCAAACCTCTTGGAACATTCTTTATTATTATTTTGTTTTGTTTGTATTTTTTATTTATGTTGATTTTGTTGTTTTTTGTTAGAAGATCTTACAGAAGACCGCTGGCCAACCCGGGTGTGTCCAAGTATCTCAAGCTCTCCTCGGAGCTCAGACCAGTAATGGCCAAATATTCAGCTCTCTGCAGGTGCGTTCTGGGGGCATTCAAAGAACTTCTAAAACCACGACAACTCAACAGATTTTCTAAAAATCCATATAGGACAAATGCTAAAGTTCAGCCACAATATATAAATGAGTCCTGTAGAATCAAAGGTGGCAAAAAAAGGCTAATTAAATTAAATAAATATATGGAAGTTCAATAAATCATATTCTCATCATTTTCATAGAAGTAGGAGTATTGTTCACATTTTTATAAAAAAATCCTAGACATCCCGCCTTGACAATATACAAATATTACAATATACGACATAGAAATACACCCCAGATATACTAGACAATAAGATGATTCTTACGTGTGAAGACAATCCACCAAAAATGAGTTATTAAGTATAAATTTATGAGGATAGGGAAAACGCCATACAACTTTTCTTAAACATAAATGTTTTTAAACAAAATGTACTTGGTTATCTGGATTATTTATCAGTTTCTGCTTATAATTTCATTGAATACTTATCATTTTAAAGGTTCTCAAGAGAAATATTTTTTATGATTCACATTAAAACCATGTTAGGCAGTTCTCTTAAAAAATAACATGATTTTTTACAATTTCTCTTGTTTACAATTTCAATCAAAGGTATTGATTATCTTTACAGAGTCCAAGTCAGGGAGTCCATTTTGCACCGTGGCAGCTGCCTCAAGTGTGGACCGGAGGCATCCAAGGGGCACCCATCATAGCTCCCAATCAGATCTTCATCAGAGGAACTGGTCAGCCTGAAAATGGCAGCAACCATATGTTCATACATGGCAACAACACAACAAACACTTCAGCACAAAGTAAGTTCCACTATTCAATTCAGCACATTTTTTAATATGGGGCCGTCCATAAATTACGTCATCGATTTTGGCCGATTTTCGACCCCCCCCCCCCCTACAATCATCCTATAGTCATTATCTTATGACCCTGCCCCCCCCTCTTGCTGTAATAATGGATGAGCTTAATAATTAATAATGTTATATTACTTACATAATATTTTGTATTTTCTGTAGAAATTGGTATTTACAAGAACGACGTCACTTTTGGTACTCGTACATTTGCCATCATCCGCAGACCAGACTCCCCCCCCCTTAATTCGAATGACGTAATATATGGACAGCCCCTATGCTCTTAAATATACACTGGCTTACGTAAATTAAATTCTTTTTTATCTATTATTTTTCCACAATAAATTGCTGAATGGAAGACAGCATCTTTATCTTGTAAAATAAATGTATCCTTTTCATCAAAACTATAATCAGTTCACAAATACATCACTAAAGTGATTATAATGCTTTTTAATTTGTTTTATTGCTCCGTTCCAGGAGATTTTTCAGGTAGCTGAAGCACAATTATTCTATAATTAAGGTTACTTACAAAAGATGGACCTTGTAGAGCTTTAGCTTCCTTGGAGATGTATTTCACATGGTTTATATAATCTTGTGCTCTCTGATCTCAAAAATATCCATAGCTGAACATAGTTAGAAAAGGCGACACATTGTCTATACGGGTAGAACCACCAATTTTGCCAGAAGTCACGAAAAAGGGTTGAAGAATTTTTCACGACGGTGACGTGAAAGTGACGAAAACTTTAACGCTACGGTAGCGTGAGGGTGACAATATATGATGAAAATATATTTAAATATATTGTTAGATAAGGACAGTATTCCCTAAATTTGTATGAAAAGTAACTGGCATATTCTATGTAAACTGGCCTTTACAAGTTGACGAAGAAGAAGTGACGAAAACAATCACGCCACCACAAAAAAGTAGCGAAATATAGTCGGTCGCGTTAGTGTAAATAAAGATTACTAGTATTTAAGTCATTGTGATCAATGATATTCAATAACCAACGTTTTTGTAACCTAGAGCACTATAGATCTTGGATAAAATCCAAACTTACCTTTGTAAATTTCACCAAAACGTGTGTCCCGAGGAACTGATCATTCTTCCTCACGACGAAATTGACAAATTACTGATGACATATGACGTTCATGTTTTGTGTGTTTTATAAATCATTAATTGTTCCCAGTCGGAAACAACACACATCAATACGATTCACGTACGAATTGACGACGGAAATGGTCACGTTAATGAGGTGTCAAAAAAGAAGTAAACCACATAAAATTATTCGAGCACAGAAAAAAATAGGTTACAGTGCTTGTATCCTTATGAAAAAAGGCTAAAAAAAAAAAAAAAAATTTAAAAAGGCTAGCTGATTATATGCTATTGCCGGAAAATTCAATATTTAACATAAAAAATACCTAAAAGTTTACAAAAATGTTAGTCAAAGTCAGTCCCTCTCAAATTTCACCGGCTTTTTACTCAAATTTTACCCGCTTTTTAAGGAAAGCATTAGAATATTTCTGTAAATAGAACTAAATTCTAAAATGTTTATACATGCCATTTAAGAGGATGAACTACTTATTTCAATTCAAATACTTCAAAAACAGTACTAGTTAATATTTTTGAGAAACTTTACTAGACAAACTTTGGAGTAGGGCAAATGTGGCAAAATTGGTAGTGGATGCGCGCACAGCACGCGCGAGCGAATCTCACGCACGCCACTGCGCCGATGTTTCTTATTTGAGTATCTTAATTACTTTCGAGGGCTCCTCAATGCGAGAAATGATCTGAGGAGTCTCGACGACGACGATTGGGGGCGCAACTGCTCCAAACTCTCGATCGGGACAAAAGGAAGGAAGGACCCAAGGAATTTGCCACCTACCTCGTGTCTCCCGTCATCCAGCTTGGATCGACTGCAGTCGGCTCCCGTTGTCCAAAAGGCGCGCTCAAACCACACGGCTCTTGAGGACACAAAACACACAGAAATGTCCAAACTTGCTATGGACTGCACAACGGTTAAATTCACGACGTTTTCGAATTTCACCCACGAAGTTTTTATCGACAACCTTCTTGCTCCAAGATCAAAATGCAAGTGGCAATATGTGGGTCGGTAAAACAGATTTTGGATAATAATGGTGAAGTTCCAGGATAAGGAGGTTAATTTGAGGAATGATCGAAAGATGGCGCTTTGGCGTGAACATCCCCCCGGGCTTGAAAGAACCCCTTCTTTCAAACATTGCTCATCCCTGCCTCAACACCCCACACCACCACCCGCATCAAGCAGCCCTCGATTCTGATTTACCTACTCACAACTACCTATTACAAAACGAAAACGAAAAATTTAAGATAGATGCCGAATCTTTTTGCACCTATACTTATATCGACACGAAACAAGTGGACTGTAATATCTAAATCTAAATCAACGAATCGAAAATATACGAGTATATAAGTAGCTTAACTTATATCAAACAAAAAAAAACGACGAAAATAAACGAAAATCAAAAATAAAAAATAGCAAAAACCATTTCAAAAAACAATCTATTGAGTTGGTAGAGGAAAGACTTTAACTACCGGTCTACGATATGTACCGAATTTTGTTCGCACCTCTACTACTCGAACAACTCCTTCCGTACCCGGGAAAACCTCCTGAACAAACCCTATTGGCCAGTTCAGCGGTGCGCCCGTTCCATTATCCAATATTACGATGGAGCCGTTTTCAATCGATTTATGGTATTTATCCCATTTTTTTCTCACCCGAATGGTGTTTAAGTTTTCCGTTCTCCAACGCTTCCAAAACGACTGCACTAGCTGTTCGCACCACTTCTTTCTTCTGACCAAGCTTGTGCCTCCATCACTGGTCGGTCCCACAGGTAACGACTTTAATGGAGTTAAGGTCAAAAAATGAGCCGGCGTCAGAGCTAATGGCTCAGCCGGATCTCCACTCAACACTGTCAACGGACGGGAGTTTAGTATGCTTTCAATTTGCACGAGCACCGTCAACATCTCCTCGTAAGTTAACAGCTGCAATCCGACTACCTTTGCTAAATGAGACTTCACACATCGTACTCCAGCCTCCCAAATACCTCCAAATTGAGGAGCGGCGGCTACATTGAAACAAAACTCAATACGATGCTCTTGGAGCTCATGCGCAGATCGTTCGTTGAATTCCTTTGAATCCAACATTTTATAAATAGCATCTAATGAGGATTTGGCTCCAACAAAATTAGTACCTCGGTCGGAATATATAACGCATACTGGTCCGCGCCGGGAAATGAATCGTTTCAATGCACTCAAAAAAGCATTGGCACTAAGATCAGGGGCCAATTCCAAATGGACAGCCTTTGTTACAAGACCAACGAATAGACATATGTATGCCTTAATACTTCGGACGCCTCGGCGCCAATAAGTGATAATAGCCAGAGGGCCTGCATAATCTACTCCGGTATGACAGAAGGCCTTGGCTTCTCTCACTCGAAACTCCGGAAAATCTGCCATCAAGGGGAACTCATTTCCCGTCTGCAGATTTCTTCGATGCCAATGATCAATCATAAGATTGACCACATGATCGCGACGAGGTAAAAGTATTGGATGATGCTTATCATATTTTATATTTGCATTTGATAATCGTCCACATACTCTTATAGCCCCATCTTTCAGGAAGGCTCTCAACCTTCTAAAAGCGGGTTTCTCTTGTTTTCTGAAATTCAACAATTTAATTTCATTTCCAAAATGCCGAGATTGTACATTCTGTATAATCAAGTTTTCTGCCGCTTCCGAATGCGGCATCTGGGGAACCTCTTCTAATTTAAAGAACTCTAAGGAATTGGAGGGAAGCGTGTCTACCAAGTGAAAGGCTTCCACCTCGTTTGCTACTTTCTCTATGGCTGGAGCCTTTCCTACTATTATAAAGCCGAGTGCAGTTTCTACTGCTACTGGCTCCCCGGCAGATCTCGATACCGTTTTAGCACGTAGGATTCTTGCAAAAATGTCAGCTCCCAAAATGACATCTACCTTTGCTGGTATATCATATTCATTATCCGCAAATGGGATTCCCTCGAAATAGGTCAATTGTGATCTATCAATTTTCGCAGTTGGCAACTTATTTGTTATGGTGTCTACAACCAACGGTTCGATTTCAAGCTCAAATGTTTCGTCAATCCTTGATCGAATTGTCAAAGATGTGACGCCCTTTATTTTGCTTTGACTATTTCCCACTCCAGAAACAAATTTATTTTTAGTGGCTACAATAGGCAAAGCCAACGACTTAGCGCACTCCACCGTGATGAAATCACGCTGTGAAGCGCTATCAATTATTGCCCGAATAACTTTGACATGTCCATTTTCATTCTTAGCAGTACACTTTGCCGTACCCAAAAGTACAGATGAAAATGGATCCGAGTCCGACCCGATCTTGCGCTCTCCAACAGAGCACAATGCCACCGATACAGGATTGCTGGTTGGCGACTCCAACGCAACATTTCCTTCGACGTTAGCACCAGTCGCCTTTACTGGCGTGCTAGCGCCCTTAAAATGCAATAGAGTATTATGATGGCGTGCACACACAGTGCATTCAATATCTTTGCTGCACCCGCGCATCATATGTCCTGGCTCTAAGCATTTTATGCATAATCTATTTTCTTTTACAACGTTAAATCTACAATTAACATTCATTCTCTTAAACTTTGGACACTCTGACAATCGTCCATGATCTTTAAGACCACACAAAAAACATTTTATCGATTCTCGAATACTCACAAATGATTTCACATTGTTGGCTTTATACGAACGTGAAACAGAAGACGATGACAATGAACCTTTACGAGGCTGCGTGTGATCTGTCAAACCCAATGTTTGACGAGAACGCTGCAGTATCTGTGCTTGCTTTCTAACGAACTCTATGAAATCTATACATTTAGGCATACGACCGCCTAAATTTTGGCTCCATTCTGTCTCAAAAGATTTCACTGTCTCGAAGCCAATCTTCTTGCTTCCAATATAAATAAGCAAAAAATCCTCCAAGTTTTCAATTTGTAACTGCTTCAATGCCGCGACGTTTGACGAGACAGCATCTATAAAAGTTTCTAAGCTTGAGGGTGACTGTTCAACACGATCTACGCTAGGTAGTTTGAACAGTTTCTCTAGATACGAAGTGGCCAACATCCTTTTATCATTGTATTTATCAATAAGCGCTTTCCACAATACCACATAATTTTCTGCCGATGGTACAATCCCATGACAAAGGTTTAGAGCTTTTCCAGAAAGTTTCCCAATCAAATATTGAATTCTCT
Source organism: Agapetus fuscipes (assembly GCA_951799405.1). Lineage (NCBI taxonomy): Eukaryota > Metazoa > Arthropoda > Insecta > Trichoptera > Glossosomatidae > Agapetus > Agapetus fuscipes. Next base: position 13,537,500 of record OX637332.1, on the reverse strand, counting down.
CACTATCAGAGAGATCCTCATTTTCATGAACTACAGTTCGAAATGATTCATAAAATAATGGCCACGATTCTATTTCCCCATTAAAACTACATAACTCCAGTTTCGGCAAATTGAATCTCTTCTTTGCAGTCCCCGATTTTTCGACAGCTGGACTAATCGTTTGTAATTGATTAACCCGGAACTTTATTTTTGTATATAACTCTTCAACTGACATTAGAGAATTATAATTGGGAACACTCTCCGCAGAAACCGACAGCAGTTTATTTCGTTCATCAATAGTGTTTATGAAATCGGCACGTAGAATATCGATTGTAAAACTGTTAGCCAAAAAGTCATCAATTTTTACAGGATCATTATTTAAATTCCTACTTTGATCGAATATACTCTGAATTCTCCCGTAAATGGCCGTCAGTTTGCTTTGTAAAAGCTGAACAGCATATTCTTGATCTTCTTTTTTAGCCATATTTGGTTGTATATATCAAGAATCCAAAATATCAAAAAGAAGAAAAAGAAAAATAATAAACAATAAGTGTAAACAAAAACTCTGTTATGAATGATAATATTCCTTTGACCTTGAATATTATGTAAACAAATGTCAAAATAAATTCGCAAATCAAAACAACTATTATTTTTATTACCTCATTAGCAAGTAGGTACCTACCGATTGATGATTTCAAAAATTCACATAAACAGTTAGGTATATAAAGGGAATTTAATTTAAACAAATGACCTCTCCAGTACCAACCTTCAGATTTAAATCTGTACACCGATTATTGTTACAAATTTTATCTCATCTACCCAAAGCTAATATTATGAATATAAAAATACGATTCTGTATAATCTATTCCAATATCTATATCAAAAACTAACTATTCAAATTAAGTACACCAAATGAAGAAACCAAAATATTTTACTGTCCAATTAACAGCAAAATAACACAAATCCGGTACGATAGGACCAATGGATGCGCACGCAGCACGCGCGAGCGAATCTCACGCACGCCACTGCGCCGATGTTTCTTATTTGAGTATCTTAATTACTTTCGAGGGCTCCTCAATGCGAGAAATGATCTGAGGAGTCTCGACGACGACGATTGGGGGCGCAACTGCTCCAAACTCTCGATCGGGACAAAAGGAAGGAAGGACCCAAGGAATTTGCCACCTACCTCGTGTCTCCCGTCATCCAGCTTGGATCGACTGCAGTCGGCTCCCGTTGTCCAAAAGGCGCGCTCAAACCACACGGCCCTTGAGAACACAAAACACACACAAATGTCCAAACTTGCTATGGACTGCACAACGGTTAAATTCACGACGTTTTCGAATTTCACACACGAAGTTTTTATCGACAACCTTCTTGCTCCAAGATCAAAATGCAAGTGGCAATATGTGGGTCGGTAAAACAGATTTTGGATAATAATGGTGAAGTTCCAGGATAAGGAGGTTAATTTGAGGAATGATCGAAAGATGGCGCTTTGGCGTGAACAGGTAGTTCTACCCATCTATCTTTGCTTTGGCTTCTTTATAGTCTTAATCTGACAGGCCTTAATGACTCTACATTTCATTTACATTTAATTCATGTACATTTCAATCACTGTATTTTTGTGTAAGCTAAAAAGAGTATTTAGTTACAAAACAATTTTATTGTTGCTCATGTTTTTGTTTTTGATATTTTACTTGTTTTTGATATTTTACTTGTTATTGATATTTTTTCCATATTTCGCACTTCCAATATGTTGTTGATGTTAACTTTAGGCTCATAATTTTTCAAGAATTAAAATTTAGCGTGGACAGACATACTTAGAAACTGTCTGCTTGTGAATGTGCAAAAAAAAATGTATATTTGGAATTTTAACTCCCTTGACTTATAGTTTGGTATGAGGCTGACCACCCATGCTGTAAAAAAATATTTACTTTGCCAATGTCAGCCCTGTTGCAAGGAAGGATGGCAAAAGTTGCTGGACTTATATTCATTGGAGGTTTGATTTTTTAATTGTGAGTAAATTCCTTGACTTATAGGTTGGTATGAGGCTGACCACCCATACTGTAAAAAATGGTTCACTTTGCCAATGTCACCCCTGTTTCAGGGAAGGTCGGCAAAAGTTGTGGGGCTTATGTTCATTTGAGGTTTGGATTTTATTTGTAAGTACACATTCAGCATTTGTAAGCGCGAACTACACTTGTTGGTTTGTGGGCATACATCTGAGAGCTTTAAATGAATATATCCTTGCAACTTAGATTATAGATTATTATTATAGATAGTACAAATGCAGCTTTTGTAAGCGAGAACTTACACATACCTGTCTGTGGGCATGCATTTAGTATGAACTTTAAATGCTAATATGTCTTTGCAACTTAGATTACATTAAGTAGGTAGAGACTATGTTTTTCACTTTTTAATTGTTGTGTATTTTTTATATCTCAGACTCCCTCACCTTGCCCTGTGCGATACAAACTGTTCAGCACACTCAGAGTCCCGGGCCCACGCCCGTAAAACCTCGACTACCTCTAGAAAACCATGGCAAGCAGCGGCCACTGCCAATCTTACCCTCGTCCAACATCCGCCCAGGAAGCAGCGTGTCCACGCAGACGGGAGTGGCGCAGATTCACAACCAAGTAACCTATTGAAGTATAAACATTGAAAGAAAGGTCACAAAGGACACACACTGAGAGCTGCTGATTTCAACGAAGCTCTGAAGAAAAGCCAACTTTTTGATGACGACCATACCGAGAAGAGAAAGTAAAACACCGGAATCGTCTGATCTTTTTATCGTATTTTGGCCCTCTTAGCAGGGAAAAGCACAATATAGAGGTAAAGTTAGGAATAAAGAAGTGAAATTTATTCAATTTTAAAAATACGAAATTGTGTTTCAAGTTGATCTATGTATTCCTCCAACTCACATTGGTTTTTAAAGGTATTGCTCAAAGGTTTATCTGCCTATGCTGTGCATTTTCCCACTTTTTGATAATGCAGTGGAACCTCTCATAACGAGTAATTTGCATAATGAGCAAAAAAAAGTGAAAAAATTGCTCCCTTAATGAGCGACATTTCGCATACCGAGTGACGCAAAAAGAGGATGTCACATAACGTGTAACGCCATAGAAAAAGCCACAGGAAGATAGCCATAAGAGAATAAAAGTAACTGTAGAAATGAAACTTAAAATCATTGAAAAATGAGAGGGTGGTAAACAAAAAGGCCTGGGTGACCCGTGACATTTTCACTGAAGGGATTAATGGAGTGTCACATTTTCACCAAATTTTAAAGAGACGACTAAAACAAGTGTCACTAGGCAGCTTTCTAGTAAAAATAATGAATTATTATTTTTCATAAATTAATAAATAATAAGCTAGTTTCGATTTAAAAAAATGTTATTATCCAGGTTGTTATGATCATTAATAATTTATTAGGATGTAATTTTATTTGAATAAACATAATTTTTTTTGCATGGATGCATTATCGTGTTTTACATTGATTTATATGGGAAAATTTGTTTTGCTTAACAAGTGTATCACATAACGAGCTTGATTCTGGAATGAATTATGCTCGTTATGAGAGGTTCCACTGTATATAAATTATTTTATTTTAATAATGTTATACTTTGTTCAAACCTTAGTTGTATGTCTGTCTTATCCTCTCTTTGTTGGCATGTATTGATGTATTTATTCTGTCCAGATGAATAAAGGCAAACCGCGAGCCAAGTTGACAGCAGTGACTGGTATATCCACTGCACGGACTGCGCTGAAACAGGATGCTGCCAACCAGACAACTAAACCTGCGGGAACCCCTACACAGATGCAGCAAGCCAATCAGAAACAGCAGTAAGTCAACAATTTATTTGTGAAATGTGTGATTGGAAATAGTTCAAAATGTTTAGATTGAGTTATTTTTACTTCTACATATGATATTTTTTTTAATTTTAGTAGTCAATCATTTGTTTTATGATGTATATTTACCAACAGAGTCATTTTGATGAGCACTGGGCAAATGGCATCAATTCCTGGTGCGATGACACCGGAAAAACTTCAACAGATAAATCAAAAGCAGCAGCAGCAAATGCAACAGCAGCAACAACAACAACAACAGCAGCAGCAACAGCAGCAAGCGCAGCAACAGCAGCAAGCGCAGCAACAAGCTCAGCAAGTTCAACAACAGCAGCAGCAAGCGCAACAGCAAGCTCAGCAGCAACAAGTTCAGCAACAGCAAGCCCAGCAGCAAGCGCAACAGCAACAGCAAGCTCAGCAGCAGCAGCAAGCGCAACAACAACAGCAGCAGCAAGTTCAGCAACAACAACAGCAGCAACAAGCTGTGCTTATTCAACAGCAAGCAGTGCTGCAACAAGTTAGTTAAATCTTTTATCTTAACTGAAAATCCCTAGAAGCAAGGTTAAACGGAGACCTAGGCTTGATATTAACTGCAGGGCTATCAAAGAAGAAAAATAAGAGTACATTAATTATTACTGCCAATATTTACATTTTTTTAAATACGTAGAATGATATAAACACAATATATTTGCCCACATTTCCTTGATATTTTTTGATGACTTAAACATTTTTTTTAAATGATTATAATTTAATTGAAAATTGCAGCAACAGCAAATGATTCAACAACAGGCTCAGCAACAAATTGCAGTGGCACAATACCAGCAACAGGGACAGCCACAACATCAGCTTCAGAACAAACCTATCATGGGTAAGCTAAACATATTATCAAATTATTGTTAAAAGTCTTTCATATTTCATCAGATACATATAGCCACCTCAAAGGTTAAACTGAATAGGTGCAGATTCACTGATTTTAAAAATCATGGATCGAACCTTTATTGTGTGCAACTTTTCAGTCAGTGAACTAATCATAAAACTGCTCATGAAAAAGTTCTTCACTACAGGATTTTCACACATTTTAAGTGTTTTCTCTCATAAAAAATAGGTAAAAAGGTGCATTTATCTCAGAAACCCATGTTAGCTTAATATGCCACTTATTCAGTTTTAACTTTAAGGTATCAATATTTCCTTTAAAAAAAAGATTACTTAAAATCTACAGATTTTGTTGTGAGATTGACAAAAACTTCTCCATAATACTAGAACAAACATAACATATGCCACTTATCGGCACTAAAGTGAAAATATTTTAGAAGTATCTTTACATAATTATCTCCTCACTTGACCATGAGACTCTAAATTTGAAGCAATTTAACCCCCCCTCCTTTGGGTTAATCTTATATATAAAATTCTCGCCTCTAAATGTTTGTGATCAAACTCCTCCGAAACGGCTTTACGGATCCTCATGAAATTTTGTAGGCTTATTTGATTTGTATCAGAATCGGACAACAAGTATATTTCATACAGCCATATGACAGTGGCGTACATCTCATACAGTTCAATAGTTGTTGCCGAACTGAATTAAACACACAATTCATATAACAATAGTCATCTTCTGTTTTTTTTTAAATTCAAATTACGCGCGGTATAGCATATAATAATATTAGGATGATTTATTTGGTGAGCGCTGTTTTTGTGTGTATCACACCTCAAGAGCCCTCTGCGAGCTTGGTCGTCGCTGTAGAAAGCGCCAATTCTCAAGCAAGACCCAGTTGTTGTAAGGTTGGATGGACCTTTCAGTGACCGGTCTTTGGTAAAGGTTTATGAATTTTTCAACCCAGCGAAGAGCACATTCAAAATATAAATGGTATATTTTTGTGCTCCGCCGGGATCCGAATCCACAACCTTCCATTTACGAGTCCAAAGTGTTGCCACTACGGACCGGTCCAAGATGCCAACGACACGCGGTGTACCTGAGCGGTTACCCATCCAAGTACTGTCCGCGCCCAATGTTGCTTAACTTCGGTGATCTATGGGAACCGGTGCTTTCAACATGGTAACGTCGTTGACATATATATCCGCTCCTTGTCACTTCGCTTCACTTCCCCTCTCTCCCTCACACTCCGCCCATCTCGGATAGCGCTAGCGGGGCAGCTCTCGCTTCATTACTATCATCATCATAATATCTCAGTTCCATCTTTAGTTGAACTGAGATATTATGATGGTAATAATGATAGCGTACTCATACAAACTCTCCCAATGCGTGCACGACAGCGTCGCAAAATTATTATGCCGTAAAGGCGATGCCTAAAAAGGGACAACGCAATACATTAGAAATGGTAAATAGAAGAACGAGACACCACTTCGCGGTATTGTGAGAGAGATATACCACGTGTTTATGTACTGTTTTTTGTTAGTTTCTTTAGTTTGGTTACATGACATTTACTTGTTACGTCAAACGAGCTGCCAAAATATATATTTCGGGTTTTTTTCAAGTTTTCTTTTTGAATATAAAAAAAGGAGCTAAAATAATGTAAATAAGGGTGTTTTCGTGATTATTTTTTAAAACTGCGTGTGTGTCTTAAATTATTTTCTTTGAAGTATAAATTAACCTAAAGAAGTCTTGTCATTTGTTGTTCTTTTCTAAACAAATAATGATAAAAAGTAATAATGTTAAAGGTTTGAAATTGTGGTGTGAAATGTCAACTTTTTTTAATAATTATTATTTTGAGGCTGACTACCAGCACTGTAAAAAATGGCTAAATTTACCATAATTATCCTTGTTTGAGGGGAGATCGATAAAAGTGGCAAGTCTTATGTTTCTTTTTTGGATTTTAATTTGTAAGTACACATGCAACATTTGTAAGCTTAAACTTACACATGTATGTTTGTGGGCATACATTTGGTATGAATTTTAAATGTTAACATATTGAAGCCACTTATAGTAATATAGAAGTATTTTTTTTTTACTTTTTAAAGTTTGTGTATTCACACTTATTATATCAAATTATTTTTTATAAGTTTTTTTTTTTTTTAACAGTTTTATTTTCACATATTGCACAAAAGCATTATAGTATATTAAAAGTGATTTATTGCCTTCCAAGTAAGTACCTACCTTATTCTTGACTTGAGTTATTGGAGATGATAGCTTGAAAGCGCGAATAATAAACAAAACAGTGTGTATTGAATAATTGTAATTCAACTGACTGTATCTCCATTCCTCATTTTTATCTTGAAAAGACTTCGCATAATGAAAAAGCTGTCATGTGGACTACGCCAAAATTTGTGCAACAAAATATTTAATGACCTTAAAATTACAACATAAAACATTGATTCTTCTCAGACTTTCGTTTTATGGCAAAGTTCATAGATAAAAATATATATATTGTAGGAAAATTGATAACATGGCAGCCAATGTCTAAAGATCTATAAAATTGGGATTTTATAGATCTTTAGACATTGGCTGCCATGTTAGCAATTTTCCTACAATATACGATTTTACGAAAAGTAGGTATCTAAAATTTCGTTGCCCCTGAAAAAAAACATTCATATCTTGTAAGAAGTTGCTCCTTCTTAGTAAAACCAAAGTTAGCTTTCGATTCTAAACTGATTTGAAATAGTTCTGAGCTTCAGAAGTCGTTGATACTGTAGCGTAGGTACATAATTATGTAATAGCACATTTTTACGATAACTTAATATCTGGGTTTATGGGAACTGAGATAATCCCAAATTGTTGCCTATCCATGGCTAAAAAGCAATGCACGCCACTGCCATATGATTAAGAAGAGCGTACACAGATTTCTTCTATCAGTTTTTTCGACGAAATATTTTTTTTGTATTTTTCTGTTATTAGTCATCATAACATACATACGATCTGAAAATTTCATATTTCGAATCCAACTTTTAAAGAGTTAAACAAAGAGTAAACGTATTGTTCTCTCGATCATCTACCCGTACATTTTTTTGTTAAGAGATCAAGCAATGAATATGCCAGGTGCTTTTATGAAGTACATTAAATGAAGAATTTCGTAATTGGTATTTTTTCAAATCTTTGTAAGAATAAAAAGTTCAAACTTTGTCTTATACCACTTTTATTGTTTTTTTTTTAATCGTTAATAGCGGTTTCAGAACAGCTCCATCTTCATGTAACAAAGAATTACTTTTATTTTAAAAATTTTTTTAGCGGTTATCATCTACCTCACTCCTTTTTTCTCTTTGACTACATCTCATTCTCACACACTCATAATACCTACATACGTTATTTTTCTTTAAAAACTAAAATATTTACTTAAAATTATGTTTATGGCAGAACAACGTTTGCCGGGTCAGCTAGTATTAATATAAAATGCAAAAACATCCATTACCTTTGGCTGACCTTGAAATACTAAACGACACGATGTACTTTAGGATTCTGGGAACAATTTGCCATATCATGGATATTTTGGTGGCAATGGGTGTGTACTTTTTTATAGCTGAGTATAAAGGATGTACAGCTTGTTGCATTTGGTTGATAATAATAGAGCGGACATATCAATTGCATTTGTGTGGGTTTGCATTTGTAAATTGTGAATGTTTTACTTGACTGAATGCCCACTTATATGTGTTCATTCAAATTGTTGAATGGTAATCTTGCAATTATCACGTCCTTTTATATTTTTTCCGGAATTGAAATTAAACTCTTTTATTTTTAGGAATGGCCATTCCGACAATGCAGCAAACTGGAATGCCTGTTGTTTCAATGAACCAAGCACTGCCTATCAACAACATGCCGCAGACTATTTCAATGGTGCAACAAATACATCAGGTAACTTGATACAAAATGTAAAATATATTAACCAGACTGCTGATTTGTTAGAGAGCAAACTTGTTACTAATTAAAAGAAGATGAACGCATACCAGTTTCACATTATTTGAAAACAAAGCTAAAAATATATATAATTCAGATTCAATGAAATATATCGACGGTTAAAAGGAATTAGGCGTTTTAAGCGACGTTTTGGTCAAAAATGAGTTATGAATGCTATCCTACTTAAAATTTTCCTTAAGTAAACAACTGCATTTTTTAAGTATGGTTTTGGTGTAACTGACAAGATTTTGGCTTTTTTTCTCCTAAAGGCGCTTGTGACATAAAAAAATCGTAAAACATCCTAAAAACACAATAGGAATGCCTTTATTTTTTTAATTTTAGAGATGTTTTGATTTTAACAATATGATAAAAAAAAAAAGTTATGCCATTTTTCTGCAAACTCAAACTTTAAACTGCTCTCTTGAACTCAATTCAATTTTCTCGAGCTGAAATTTTGTCGCTTATGCCCTATTACCTTTTAACCATCAATATCATCTTATCTTCTTAGATATTCACAGTACAATCTGCATTTATTTATAGAGGGCTCTTGAGGTGTGAATCATCTAATATTATTATTTTTTAACGAGACTTTATTTAGTAATTTGTACAAGATCATGGTAGGGAATGAATTAACTAAAAGTAGGATTAGAATGCCGAATAGAAAAAAAGGACCTTAACTTGAAAAATTCAAATTTCATACATTTTTGACTAGTTTTTTTATACTAGGGCTAGTGTTTAAGCTTTTGGTTCCGGGCTTGGAAATCCGGTCAACGCTACAAACTCATAATCAAAAGGCTATGAGTTTGATTTGTGGCGGAGCACAAAACGCTGAGCTTAAAAATTTATTGATTTTACCAAAAACCAGTAACAAAAAGTCCATCCAGACTTACAGAAATTGTGTCTTATTTGAGAATTGGTGCTTTGTAGCGCCGACCAAGCTCACAAAAAGTCCGGTGGATAGCTCAGTTGATAGAATGCTTGCATTCCATTCCGAGTTCAAAATGATCTCCAGTTTTGGTGTTTATTTTAAACCCAAAATTAATACTGGCAAGGCTTACTCAGCCTTCACAAGAAATGAGAACCAGCCTTTTCGGGAGTGGGGAAAACCCTTGCTTCAACTGAGGTATTTGACATGAAACCAGCCCCCTTACATGCAAAATAAATAGATTTCACACATCACAGACAACGGGGATAATGTGGTAAGAAGTTGCAATATATGTGCAGCTTATTTGTGTTTTTAATGCTCTTATGAATGAATGAATGCTTTAGGAATGAATGGGTAAAGAAAGAATGTAAGTTGAAAGAGGATGTGAAAGTTAAGGTACAAAAGAATGTGATGAGATGGTTTGGGCATGTGGAAAGAATGAATGATGATAGACTGACAAATTATATATACAGAGGAAGTGTGGAAGGAAAAAGAGGTAAAGGACGACCGAGAAAAGTATGGAGTGATCAGATGGAGGAGATTGTGAAAGAATGGGATGTACAAAGTGAGCTTAAAAGAAGAAAATGCATGAAAAAGGTGATGGATATGAATGAATTGAAAGAGGTATGTAAGGATAGGAAGAAATGAAGGCAGCTCTGCAGAGGCTCTGGCCACCCGTAGCGGAATGGCGACAGAGTTACAGTTATAAGTTGATGATTGAGATGTTATAATTCACATGAAACTGTGATAAGCATTGTTTATAAGGCTATAATTGTTATGGCAGCTTACGGGAATGGCGCCCTCGGGTGCCATCATTGGGCAGCTCGCTCCCCCTGTGGGGGCCGGCACGTCCCAGCCCACAGCACAGATAATGGCACTGCCACAGGTACAGCCAACCTGCAGCACGCAAGTGACCGTTGATGACAATTATAGTCCATGTTGTTTGTTGATTGTATTAGTAAATCTTAATTCTACTAATATTGTATTTATTTTCATACATGTTTAGTTTGAATGCCCTAATTTACATGTTTATTTTTATAGGTGTTGAAGAAGTTAATTACTTGATGAGCTTCCATAAAATTGCTTTTTTTGTTGTGTCTTATTAAATTGGTAACATTTTAGAAGCTATGTATATTTTTTTTAATTCGTCTACAATCTATAATGTTAGTTGCAAAGATAGATTAACATTTAAGAATCACATTAAATGAAATGCCTTCAAGCAGGCACATGTTGGTCCGCGCTTAGAAGTGCAGCATGTGTACTTTTAAATTAAAATCCAATTCTCAAATGAACAAAAATCGTGTGACTTTTGTTGACCTTTACCTGAAACATGGATGACATTGGCAAGGTTAATCATTTTTTACAGTATGTGTAGTAAGCCAACCTATTATTCAAGGAATACAAAAAATAATCTATGTATATTATTTAAATAAATAAGTAATAGACACACCTGATTTTATATTTGAAACTTATACTAAGACCATAAAGTTTAAAAACACTTTTTTTCTAAAACGGCAATCTTTTGTGGAAGCGCACTATAAAACACTGATCTTAAAAACTTCTCATATACTACTCATTAACACAGCAGTAATTTTCTGTCATAATTTAAAATTTGTTATTATTATTTTTCCTGCATAGTGAATACCTTTTTTTATTTCATCTCAGCATTCACTTTATTTTTCTTTGTTGAATTCTAACAGTGCTATTCACAAAACATTTGATCCATGGCTGATCTACGAAACATTATTTCTTTGTAAGGAAAATTCACTGTAGACGGGCTATGGCTTAGCTGTTTGAGAATAACACCGTAATAATATTATGATTACTTTTGTTTGTCATTATTTACTATGTAAAAATTTGGTGATTCTTTTCTTCCCATAAACATTCTAATTATTTTGAACGGTGTAAAGTATATTTTGTACCTTTGTAATCTGCAAGTTTGTACTTCATACAGGCTAAGAAAGAATAATTCAAACAGATTGAGGCCTTTAAATTTCAGATGAAGAAAATTGTCATGCATGAAATTACATTTTCCTCATCCTTAATTATATTGTCCTTCATTGTCGTCAATTGCTTGGAGATTCGATTTTCAAAATCAATGCCTCCATAGCAGATGACACACACTCCCAATGTATAGAGAATAAAATTTTGTATATGAGCTGCAATGCTGCGAACATCCGCGTATGTGTTTGAACCGCCTACTAAAATACACTCATAAACCCTTATAGACCCTTTTGTGTTTATATCGAAATACGTATGAAAATATATTGACATCTAGCGGCAAAATTGGAAAGTTTTTTATACTGTAGATTTTTTGTTCAGAAAAAAAATTATACAAGGGATATTTTCTTTTATTTGATGAAAATTAAAAAAAAAAAAACAAAATAAAAATGGATTTAAATCTGTAATCTAAGTTTCAAAGCTATGTTACATTTGAAATTCATATTAAATGCATTCCCACAAGCAGACACGTATAAGTTCGCATTTACACATGCCCCATATGGACGTACCTACAGCATAAAAACCCAATCTAAGGATATTATGTCGGTTTACAGATGCTATAATATAATCTATAATCAAGTTGCAAGGATATATTCATTTAAAGCTCTCAGATGTATGCCTACAAACAAACACGTGTAGTTCGCGCTTACAAATGCTGAATGTGTACTTACAAATAAAATCCAAACCTCAAATGAACATTAGCCCTACAATTTTTGCCGACCTTCCCTGACACAGAGGTCTATAATCTTAGTTGCAAGTATATATAAAGATTCAAAGCTTATATACCATGCATTCCCACAAACAAACTTTTTCCTGTAACTTTTGCCAACCTTCCCTGGAACAGGGGTCTTATTGTATCTAATCTAAGCTGCAAATATATATATATCATTTAAGATTTATATTAAATGCATTCCCACAAGCAGACATGTATAATTTTGCGCTAACACATGCCGCATGTGGACGTACAATATAAAAACCCAATCTCAAATAACATAAGCCCTGTAACTCTTGCCGTCCTTCCCTGAAACAGGGGTGACATTGGCAAAGTGAACCATTTTTTACAGTATGGGTGGTCAGCCGCATACCAACCTATAAGTCAAGGAACATACATCACAAATTACATTTTTTAAATCAATAAATAATAATATAAACATGGAACCAACATATAAGTCAAGGATTATGATGGAGCAAATTAAAACCGGTTCCGTTTTTTTTTTATTTGCTTTTAGTTTTTTTCTTTTGTTAAAAGACTTAAAAATTTTAAAATTATTTTACAAAAACGGAATTTTTTATTTTACATGTTTTATAATATAACAAATTTTAATGCAAGAAAACTATGTGAAATATACTTACACATTGCCAAATGTGTTAAGGGGTTGGGCTGCGTAGCATCTAGGGGCAGAGCCCCTAGTCATTTTTAAATGCTGCAACTATGAAATGGTATTTTCTCGCATGAAATGGAAATTTTACCTGTTGTAATAAATTCATTGTGGCCTTTCGTTTCTCTTTATCGACTTGTATGGAATACTCTGCTCCTTGTATTGTGTACAATGCATGTAATTTTTGTACCATTTAATAGTTCAGCTGTTGTGAAAGGTATTGTTTCACATATATCAGTTATCCATTAACAAGATTGGAATTGAAAGACATATCCTTATATTATGTCCTTAAGTACAGTTTTTACTATCAAAAGCAAGAGAAAAGCATGTGCTGATCTCACCTGTATCCAGAGAAAGGATATCTTAGTACACTTCAAACTCATTTTGGAATATCCATTGAGACAGAAAAGTAAAAGCACTTGCAGCATTCATAGATACCAGATAATTCTTCATTTATAGTATAAGGTGTGTTAATAAAAGCAACTCGAAGCAAGTCAGTCGACTTTTTTCTAAGTTGATTTTATGAAGAAACTTTACGTCAAGAATGAAATTTAGCACACTGAAATGATATGTCTGTCATCTGTCAGTGAATGAAATAATATAGGAAAACCCAGAAAAACATTTTTCATCATTTCTAAATATTTATCTTGTTTGTGAACAAAATTTATGTGTGCGTTTTTGACTCTTCTATCTACATCAGCAATGAAACCTTTAAGTTTGAACTATTCTGAAAAGCATTTTTTATGTTATCCAGAACAACAATGCTGTTCAGAATCCATCAATGGTGCCACCTGGCCAATTGATTCAAACATCAGCTGGGATGGTTCAAGCTGGCACTCTGCAGCAACAACAAGGACAGCAGCAGCAACAACAACAGCAGCAACAGCAACAACAACAACAGCAGCAGCAGCAACTACAGCAAAACTTGCAGCAGGCCCAAGCGCAGCTGCACCAGGCTCAGTTACAGCAAGCGCAGCTGCACGCCCAGCAGCAGATTCTGGGACAGCAACAACAAACACAGCTGCAGCCCCCACAGAATCCAATCATGCAGGTGTCAGCAACTATGCTGTCACATCAGGTATTTCATTTAAAGTGCCATAGCACTCTCAGAATAGGTAATTCTAATACACCCTTATTGACTCTGGATGCGTTTGCATAACAGACATTCTTGGACGGTGTTTACAATAATTATAACTACACAGTTTAAAAAAATCATTGCAAATAATGTAAGTTCTCTTTTAACGGTATGTGTAATATCCGTTTTTTTTTTAACTGTGCAGTTATAATTATTGTAAATATGTCGAACGACCGTAATTCCAACCTAAACCTTACAATTATTGGACAATGTCAATGCAGATGCAGCTAGGGTGGGATATATGTACGTGGCTGGATAGCAAATGTGATAAAAAACAGGAGTGGAGAAGAATCCTGGATTCAGCCAAGGCCCACCCAGAGCTGTGAAGCTCATGATGATGATGATATTGGCGGTACAAACCAAAATTTAGCCTTGGCCTCTCAAATACTGTAACTCCTCCTATCCCCTGCATTTACTTAAAAATTGATTTCTTATAATCTATTGTGTTTCAGACTACCCAGAATGCCCTGGCATCCCCCCAGGGTCTCCTCCAGCCCCCGCAGAACCCCATGAGTGTTCTGGGGCAGCAGCAGCAGCCGCCAGTGTCTGCTCCACTTCAGTCACCCCTCACTATGTCCATCCCTCCTGATACTAGTACCCTTAAGATAGAGGAACCACAGCCACAGGTTGGACCATTTAGCTATAATATAAGTGGAGATTAAACTAGCGTACACCATTGAAACATTCTAAGGGATAAACTTTTCAGCCAAACCTGTCAACCAAAGACCTGTCACAACTACACAATACTTGGGGCCTGTTGCACCAAACTCCAATCAGACAAAAATCCAAATTAAGTGTGATTTCTCCCATCAAATAAAAAAAATGGTTGCATATACATAGCTGATGTAAATCATCTTTCCTGTTCAAATTCAATCATATTATTACCCACTTCATATTTAACCGAGGTCCTTACCAGAATTAAGCAATCAAATTTGAAGTGTCAATCAAAAATTGATTGGAGGTTGGTGCAACAGGCCCTTAATAATCATGTGAAATCCTATCTTTTCTTGCTTTATCCATGTTGTGTTTCGACACCCAATAATTGCACATGCCATTATGTTTCATAATATATTTTTTTTCTTTAAAACTAAAAAATTCACCAACCGAAATGAATGAAATGCATGCGCACAATTTCGCCAAAGAGAAGACATCTTAGGAATGCAAATAAATTGCACAGAATCTGCACTCGACTTTCTTGCAAAAATTAACCCACTGTATGACGTATGTAAAGCTATAATCACCTGCCAGCTTTTGCAGTTTCAATGAAAATATAATATATCGATGATAAATCAATTTTATTCCACCGCGGTGTGTACCTGCATACCCGTGCGAATATGGAAATAGCCATATAAATTCTTAAGTGAATAAAAATATTTGGATGATTTATTTGGTGAGCGCCGTTTTGTGTGAATCACACCTCAAGAGCCCTCTGCGAGGTTGGTCTTCTCTGGAAAAAGCGCCAATTACACAAGAAAGATCCTCGACTCATAGGTTGGTATGGAGCTGACCTCTGTACTGTACTGTACTGTATCCTGCCACCGTTTCATTAGGGGTGGCCGGTACCTCCGCAGATGCGCCTCCACTTTTTGCTGTCATCACCTTTTTCATACATACTCTTCTCTTATTCTCACTCTGCAGGATCCATTCTTTCGCAATCTCACCTATTTGGTCTAACCATTCTTTCCTCAGCCTTCCCTTTCCGCGCTTTCCTCTAACATTTCCTTTGTACACTTTCTTCGTTAGTTGTTCATCATCCATTCTTTCAAGATGTCTGAACCATCTCATCGTACTTTTTTGTACTTTCATTCTCATATTCTCTTTTATACCACACTCGTTCATCACTCAAGCATTACGTACTCTATCACTCAGTGTCTTTCCAGCCATTGCTCTCAGGTAAGCCATTTCAACCGTACTTACATACTTTACTCAGCTCACATTCATTAAGCCTCACTTCCACCAACCAATATGCCATTGTGGACCGCCGATCTCATATTCTTCGTAAGTTTCCTATTCCTTGTAATGCTTCCAATCGTTTCCATTACACTTCTTCCTCTACTAGCGCGCTTTTCCAATTATTTCGTCAATTTCGCATTCGACTCAAACTTGCTTCCCAGATAATCAAATTCTTTCACGACCTCCACTCTTTTTTCATTCAGTCTTATCTCAATTTTCTCGCATTTCTCAGTCCTCCCAAAGTGTAAAAAATAATTCACTTTGTTAATGTCACCCCTGTTTCAAGGAAGGTCGGCAAGAGTTGCAGGTTTTATGTTCATTTGAGATTTGCTTTTAATTTGTAAGTACAAATTCAGCATTCGTAAGCGCGAACTTACACGTACCTGTTTGTGGGCATGCATTTCATATTAGTTTTGAATGTTTATATTTCATTGCAACTTATATTCTAGATTATTATAGATGGTCATTGAACCCTTCTGTATGCAAACTAGGACTTTGTATGGTGGGTAAACTTTTTAGTTATATTTTGAAAAAGTAACGATTGATTATTATTGGTATTTATAAAATTTTAAGAATCGCAGCCTTTTATCTATTTTTAACCCTTTGACTACCAAGAAAATTGCTAATACATTTTGTATGGAAAATTTTCACTTTGTATGGCGGCTATACTTTTGATTCACTTTTTGGAAAAAATAATGATGGCAATATATAGGTTATTATTATTGTTTTACATTTGCCTTACATTATTTTTTTATTAACCCTCTAACTGCCGAGGATTTTTCCATTATTTTTTTCTTTTATATGGCAACTCCCTAAACCGAGATTATGATGAAGAAATGATTATAATTATTAGATAGCACTATTATATAAATGGATTCACAAAAAATTTAAGAAAAATCGTCGGAGCCGTTTTTGAGAAAATCGCATTTTAAATTTTCAGCTCTTGGGAAGCCATCTTGAATTTTCAAAAAAGTAAAAAAAAATGATTATGAATTAAAGTGATAAGCTTGTTCTTTCTATCAAATCTAAAACAAATTTAAATATTTTGCATTTTAATAGGTTTTTGTAATATTTTCGATTTAAAATTTCAGGTCGTGTAAACGGTGCTTTATATTTATTTTTTCAAAAAAATTTTTTTGTTAACTTGTAGAAATTTGTGTTGTCCATAATATTGTAGAACATTATATTTTTGTTGACCCCTTAACTTTCGAGAAAATCACAATCGTTTGTTTTTTTCATATGGCAGCCCATAGACACAGATTAGTAAGAGTATTGCCATAACTAATTTATTAAGTTAAAAATTAATTAGTGGAAACTCTGAAAATTTAAGAAAAATTCTTGGAGCCGTTTTTGAGAAAAGTGCAATTTTATGTTTTTTTTGTATGGCAGCCATCTTGAATTTTCAAGTTGGTGTAATGCCATGTTATGCATACTTAATACATGTCCAAAAAAGTTGATGTAACCAAAATTTGGTATCTCTAGGTCTTATACTTTGGAAAGTGACACACACACATACATACATACATACATACATACATACATACATACATACATACATACAGACGGACGTTTTTGAAAGATAGTGTTTTTTGGCATGTCCTGCACCAGGACAACTCATTTCCGTGAAAACCTCGAAATTTTTTTTTCACACCAAATCATAACTTTCTTTTATAGCCTTCGGCTATAGCAAGAAAGTAAAAAATCAAACATCTTTCTCATCTGCCTGTTAACAATAAGGTTTTGTAAGAATACGTGCAGCGTCTGTTGATGTGATCCTACACATGTTTTCTTTTTGGGCGTGCAGTAAAAATAAAACTCAAATCGTTATAAACCTTTGCAACTTAGATTTTAGATTATTGAAACCCTTTTCTCAGATTTTTATCTGCAAGATTATTTATTGTCAACAGATTCCTGAAATGCCAGCTGGCATGCAGCAGATCCAAGTCTCCTCCAGTATCAACCTACACGGCCAAGTGCTGAACCTGCCCACCTTAATGACCAGCGGCCCTGAAGTTCCTCCTCTCGCGCCAAGCACTCCCATGCAAAGTGAAGGTGACTAAACATAACCATTTTGCAATAATTTGCTGCAAAAAACAGTGAGAGTAATTAAGTTAGTCAGATAAAGTAAAAAAAGAAGACAAGACAGGGTAGGAATAATGTAGATCGCATGAGTGAAAGTAGGTTAACCCAAATTTTTGTACATGAAATATCAGACAGCTAGTGTGTATGGTCATTTGAGATTTTGGTTTTTTATGTTGTAGGTTCACATGTGGCATGTACAAGCGCAAACTTATACATTTTTGCTTGTGAAAATGCATATAATGTGAATCCCCAATGTTACATATCTTTGCAACTTAGATTAGATAACGTCTACTCAAAATATGGAAGAACAGCTGGTCTTCTGCATCACAGGAGGGAGTTCTGCAATAAATAGATCTTAGATCTAATATAAGAAGAATAATATTAATTTTCTTGCGGATTCAATTTAAATATAATAGGGGAGTTTTACCTACCATTAAAACTCTTATTATGTTTCTATAGATGTCTGGAGTCCATATTATGAGAGAAACAATCACTTTTCCCCTTTTATGGGGTTTTTTAGTCTATTCCTGGGTCTTTGATTTGCACTTTTTAACACTTTAGGCACTTTTCTACTCTATGGTCGTTTTTCCCCATTTCCTGTTTCCCTATTTCCAGTTCCCCCATATACCGGTGGCCATTTGTCATAAAGCTCATAATACACCAGGTAGGGGTTACCTGGACTCCAGACATCTATAGAAACATAATAAGAGTTTTAATGGTAGGTAAAACTCCCCTATTATGTGTTCTGAGAGATGTCTGGAGTCCATATTATGAGAGATCTGTCTATTATCTCCTGGTGACCGGGGACGTCTTTATTTGATATTAACTGGTTGAAATAGGGAGGGATCTTCTGGAGCTGTATGTTTCAACATCTCTTTCTGATAGTATTTTCTGAAAGGGTTTTCCTTTTTCCAGTTGCCTCTTTCCAGTATGTTATCTATTGGATTAAGTGATGCGACCGCTGAACGTGTGCTGCGGGGAGTGGCCTCTACTCCTGCTGATTTTAGCGTGTTCTTTACCCATCCTCCTATGATTGTTCTTGTAGCTGCCTTCACTTGTCCTCGGGTGCTGATGAACAGGTTATAAAGATTTTGTCCTGATCTCCTTTCGCGTGATAGTTCAATCAGCTTCCTTATCCAGAAGACTGGGTTGACGTTGTGTTCCTTGGATTCCAGAAGTCTCCAATTAGATTGTCGGTGTTTGAGGGTATCTGTTTTTGATCCAAAGAATGGAATTAACACAATTGATGTGCTTTCGTCGAGAATGTTTCCTTCTGTGATATTTAGCAAGGTCAGATCATGTACTCTTCTTCCTGAAGATAACAGAAGTAAGATTGCCATTCTATATGCCACTTCATAGAGAGAATCTGATCGAGGAGTGTTCCTGACTAGCCAGTCTTTCACTATCTGCGGATTCCACACAGGGGACTTAGGAGGGTTGATCTTTACCATTGCTATTGCTTTTAATGAAATCTGAGCTGAGATTCTTTTCCATCAATGCGTTGCAGAAGGTTACGATGGCTGACTTGTGTACCAGCATAGTCCTGTATGATAGTTTTTCGTTAATGAACAGTTGCGCTAGATACCTTGCCAATTGATTAGGAGATGGTGTGTTGGGATGGGTATTATTTGCCAGTATCCAGCGGCACCATCTTTGCCAAGCAGGTTTATATGTGTTGAGTGGGGAAGCTCGCCATCCTGACAGGAACAGTCTTTTCTCTTCCGCGTTCCAGGAATTTAAGATACTGTCCCCAGTCCCAATTTTCCACACTTCCATTTCTAGATCCTGAATCCTGGGTGGTGGATTGCCTGTTGATGTGTCGATTAGTACTGACACCAGGTTCGGTATTTGCATCGGAGGTGCGAGTGATCGACGAATTAAGTCTGGTCGCCAGAAGACCCTCTGCCACCTCGGGACCACGAGTAGGTAAGTTCCGGTCGCCCCGTTTAGGTGCCTCAGGATCCTCGGTATAAGGTTTGGCGGAGGAAATATCCGACCCAGATTATAGAGCCAGTGCCGACTGAAGGTGTTTTGAAAGATTGCGCATGAGTCTGTGGAGTCTCTGGACATGAAAGTTGAACTCATGTGTGCCGTGGCAGATGCGAACAGGTCTATATCTGGTACTCCGAAATGATTGAAAATGGCCTTCGTTGCTGTTGGTAAGAGATGCCACTCTGGAGGGGATCTTCCTCTTGCTAGGTGATCCGCGTCTCCGTTGTATCTTCCCAGTAGGTACTACGCTGTTAGCGAGATTTCCCATTGGTCTGCCAGAGTCAACAGATCTCGGGTAAGATTTAGGAGTGTTTTTGATCTGGTGCCCCCTTCCTTGCGGATGTAGGCGACTACTGTCTTGTTGTCTGATTGTACCAAAATTTTGGAGCCGGAAAGGTTGTGCGCTGTGCGTTGCAGGGTTGTGAAAACAGCGAACAACTCTTTTCGGTTGGAGTACCACTTCTTTTGTTGAACGGTCCACTGTCCTGACAGCATCAAGTCGTCCAGAGTTGCTCCCCAAGCTAAGTCTGACGCATCCGCTGTCAAGAAATGTCCGAAGGTTTCCCTGTGGATGGAACTTGATTCGTTCGCATTCCCTATCCTGCTGTCCTCGGTCATTTGTATGGACCCTCTTGGTGACAGGTGCTTCAGTGGCTTGCTCGCTATCTGCAATTATCTGCAGTGGAGGCGACCTCTTTTCACCATGAAGCTGGCAAAAGTCTTTCCAGGAACTTTCCGCCAGTTTTAAGGAACATTTTCGAGAAGTCAGTATTGCTCGAAGCGAGTGGCGCATGCCTCTTGCTTCCGTTCTGAAAGGAATTTGCAATAGTTGTGCGTGTCCCGAACGATTCCCAAGTACTCTAATTGTTGAGTGGGGAAGAGCACTGACTTCTGGATATTTACATACCCCCCAGAGATTGTAGGATATCTAGTGCTAGATGCGATTGCTGACAAAGATCCTCCTTGGATTGGTTCGCAAGGAGGAAGTCGTCGAGATAAACGATTGTCCGGATACCTCGTCGCCGCAGTATTTGGGCTACCCAATTTGTGAGGGTTGCAAACATTCTGGGGGCAGATGAAAGGCGAAAGGGCAGACTTGTCATCTGAAGTAATTCTCCTCGATAGACCAGTCGCAAAACTCTCCGATGTTTCTGTGCTTTTGGGAGATGAAAGTAAGCTTGCGATAGGTCTATTTTCGACAACCAATTTTTTGGCTGCAGAAACTCTGGCACTTTGTAGTGGCTATGAGTTTGAACGGAACCGGGTCTAGGAAGAAGTTTAACGATTTCAGGTTGAAAATCATTCTCGAGGAACGGTCCGTTTTGGGTGTTAGGAACATTTTTGATAAGAAGCTGGGAGATGACTCCGCGGCCTCTATAATGCCGGATTCAGTTATTTCCTTTATTTGAGAGTCCATTTCGGGTGAAGGACTCGTCTGGTATAGCATTAAGGTCTTTTTGTGTGGTAATATCAGAGGGGGAATTGAGATGAAAAGTATTCTTACTCCGATTCTCATCTTCAGGATGTGGTTTGGTGCTCCGAGTGACGTCCAAACCTGTAGGGAGGACTTTAAGCATCCTCCGCGAAATGGTTTCTTGTCATTTTCGTGGATGCCTCCCTCTGTCTCCTTTGAGATTTCCTGACCGTGTGTTATTCCCTGCCCTTTTTCCTCTTGAAGAGAAATTTGGAGCGTCTCTAAGGCCTCGATTGCTTTCCGCAGTGGGTCGTTGCTGCCCTCGAAAAAACTGATTCCTTTTCTGTACTGGAACGTGCGGTTTCGATGAGGTGCTAGGTTGAGGGCACCGGGTCTTCACTGACAATTTGTCGGTGGTCCCCACTCTAGAGAAAAAAGACGTGAGACTGTCTTTGCCAAACGAGCGTTCGGTACTCGGTGGGAATTTGTTTAACCCCTCTCTCACATGCTCTTCCTTAACTTGCCCCAGCACAGCTTTCCTGCGGAACTGGAGGGCCTCTGTCCGCCTCCCACATACCATCTGGAGGATGTCTTCCGAGACTTTCTGGTATGGCGAGTCCAGAGTGAACAGCGTTTTGACCTTTTCGAAAAGGGCTTTCTTCCCCAAGGTCGTGTCGCTCAGGGCTCCCCAGTTGACCAAGGTCTGAAGCTCAGACTGGAACTCTTCTTTCTGGATGAGGAGGGCGTGAGGGCGTGGGTGAATAGGGGAGCTTACGTCGCACTGGCGAAGTTCATCGTTCACTGCCAGGTCGACGAACGCCGGTTCTGCCAGGTACTTTTTCTGTACCTCGGCGTACCTTACTCCCAGTACGTACCTTAGGCCCAGTTTTACCTGTCGAAGTGCTGGAGCCTTTGGAGCGCTTCGACTCTGTTGCTCTTGGCCTTGGGGTGAGCTGGTTCTTTCACCGTTGTGGCGGCTTCCTGGAAGCTCAGCAGTAGCTCTTCCTGGGCCTCCTCATTCTCTTCCACTACCGAAGGTTGTTCGAGGAAGTTGCTGGAAGAGTTTCCTGCCGCCGATTCAACGGGATTTCCCATAGAACTGGCGGGCCAGTCGCCGAAAACTGCGTTCGTCAGCATCCCAATCCGGGAAACCAGATAATCTATCCTTGGGTCCAAGACAACCCTCAGCCGTTTCTGACGCCGCGGCGGTGAACCTGATTCCGAAGTGTCATATCCGCGTTTTAGTGACGCATCACCTGAATCCTGTGAGATTTCGGCGGAAGGTTGCCCTTTATTGTTATCACAACTCATAACACTGATTTTGATGTTATAAAAAGTAAAAACTCCGTTAAAATAACGAAAAACGTTTTTCGTAAATATGACAGCGTAGCATAACCAACAAAAATACGTATGCGAACTTTTAACCGCCACAATTTCACCTGTTTTAGTTTTTAATTGTTCACAAGGACACAAGACGGTAAAAAAACACTCTTTTAAATGTTTTTGCCCAGGAATATTGTCAATTCACTCAAATTTTCGAAGGTGAACTCAACTGACATGTGACCACAAGGGGAAAATGACGCTTTATGACAAATGGCCACCGGTATATGGGGGAACTGGAAATAGGGAAACAGGAAATGGGGAAAAACGACCATAGAGTAGAAAAGTGCCTAAAGTGTAAAAAAGTGCAAATCAAAGACCCAGGAATAGACTAAAAAACCACATAAAAGGGGAAAAGTGATTGTTTCTCTCATAATATGGACTCCAGACATCTCTCTGAACACATTATACATTGTTTTGTAGATGTGAAAGCTGCAGCAACCACAATGATGTCCCTGTCCACACACATCAGCCGATCTTCCAGCGAGCAGGAGCTGTCGATGGACAGCCAGGTGGCATCCGCGGAGCTGGAGAGTCCTTCCTCCAGTCTGCCCGGGCCTCCTGACCCTCCTGAGGAAACGGCGTCCGTGCCCTCGCCCCCCGCCCCGGCCCCCTCCCTGCCTGCCACGGCGCACATCACCAGCAACCAGGCCCAGCTACAGCAAGCTCAGGCAAACCTGAACGCCACGGTCATGAATCAGCTGAGCTCGTCTTTGGGTGAGATTATTGTGTAACTAGTTTCTGCATTTTTCACTACTCCATAGACTTCCAACATTGATAAAGCCATGAAAATAAATGATATCTTATTATAGCCGGGTTGGTTTCAAAGCTAACCGGGGGTGCTAGTCTCTCATCCATACAAATCCGTTTGAATCTAACATATTTGACAAGATACACTGTGTGTTGAAATTATGATGCTTTTTCCTGCAGGCGCGTGCATAGAGTATAGGCAAATATATTTGAGAATAAATGTTTTCTCCCATTCCTTTACAATAACTCATTTGAAATTGGCTGAAGTGCTAACGATGGCTCCAATCTAACTTAAATTTTGAATTCTCAATCTCAATATCAAGCTTAGATGCATTTTTTACCATATATTGCCTACCTATTTAGGCGCATGTGCCTGTATGGGATGCACGCCCCTGCTGTCCTGTCTTTAGCTTGGCCAGATGACATCGCATATCGCCACCTTAAAGTTAAAACTGAATAAGTGCTGATTCACTGATTTGAGAAATTGTGGATAAAACGTTTTATTGGTGTAACTTCTCATATTAAGTGAACTAATGTGGCAGTGCTCATGGAAAAGTTTTAGCTACAGAAATTTGTTTTTTGTTTTTTCTCTCATAGAAATTAGGAAAAAAAGGTGCATTTATCTGAGAAATCCATGTTAGCTTAATATGTCATTTATTCAGTTTTACATTCAAGGTAACGGTATATTCCCTGAATTTCAAATAAGTCCATTGTTTATCCTTATTTATTAACCCCTCGAGCGCGGGAACTCCTCATAGTACTATACGCGATTTTTTTCATTTTTCTTTAGTTTTTACACAGCAATAAGATCGAAAATCGCATTAAGTACTGCTATTGGGTAGAACCATCCACCAATAAATTCAAAGCATTTATTTTTGTTTGTAGGTATTTAAAATATAATATTTATGTTGACCTTGAAAACCGACTGTTGAAAAAGCCGAATTCCACAATTTGTTGACATAAGAAAACTAACACACTCATTTTTTTTTTTTTGTAAATAAGAAGGGTCATTAACTTCTATTTTTTGCGATGTATTGGGATTTCGTGCCTACGCATACTAATGAGGTATATCTATTTTTAGAATCTCGATCTTTTTTCCGTAATCTAAATTATGATGGAGCATAACAATAATTTCACAAAAGTATTTTTTTTTTTGGTAGGCACTAAAAAAACTTTATTTCATTGTTTTTTGAAATAAAAAAAACCCACAGGAGATAATATGTTATGTATCTTTGGAGATTTTTAATATAAAAAACCACGAGTTGGGTGTCTGAATTAGGCAGAAAATCGCTGGCGCTCCAGGGGTTAATTGAAATTTTGATTATGTTATTAATTCTGATTTTAGGTATCTCCACTATGTGTTCTACACTTTCTCCGCGATCGAGTGTTCCCGGCATTTCCAGTGTTTCACATCTCAGCAATGCGATCTCACCACAAGGAGGTTGCAATCAAAGTTATACTGTCATTTGATTATTATATTGAAGTTCTTCTATGAGAATTTGTGTATAATTTCGTTTTTTTTTCAGCATCTCCAGATAAACGTCTTCCCAAAGCGATGGTGAAACCAAATATCCTGACACATGTTATTGAAGGTTATGTCATCCAAGAGGCATCGGAACCATTTGCGGTAAGTTACAGCTAGATAAAATGCATGTCGCACGTTTAATAATAAAGAGCAATAACTCAAAAAACATGAATGTTGGGAAATCACGTTTGAAGTTTAGACATCCAGTACAACTTGTATGGGATGAAAAAGGCGGCCGATGATGGCCGTCATATTCGTCCAAATTGAACGGCTGTCGCATTCTACCTATTTTTCTCGCACTGTTCTTGCGTTTTATTACAAAATCTCGATTTTCCCAATTTTCGAGTTATTTCTCTTTATTATTAAACGTGCGATGTGTTAATAATTATATAAATTAGGTCCACACATGAATTGGGATAGGCGAAATTGTGACGTCAGTGTTGCTAGGCAAAAGGCAAACAAATAATTTGTAATTGTTAAGGACCGCAGTCCCATACAAATGGGCGGCGTTTGGCAGAGTAAGTTCTAAATTCAAGTTAGTCCATTGTAAAGAAACACAGATATAATCCTCGCACGACAGATAAAATCTTTGAAAATTTTACAACCATTTAGAAAAGTTCACCAAGCTGTATACATCATTCGTTTTTATGGTTCTTATACAGTGAATTACTTAACAGGAAAGCTTCACAACTAATATTCACTGCTTTTTTATGACATTTTATATTATTGTTTTCAAGGTGAATCGGCCTCTGCGTGAATGGTCCGCCGACAAAGAGCAAGATAAAGAAAATGAAAAGGTTCTTCGTGAAAGAGAAGCCAACAGTAAGTTACCATTTTATAAATGGAAACTCCATTTGTTGATGCGGGACAATTTGATTTACGGAAAATTTGCTTTTCAGAGAAGAAATTGAATTACAATGCAAATATGCTGTCATCTCCCAATCAACGACTTCCTGGTGATATGGACAAATGCGAGTACTGCGGTAAACCTGTGAAGAAATTGAAAAAGTTTTGCAGTCCTGCGTGCAGTCGCAGGTCAGATATAATTTTATGAAAATCAAAGTTTAATTAAATGTTATTGTTATTGTTGGTCTTTTACCATGAATGGCAGTAATCTGAAGTATTTTTATTCTGTGATGTTTTCAGTCAAAGGCAGGGACTTCCACCAAAGCGTACAACCACTAACACTCAAGTTTCTGGATCTCAAGAAATGAATGAAGGTGAGAAATCAATTTAAGTTGATCTGTTTATTTCACTTTGGATGATATTTATGAAGAAATCATTGGCTCTAAAACCCAGTCTGGGTTCTTGGCTTCTCCAGGAGTTTACCACCAGTTAGTCACATCATGTATAGGAGTGATTTTAAATGATAAATGAGGGATATGCTATTTTTCAGTAAGTCATGAAAAGAATCCTGAGTTGAGGGATTTGTTTGAGGAATGGGATGAAGTAGTACTTTGTTTTATCAGATAATGGACCAGTATGACATGCAAAGGAATGGTGTTACCAAGACGGTAGAATTATAGAAGATGTAAATTATATCTAATCTTGATTGTTTCTAGAAACTGAAGTTACCAGTGTAGCCGCTGTGAGCTCAGCAGCTGATTCAGCCGCTGTTTTGCAGCAATGTCTTGCACTGCAGTGGGGGGTAAGTAATTATTTTGATCACTTACTTTAATTTATAGCACTAATGGAACCCGTTGTTCTGTAATTTCTTCATAAATTTAAGTGATGCTGGAAGTTATAGGTTATCAGTTCCCCCTATCCTTTTTGCTGGGCGTTACTTGCTATGGGTCTTTTTAAGTTTTTTAAGTTAAGTATCAGTTTGTGTTCAGTGAGGTTCAGCTTCCACAGACTGGAATTATTAACCTGTATCAACATCTGCAGAATGCATAGCATGCGTTACATGTGTCATTTTTAAAGCCTCACTTGGTTCCTTCTCTATGGATTGGTAGCCTATTTTTCTTTTTACTGAAGCACTATTCTGCTAAATTCCTTACGACCTTAAGGAATAAGATAGCGATTTGAGTCCAAAAATAAGGTGAACTGTGATTTTTTTATCTACGGAGCTATTTCGCAAGCGCTTGCAAGCTCCGATTTGGATTGATATCCAAAGTGAATGGAATTTAGCTGAATAGAAACGCAACTAAGCTACACCTATAGTGTAACTTCTTGCCATGTTGCCGTGCCGGGCTTCTGATTTTATCTAACTTTGACTTAATTCTTTGGTATATGGCAATTTGGAAGTTGTATTTTTTAATTCTAGTAATAGAAACTTCTAGTAGTGGCTTGCCAAAGTAAAAATTATGACACACCAATGAAAGAATTTTGAAAGTAAAATCAGTTATACAAGATGTACATTTCTACCTCACAGAATTCATCCAAATTATTATTCAATAGACCTTTGTATTATTTTTGCGCGCTTAGTTTCAACTTGCAACCTTTGCTCTTTGCGCGGCTTAGATCAAAGCCCTATGAATAATCAAGTATTATTAGGTGCTAGTGATTATTGCAATTGTATATGAAATCATGCGATTCAAAGTTTAATTTTATTTACCTTGATGATTGTTAAGAC
Organism: Agapetus fuscipes; assembly: GCA_951799405.1. Classification (NCBI taxonomy): domain Eukaryota; kingdom Metazoa; phylum Arthropoda; class Insecta; order Trichoptera; family Glossosomatidae; genus Agapetus; species Agapetus fuscipes. The sequence continues at coordinate 13,509,727 of OX637332.1, read as the reverse complement.
TCAAATTGCATGCGATTAAGCTACCTATGCAAAATGCAAAGCGATACCTCCTGCTTTTGCTTGTTGCATGAGATTCAGCGAAGATTCAATCCTTGTAAGAATATTTTACTAGCAAATGATTTCATGGGGTCACTGATAAATATAGAAAGAAAATTTCAAATAAAAATAGTCCACTTAATGTGAAAAGTTCCACCCCATTATTTTGAGAAGACTACAAGATGATAACTCTTTAATTATGACTATTTCAGGTGGTAGAAGTGTGTGACTTCATCAAAAATATTCCTGGTTGTGCCATGTATGCTGAGGACTTCGGTTCTCAAGAGATTGATGGAGAAGCTCTCATCCTGATCAGACCAGAGCATCTTGTCATGGCCATGGATATGAAGCTGGGGCCGGCCCTCAAGATCGTGGCCGCCATCGATACCCTACGGCCTGACAAAGCCCTCAACAAGGAGGCTGATGAGACTGCAAGAGATGGCAACCCAGAGTGGCTGCTGCCTACCAAAAGAACCAAATTCGAGTAGCGATGTTATGATAGCGAATTACAATTGATTGTGATTTTATGTCACTCAAAAAACAATTATTGACAGATTTATTTATTATTTAAAGAATTATTTACCATGTGTCTGATGGCTAATTAGCAATTGAAATCTAAGTGACCGTAAGGTATATTTTACTTTAGACAATTTAAAAAAACATATAAAAAATATTATCTTATAAAAAGAGAGCCATATGTGCTGCTTTTATCAGTCAGAAATTATTGACAATATGTATGGTAGTTGAATGAGAGGAGATGTACATGCTTACAAACATGACGTCTTTTAATTTTTGTCAAAGAATGGCACTTGCTAAATTGTGGTTTCTATGTTTGCCCACAAAATCAAAGTTAATCGAGACACGCTCCACATGCATTAGCGACAAGTTACAACACGTTGCAACGTCTGAAGTAGAATTTAAACTTCTTTTACAGGTACTACCAATTGTAATTACACTGCCATTTTTATTCAATTAATATCTAAAGTTTGGATGGAACATTCAAATTTATATTTACTAGACACGGTCTTGATGTTTTCTAGTTTACTGCCAGACATAATAAGCCCAGAAAGAGTTTTTAAATTTGGAGGTATGTGCATAAGGTACGCAGGAATTGTGGGTGATATAATTTATTTATTTTTATTAATTAAGAAGCTGTCTCATATGAATATAAGTTGAATTTGCAAGCCAACGAGTTAAATTTAGCCTTTTGGTATAAGTATTGTCAATTTGTTCAATTTTATTATAATCATACTGTACTATTAAATAATCAAAATATGACTGAAGTCAAGCACTCAAATGAGTTAAATATGAAACCTCAAAATTATGAATAGCTCTACTTTGTCCCCAGTCTTTTTCAATCTTTCATTTCATTATTTCAGAATTGTATTCTTACTATACATTAGTTAATAATGAAATCATTTGCAGAAGGAGAATTGATTTTACATGGACATTTACAGGAATGCAAGTTAAATGAAATTCCCAAATTTTAATTAAAGTGTATTAATTCAAACTTTAAGTAATTTCCATAGTTGAATGAAAGCCTGAAATAATTTTAGCACTGTGTATAGTTGGATAATTTTTTTCTTCTGGCGCCGTTTAGTGGCTCCAGCAACCCCAAGGGTGCCCATCCTTCACTTGCTTCTTGGAAAACATGAACGTCTTCAACTCCTTCTTGAAACGTTCTTCACCAGTCTCTGTCCTCGGCTTTAGAGGTAGCTGGTTCCAGCACAACAGTCTCGCTGAGCCAAAGCCCATTCTGCTCCGTCAAGGTGGAATTTTCAGCCTGTTGATAGCATCGCCTCGCTGAGCAAAGGGTGCACCGCTTACCAACAACCTCACAGTTCAGTCAAATAAGACGGGGCCGTACTTATTTAGCACTGTACTTATTTATTGCAGCGCTGCATACAGATGTTAAAGTCCCCCACCCATCCCTTATTGCGTCAATCACACATGTCTTTGAGATGTGCTGTGTCAAAATATTTACTGTAGATTTAAATACAGTTAAACAGACCTTGTACTCCACCCTCTCTTCAGCCAATGAAGCTTATTCCTGAGAGAAAGTGTGATGCGTTCATTCTTTTTTTAAATTACAAACCAATTGCCCTGCAGCATTAGCCAGAGATTTAAGTTTACTTAACTATATAAGTAGTCAGTCACTGTTTGTCCCATTACCGAGTCAAGCCGAGAGAGTAAAAATGTTGAAACAAGATTTTTTTGGTTTCCTCAACTTACAGGCATCTTCTGCTACTCGTGATATGTCTGTAACCACAACCTATATTTCACACTGCTTGAGATGTTATGCCTATGACTTTTTCAAGTTTCTATTTTTTATTTGAGAGAATAATCCTGTTTTTGTATTGTATATCTTTAGCAATATTATCTACTTCCTGGTTTACTTTTCTTATTTCAATTTGGTGTCTCTTGGCTTGTCTCTCCTGTTTAAGAACTTCAGCTTCGCTGCTTGATCTCTGTCTCTCTTGAGGCTTCTGATTCATCTTCATCATCTTGTTCTTTCGTCTCCCAAAGCTTTGGATTACTGTTGATACTGTATATTAATTTAGATGTAGAACATTTTCCATCCAATTACATCTTTGAGATAGAAAATGTATCAGAAATGGAAAATTATAAGTGCATTTTGCATTTAGTCTCTATGTTGAACAAATAAAACATTGTATGATTGTGCAAAATTGTGATTTTTGATTGAAAAATTGATTGTGTTCCTTTTTATTCATAATTTTGAGGTTTTTTTTACTCATAACTATCTTCATTTGAGTATTGCAATCTTACTGATAAAAGGTAAACGAAATATCATAAGTAGGTACTTATTAATAATATAAGATTATATAGTTAATACTACTATTAAAGACTTTTTTAAATATAATTTAAGTCCATAGATTAAGATTCCTCAGCAGAAAAGAGTAAAAAATCCTATTGTATTCTTTAAATCTCGATTGCCATTTTAATGTGCAATTTAAAAAAAACACTTACAGATTACGTCAAATGGCATAATATTTTTATTAGTATCATGCCAGTTTCTTTGATACAATTCTTTTGTGAAATCACTTTTATGAAATAGTTTAAATAATGTTTTTGTTAAAGAAAAAATATGTGCATAATATTTAACAAGTCAACATGAATGTAAAATCATTTGTGAAATACACAGTCAGGATTAGGGTTGCCAAAGTTAAAAAAAAATGGATATATATGATGTTACATTTTTTTCTGGTAAGCCTCAGTTATGATCTCTTAGGTGTTATTGTGTTAGTCTGTTAGAAATTAAAAATAAATTTCTTACCTGCCAAAAGATTTATTGCAACTAATCAGAGCTCAGATAGTATATGTTATCAGTGTTAGGATACTGCATCATTACAAGTTTTTTTTCATATGAATTGTAAATATGATATACTGCATAATAAACTTTGTGATTGTCAGTAACCTATGAATATTTAACCATAGTAAGCATGTTTAAGCAACAGAAAAAAGGGTGGTGCAAGTGTGTTTATTTATGTTCACAAAAATGACAAACTGACATAAAATGCAGTCAAACTTGGTTTTAACGAGCATAAAGGGACCAACCTATTTCACTTTTTGTAACAGCTACTCGTTACAAACGTGAGTATTTCACTCAGGATATCAAAGCTTGCATTTTATAAAGCAGAACAATTTTTTGTTTTTGTTTTAATAAAATGTAAAAAAAAACAAGACACAACTCAGACTTACAGTAATCAAACAAAAGCATCAATGTCATTTAAAGCAATAGCTATCAGAGATTGATTATAAGCCCTACATTTACAGATTTTTTTTTGCAGAAAAGCTCTCTTTGTTTTATATATTGTAGTGTTGATCTATTAACACAGTGAGGTCCATTTTTAATTATTTAAAAATTCAAATGGGTTAAACATGGTTTTGTTTTGTTTATTTTATTATTTTACTGCTTCTAGAATTGTACTATTTTTCTTATGTAGGTACCTGATTGCATTGGGCTGACAATATTATTTGGACTTTACTTTATGAAGTGAGCTTGTAATATCCAAACACAATTGTATGACAAATATTGGAAACTAACATATCAGTAAGTAATTGCTCATTCTACATAGCTGCAAACTCTTTATTACCGTGATTGCTAAGTTTGACTATATAAATGTAAGAAGTTTTTTTTTTTCTTGTCATGTTTTAAGTCACAAATTAAACTATAAATTTTATTTGTATGAAGGTTTATTTAAATATCAATTTTAAAAGTTACTGGTGGTTGGAATGTGAATGGATTTCAAGAAGAATAATGATATGATTTTAGCAATGATAGTTTCTTGACTTATAGGTTGGTATGTGACTGACCATCCATTCTGTAAAAAATGGTTCACTTTTAATGGTGTCACCCCTGTTTCAGGGAAAGTCGTCAAAAGTTACAGGACTTATGCTCATTTAAAAGATAGGATTTTTATGTTGGAAGCTCACATGCGGCAAGTGTGAACTTATATCTGTCTGCTTGTGAAGATGCATTTAATATGAACTTTAATGAAATATTTCTTTGCAACTAAAATTATAGATTATTATGTAAAAGCTTAATTGATTTTTGACTAGAAAATGATTCCAAATATCCATGAATAAAATATGAAACTTATCAACCTTTTCAACTAATTAAATTTTTTTACAAATTTGGGTATTCGTCAACGACGTTAGCCATGTTGAAAGCATCGGTTCCCATAGATCACTGAAGTTAAGCAACATTGGGCGTGGTCAGTGCTTGGATGGGTAACCGCTCAGGTACACCGCGTGTCGTTGGCATCTTGGACCGGTCCGTAGTCCGTAGTGGCAACACTTCGGACTCGTAAATGGAAGGTTGTGGATTCGGATACCGGCGGAGCACAAAAATATACCATTTATATTTCGAATGTGCTCTTCGCTGGGTTGAAAAATTCATAAACCTTTACCAATGACCGGTCACCAAAGGTCCATCCAGCCTTACAGCAACTGGGTCTTGCTTGAGTATTGGCGCTTTGTAGCGACGACCAAGCTCGTACACCTCTGCGGCACTACAACAAGTGTCATAGACCCCTAGAGTCTTTAGAATCTAGGGAGTCTCCCGCACAGGATTTCTTAAAAAAGATAAAAAAAAATTCAACAAACCTTCATTGGAGAAGTTTCTTTAGTCTCGGTGATTTTGTTGATGTCTTAACCAATTTCCTCAGGATCAATTTTCCTTGTGTAGTGATGCACAACACGAGTGTCTCCCGAGAGTGTTAGTTACGACATACAGCAGTGGTTCCCAAACTTTTAATTTCGCGTACCACTCACGAAATTGTAAATCAGTGGCGTACCACTGAAATGTAACAGTTAAACAAATCGTTTACAATGGTAAAACAACAAAAACTGCAGCAACTGTTGATGACAACATTATATTTATTTATTAATCATAAAAAAAAAAATGATACTCTCATTGCGAAAAATCGTGCTGCATGTTCCAGACAAGAGGAAATATACAGCCATGGCCATAGAAAGTCATATGGCCATAGCTGCTTGCGTACCACCTTAAGAAGCGTCACGTACCACCAATGGTACGCGTACCATAGTTTGGGAATCACTGACATAAAGGAAATATTGAGAATGGAGTAAGTTCTCCAATAGTGGTCTTTTGAATATCAGAATTTGTAAATTAATTTTTAAGCATGTCAAGTTCACGAACGAAACAAAATAGTAAATAATAGGGGAGTTTTACCTACCATTAAAACTCTTATTATGTTTCTATAGATGTCTGGAGTCCATATTATGAGAGAAACAATCACTTTTCCCCTTTTATGTGGTTTTTAGTCTATTCCTGGGTCTTTGATTTGCACTTTTTTACACTTTAGGCACTTTTCTACTCTATGATCGCTTTTTCCCCATTTCCTGTTTCCCTATTTCCAGTTCCCCCATATCCCGGTCGCCATTTGTCATAAAGCTCATAATACACCAGGTAGGGGTTACCTGGACTCCAGACATCTATAGAAACATAATAAGAGTTTTAATGGTAGGTAAAACTCCCCTATTATGTGTTCTGAGAGATGTCTGGAGTCCATATTATGAGAGATCTGTCTATTATCTCCTGGTGACCGGGGATGTCTTTATTTGATATTAACTGGTTGAAATAGACTCGCCAGGGAGGGATCTTCTGGAGCTGTATGTTTCAACATCTCTTTCTGATAGTATTTTCTGAAAGTTTTTTCCTTTTTCCAGTTGCCTCTTTCCAGTATGTTATCTATTAGGTAGTTCTCCAGCCAATTAAGTGATGCGACCGCTGAATGTGTGCTTCCGGGAGTGGCCTCTACTCCTGCTGATTTTAGCGTGTTCTTTACCCATCCTCCTATGATTGTTCTTGTAGCTGCCTTCACTTGTCTTCGGGTGCTGATGAACAGGTTATAAATATTTAGTCCTGATCTCCTTTCGCGTGATAGTTCAATCAGCGTCCTTATCCAGAAGACTGGGTTGACGTTGTGCTCCTTGGATTCCAGAAGTGTATCTGTTTTTGATCCAACAAATGGAATGAACACAATTGATGTGCCTTCGTCTAGAATGTTTCCTTCTATGATATTTAGCAAAGTCAGATCGTGTACTCTTCTTCCTGAAGATTTAGGTGCCTCAGGATCCTCGGTATAAGGTTTGGCGGAGGAAATACCCGACCCAGATTGTAGAGCCAGTGCCGACTAAAGGCGTTTTGAAAGATTGCGCATGAGTCTGTGGAGTCTCTGGACACGTAAGTTGAACTCATGTGTGCCGTCGTGGATGCGAACAGGTCTATATCTGGTACTCCGAAATTATTGAAAATGGCCTTCGTTGCTGTTGGTAAGAGATGCCACTCTGGAGGGAATCTTCCTCTTGATAGGTGATCTGTGTCTCCGTTGTATCTTCCCAGTAGGTACTGCGCTGTTAGCGAGATTTCCCATTGGTCTGCCAGAGTCAACAGATCTCGAGTAAGATTTAGGAGTGTTTTTGGTGCCCCCTTGCTTGCAGATGTAGGCGACTACTGTCTTGTTGTCTGATTGTACCAGAATTTCGGAGCTGGAAAGGTCGTGCGCTGTGCGTTGCAGGGTTGTGAAAACAGCGAACAACTCTTTTCGGTTGGAGTGCCACTTCTTTTGTTGAACGGTCCACTGTCCTGACAGCATCAAGTCGTCCAGAGTTGCTCCCCAAGCTAAGTCTGACGCATATGTTGTCAAGAAATGTTCGCAGGTTTCCCTGTGGATGGAACTTGATTCGTTATTCCCTATCCACCACTCTATTTCTTGTAAGCTGTCCTCGGTCATGTGAGAGAGCTAGAGGACCATGGAAAGTTCCGGAATGCACTAAAGACAAGCAAATTTCTGGCATCGTTTGCACCAGCGCCCTTGGAGTGACTACATCACGAAACGGCGCTATAAAGAAATCATCAACTCATCATAATCATCATCAAAGGTCAGACTTGTCATCTGAAGTAAATCTCCTCGATACACCAGTCGCAAAAATCTCCGATGTTTCTGTGCTATTGGGAGATGAAAGTAAGCTTGCGATAGGTCTATTTTCGACAACCAATCGTTTGGCTGCAGAAACTCTCTCACTTTGTAGTGGCTTATGAGTTTTGAAAAGATTCTGCCTCCCTCAAGAAAACCGGAGGAAGTGAAGGGATCCATGGTTACGGCTCAACTTAAATGAAACCGACCTATGGAAAAACTCCCTTCGAAAAGGGAACAATCCTTCTTCACGGTTCAACTGGAGTGAAACCAGTCAATTCACCCTTAGGTAAAAATTGTAAGATCATGGCCAATAATCTTGATGCATTTGTGTGATCGTCTATTTTACGGTTATGACCCCTCGATGTGCGATAGGTAGAAACAGAACGTTGTGTCATTTTTTTGTTTTACTGTCTCAGACCTACCTTCGTAGTGGACCCAAATTCTTTCATGATGGTGAGGATGAAATACAGATGTGCCTAGCTTAATAATATTTTAATGAATTTAATTAACTAACCCAAAGGTTACGATGCCGAATTATGCAAGATTTTGCATTCGCGTAGTAGCGCGTTCGATTTTATTTCTGACAAAATTTCCGCGAGATTCCTTTATTTAATTTTGACGCCAGTTAATGCAGATGAATTTATTTCAAAGACAAGTACAATAATAACAGTTCAATAAAACAGGAGATAATCAAACATCAATTGAATAATAGTTATTTGGTTAGTATTGTTTTAGCAAAATTAAAGAGAATATGGTTTGATCTTTTCTTCTTCCTCTCTCTCCCTGCGCCGCAGATCCAGCCAGCGGTTGTTAACATTTCTCGCCCCAAGATCACTTACCTTTTGTAGATTCTCTTTGCTGTGGAAGAAATTTCATTAGTGTGTTTTAGGAAGGGATTGATTTTAATAACTGGTACGACAAACCGGCCCAGTAGAAGATGACTCCCTTCACCCCAGCTTCCTTGTAAATGGGATTCCTCATTTGCTCGTAAGCAAAAGAGACCCAAAATCGAAGAAAGCTCATCTTCCTCTTTCCTCCAAGAATTTAACAGGTTGGCCCCACGGCCTGGTCCTTTCAGACCACGGGAAGGATATTTTAGAAGGGACTGGCCCTAACCTTACTCCGCGTCATGAAATAACCGAACGCCAAAAAACAATGAATGGAGACTTTTTAAAACTCGATCGCCATGTCGAGGCTCGCACTGTATTTTTGGTGTCAGAATCCAGCAGGAACTAGGTGTTGTGATGTTGGAATGACGTCAGTTGACTCCAGCCCATAACAGAGGAACAATGGAAGCTATATCCAAGTCATGATACAAGTCTGGTAGTAACCTCGTCCCTCGTTCAGTGATGATGTTGAGGACGCAGATAACCATGGCCGAAGGAGAGGTCAAGCTATGAACCAAAGGAAACATAGGACGTGCTCCGGAGCATGGCTCCTTGTCAGTCAATATTGGATTTATAGTTTTGATGGAAAGTTTTGGAAGCCGAAAGCTTTCACCTCCAACACAATGCGAACTCCTTCATAGCAGCAAAGAACCGTTAGGTTCAGGTATTTCAGATATTAAGCAAACAGCGTTCAATTCTTTCTGACACAGGTTTTTGTGAGAGAGAAGGTGTGTTTGTTAGTAACTGCGTAACTGCGAGGCTGTGGAAAAAGACAACAATTTATAAGCATTTCAGGACATTTGTGCCCCTTGATTGAAAGCTATGTTGAATTCACCCCTTTTGACCTGGAAGACAAACATCTTATTTATAATACAAAACGTAATAATTTTTAAGATCGGAGTATTCGGCAACAGCAGCCCCTCGGACTGAAACATAGGCAACAAATCATTTTCAAAATGTGAAGATTGAATACATTTTAGAACGCAAGTTAATCAGATTAGTTTAGTGTGTTAGAAAATAATTTGAAATCTCTCATCCTTCTGCGAAGCAGCTCAGCAATGTGTTTACGCGAATTAATGAATTTTATTATTAAATAATTAAATGCGCCTTCCTGTTCAGCAACCACTGGTTTAATTTTATTTAATCCAAAATTCAATCGAAAAGTTATTTTTACGTTCGAAAGTTTGAGAATCACTGCGATTTACGGAATTACTTATTTAGCATACTTTTAGTTTTAGACAGACACATGAAAATACACTCCCGGAATATTATGTCGGCAGATATTTTATTATTATTAAAACCACGTAAATACTTATTCTCCTTTAAATTCCGAACGAACGATTCGCGGCGTCTTTATTAAGAGAAAATCTTTTAGTCAACTTAATTTTTTTTTCCGAATTAAAACCCGATTTTAATTTAAATATTTTGTTTCGAATTTGTTAAGCTCAGATTTAAGATACATATGGCCCGTCCTCCCCAATTGACTGTCTCGACCCAAATCCAATTCTTTTCTCCTCCTGGTCCAGGACTCACTCCCAGTTTGACTTGCATTCCCCCACCAGGAGGTGCAATCAGGCCATAGGAAAAAATACGAGAAAAACTCTTCCTACGCAAATGTGATACGCCCACATACATAGGAACTTCAATTATTTTATTTTATATTTGATGAAAAGCTTGGATCATCACAGTTTGAACGGAGCCGGGTCTAGGAAGAAGTTTAACGATTTCAGGTTGAAAATCATTCTCGAGGAACCGTCCGATTTGGGTGTTAGGAACATTTTTGATAAGAAGCTGGGAGATGACTCCGCTGCCTCTATAACGCCGGATTCGGTCATTTCCTTTATTTGAGAGTCCATTTCGGGTGAAGGACTCGTCTGGTATAGCATTAAGGTCTTTTTGTGTGGTAATATCAGAGGGGGAATTGAGATGAAAGGTATTCTTACTCCGATTATCATCTTCAGGATGTGGTTTGGTGCTCCGAGTGACGTCCAAACCTGTAGGGAGGACTTTAAGCATCCTCCGCGAAATGGTTTCTTGTCATTTTCGTGGATGCCTCCCTCTGTCTCCTTTGGGATTTCCCCTGTACTGGAACGTGCAGTTTCGATGAGGTGCTGGGTTGAGGGCACCGGGTCTTCACTGACAATTTGTCGGTGGTCCCCACTCTAGAGAGAAAAGACGTGAGACTGTCTTTGCCAAACAAGTGTTCGGTACTCAGCGGGAATTTGTTTAACCCCTCTCTCACATGCTCTTCCTTAACTTGCCCCAGCACAGCTTTCCTGCGGAACTGGAGGGCCTCTATCCGCCTCCCACATACCATCTGGAGGATGTCTTCCGAGACTTTCTGGTATGGTGAGTTCAGAGCGAACAGCATTTTGACCTTTTCGAAAAAGGCTTTCTTCGCCAAGGTCGTGTCGCTCCGGGCTCCCCAGTTGACCAAGGCCTGAAGCCCAGACTGAAACTCCTCTTTCTGGATGAGGAGGGCGTGGGACATGGCTGCAAACGACCGCTCGAGTGAAGCCTGAATAGGGGAGCTTACATCGCACTGGCGAAGTTCATCGTTCACTGCCAGGTCGAGGAACACCGGTTCTGTCAGGTACTTTTTTTGTACCTTGGCGTACCTTACTCCGGCCCAGTTTTCACTGTCGAAGTGCTGGAGCTTTTGGAGCGCTTCGACCCAGTTGCTCTTCGCCTTGGGGTGAGCTGGTTCTTTCACCACTGTGGCCGCCTCCTGGAAGCTCAGCAGCAGCTCTTCTTGGGCCTCCTCATTCTCTTTCAGTCCCGGAGGTTGTTCGAGGAAGTTGCTGGAAGAGTTTCCTGCCGCCGATTCAACGGGATTTCCCGTAGAACTGGCGGGCCGGTCGCCGAAAACTGCGTTCGTCAGCATCCCGATCTGGGAAACCAGATAATCTATCCTTGGGTCCAAGACAACCCTAAGCCGTTTCTGACGTCGCGGCGGTGAACCTGATTCCAAAGTGTCATAACGCATTTTAGTGACGCATCATCTGAATCCTGTGAGATTTCGGCGGGAGGTGGCCCTTTATTTTTATCACAACTCATAACACTAATTTTGATGTTATATAAAGTAAAAACTCCGTTAAAATAACGAACAAGTTTTTCGTAAATATGCCCGCGTGGCATAACCTACAAAAATACGTATATTTACGTGTATACCCTTTTAAACACCACAATTTCACCTGTTTTAGTTTTTAATTGTTCACAAGGACACAAGATGGTAAAATTACATTTTTTAAATGTTTTTGACCAGGAATATTGTCAATTCACTCAAATTTTCGAAGGGGAAATCAACTGACATGTGACCACAAGGGGAAAATGATGCTTTATGACAAATGGCGACCGGGATATGGGGAACTGGAAATAGGGAAACAGGAAATGGGGAAAAAGCGATCATAGAGTAGAAAAGTGCCTAAAGTGTAAAAAAGTGCAAATCAAAGACCCAGGAATAGACTAAAAACCACATAAAAGGGAAAAAGTGATTGTTTCTCTCATAATATGGACTCCAGACATCTCTTCAGAACATATAATAGTCATTATATTGTACTCGTCCATTTGAATGAATTAAAACCTTACTTTTGTCAAAACGTCTAATTTATCATTCCCTTCGATTATCTAATCTAATCAAAGTTGCAAAGATATATTACATTTAGGATTTGTATTAAATTCATGCCCACAAGCAGACACATATAAGGTCACCCTTATACATGCCGCATTTAAGCTTAAACATTCAAACCCAAAACTCAAATAAACATATGGCCTGCAACTGTATTGGTAAAGTGAACCAAGTTTTTACAGCATAGGTGGTCAACCTCATACCCACCTATTAGCCAAGTAACTGTTTGAGTCTGTTTATTTTTTGCGGTGTAAAATATCTTGTATTATTTTCCTTTCAAGCCTTTTGTTTTCTTTTGAAAAAAGGAAAGCTATAATTTGGATTATTTCTATAAATAAATTTGATGAATTTTAGCACTATTAACAATTTTTATTTAACTTAACACATGAAATATATTTATTTTCATCTGAACAGGGCTGGAAGTCTCATCACCACTGTAATTGCTACGTACCGAATATCGGTAATATTTGTATGAAGACTAATCAGCTGTTCACTTGTGGCCATCTTGGAGTGACAGGTCTTCATACCCCCCATACAAGGTTGATATTTGAAATTAAAAAATGCTTCCATTTCTGACAATGAGCATGCGCATTGCGCACATTCTCATTTCAACATGGTTACCCGTTGCATAATGACCATTACGCAACGGGCTGTAGAAATGTATGGCATTGTGATTGCGTTAGTCGTTTTGTATTAAGTTAATTACCAAATGGGAGAAGAAAAAGTTTATTTTGAAAGTATCCATTCATTTCATAATTGTTTGCAGTAGGATGATTTAAAGATGACGTACATCAATATCTCAAAGGTAAAACTGAATAAGTGACATATTAATCCAACATGGGGTTCTTAGATAAATGCACCCTTTTTCTACTAGAAAAACACTACAGAAGTGTGAATATCATGAAGTTTCAAAGTTATTCATGAGCACTTATAATTAGTTCTCTTTCTATAAGAAGTTAGACGCAATGAAATGCTGAATCTACAATTTCTCAAATCAGTGAATCAGTTTTTATTCAGTTTTACCTTTAAGGTGGCAATATGTGAAGACTAATTTATTTAATAAGTACTGCATCCATTGAGCAATGCAAAGGTGATTATCACAGTCTTTGTTGGCTTTGTATTGAACATGTTCAAATAAATGGTTGTTTTATATGCCAATACTTCTACATATGTATGTATAAATATTCTATACAAGAAATGAAAACCTGGGAATATCATGTCAAGTTTAGTGATACCTCTGTGAAGATAAAGCCGCAAGAAGTTCTACTTATGTGCTGTTTAGTTGTGTTTCTCGTATACTACAACACTTTTTTGATTGCACGGTTAAATCTTTTTGAATTGTAAATGTAAATTTGCCATTGTTTGTATCCGTTTAGTGTCTAAATATAACAAAATGTAAAGAGACTAACCCACTGAATGTAGATTTATACTTAATGCATAACATTAAACCAACGGTCAGTATTTCATACCTTGAAGATGCCAAATGTCTTATATTAATCTTTCATTCCTTTTCTCACCTACTCTTTTTGGACTGATTATCACAAAGTTACATTACAATCAACTTTATTTCATCTGATTATTTAAAAAATTCAAATGGAAACAAAGTTTTCATTCACTTATTTCATCTGTGTTAATAGTCTAAGATTTAATGATTCTATCTATAAAATCTGTCTTCAACAGTTGAATGTGAACTCAAATAATACAACTTAGTACTAATGGACACAAATTCCATAGATAAAAAATTGTAACATCAAAAGGGCGGGCTGATAAAGATCCAGCTGGTCCGGCTAACTAATATGTAATTATTGGTTGGTAAGGAATCTAGTTACACAGGCCAGTGATGTTTCATGCCCATTTACTCATCAACCTTTGTATTCTTGAACTGTATGTTTTGTTTACTACTGATTTTCAAACCTTGTCATTCTTTGCTGCTAAAAATCTGTTCACTTGTATTGCTCTGAAATAATATTTTTATGTGTATTTCAAATGAATGTATTTTTATCTTCATGCTAAAATAACAGAAATAAATGTTTGAAATAATTTAATTCTTATTTTTCATAAATGGTTCTAAAAAAATTAAGTAAAAAAACTGAAAAAAACATGGTTTTTTCATTGGTAAGTAGTTGTTTTGTATGTTCCTTGCTTAATATGGCATGCGAGTATCTATAATCTAAGTTGCAGAGATATATTAACATTTAAGGCTCTCAAATGCATGCCCACAAACAAACATGTGTAGTTCGCGCTTACTAATGCTGAATGTGTACTTACAAATAAAATCCAAACCTCAAATGAACATAAGCCCTACGACTTTTACCGACCTTCCCTGACACAGGGGTGACATTGGCAAAGTGAACCGATGAAGTTCATTTAAGTTCCAAAATAATTTAGATCTAGTTAAGGTGCATACACACGTCATGTAAAAACTCATATAAACTGTGATAGCGATTGGCGATTGTCTGCGTATCCCAACATTTAGATGCAAAGCATGACTGTAGGTGGCATCATCGCCAGTGGGGAAACGGCTGATCTTTGTTGTTATGGCGTAGACCAATATGTGCTTTTTGTTTCTCAATAAGCAGTACGCTGGCGAGTGTTTGGTTGGTAAGATGCTTGCGTTCCACACCAGAGGGTCAGGTTTCGATCCCCACCAAGGGTGTCAGAAATGGTTTCCTGTTTCAGTATTTATTTCAAAATCAAATTACCGGCAAGGTTTACTCAGCTTTCACATAAAATGAGAGCCGGGAAACCTCCATTTCAAGTGAAGTTGTTGGCGTAAAGCCGGTCCCTTGGTGAAAATAAATAGTTTTCACTTGCCACATGCGATTCGTTCGGGGATAACTTATTGAGAAGTTGCACTAAATATGTAGGTAATTCATTTTTGTACAATTAAAATGTTTTTCTGTCAAAGACACGAGCTAATCTTAGCAGGCAATCAATAAAAACTCACAGTTTTCACACCTTATATATGTCCACCTTGGTCCCAGATAGCATTTTAAACTTGTATCTGACTTGCAGCAAGTTTGATGTGTCAAAAGTGAAGGCTTGCTGCAAGTTCACCATGGCAAGTATATACACTTGAGGCAAGTTTTAATCAAACTTTCTAGTTTCCCAGCAACAAGCTTGCAGAAACTTTGTCATAACAAAGTTCCCGTAAGGTTGTCATGACAAACTTGCAAAATGTTTGCTTCTGCAAATTATATACATTTTTTGATATTATTATATTTAAAAAAACAAAATTAGAATAAAAAGATGAAATATTTTTATTTTATTTCATTTACAGTTTGCTTATAGTAGTAACAAAGTTTTATAATAGTCACATCATCGTCATCACTGGCACGACCTCCTTCAGCAACCGCTGCCAGCGCTGTCTATCCAACGTCTTCCTCCTCCAGTCCCACATTCCCACTGCACGGCTATCCGCCACCACTCCATCCAGCCATCTTGAACGTGGTCTTCTCACTGTCCGCCGTCCGATTGTGATGAATATAAATTGGGCTGCTGAACCATATTTTCAATTATTGCGTCATCTACAAATAATTGAAAATATTCCAGCGACGTTAAAATTTTAATGGATTGTAAAAAACTGGCAGTACACATTGTGTCGGGGATATCCAAGTCACGGTGTCGCCAGCGTACTTCTGTCCACAACGAATGGGCCTGATGTTGTCCATCACCTTCCACCGCATTTGCTTCTTCCTCCTGGTCAACATCACTAGGTGCCTGAAAAGAAATAAATAGTTACGTTTATAATATCATCCACAAATAAAATAGAAATTGGAACCATAGAAAACCTATTTTAGAGGACTTCAGTCAATGTCAATGCAGTACAATCTGTGATTAATTATAAAGATACGAGTTTAAAGGTACCGATTTATAGCTAATTTGTTGAGATATATTTTGAATAAAATGAGGATTTTTTAATAGATAAATAAAAAAATAAAATACTAACGTTTATTTCAATGGGCATCCCAATTATCTGGCTCAACTCGTCTGCAGCCATCTCCTGGTCACCGTTTTCGATCCTTGGCTCCCACCAGGTTGTAATTTCGTCATCTTCATCTTCAAGTTCTACATCTGATGCATTTCCATTCAAACACATATTAATCTCTCGAATAGAGTAAGACATCTGAAAAAATAAAATAGTAAGGCTGTTAAAAATGACCTCAAAATCCTGTGTATGTTCAAACCATTGTTATTTTGTATACAAAAAAAAGTACTAAAAAACATAGAACTTGCTACAAATTATATACTGTTAAATAGTTTATGAACTAAGGAACACGCTAAAAATGATTTTTTTTCAATTTAATGTAGGTATAATTTTTTTTTTTTTTTTTTTTTTTTTTTTTTTATTGAAATAATATAAACAAGTTTACATTTCCCAGGAGTTACATAAACTCATTTGGGACTTAGTACTTATACTCTTACACAATACTTAAAACTAGCCATACAATATAATTAAAAAAATATTAATAAAATAACAATTACTGAAGCAAACAAAGACAGAAGAGAATTAGCGTCTCATACCCAAAATAAAACAAAATCATCACACTGGTACAGCATCATTGTAAAAAGACTCTAAGAAATAAGACTTTATTGCATCATTTTGTTGTTTATTTTTCATATCCCTCTTTATTTTTATCGGAAGTCCATTGTATAGGGACTGTGCAACATTTGAAAAAGACCTCCTTCCAAACTTTGTCGATCGAAAACCTTTAATATGTAGATTTTCTGAGCATCGAGTATTATAATTATGAAAATCATTATTATAATGGTACTCTAAATTTGTGTGAATTGAGGATTTTAGAATTTTAATAATGGTGACAGTGATGTCGTACAATGGTAGGACCTTGAATGGAAGAACATTGCTCTGTCGATAAATGTCCTTCACGCATGTATCCCATGGTATGCCAAGAATGTTCCTCAAAGCTCTGTTTTGCACAACTTGCAGCTCCGATATTTGTTTTTTGGTGGCAACCCCCCATATGCAAGTAAGATACGAAAGGTGGGAATGGATCATGGCATAGTAAATAGCGAGTAATGTTGACTTTGGAAGTAAATCCCTTAGTCTGTACAGAACGCCAGTAATTGGCACTATTTTTGATTTAACATGGTCAAATTGGTAATTCCAAGAAAGTTGTGGATCAATATATAAACCAAGATATCTAACAAAGCTGACTTTATCAATATTATTCGATCCAATAGTAATATTAAAGGACATATTTCTCGATTTTCCAAACAGCATATATGACGTTTTCTTGACATTCAAACTTAATTTATTTAACCTTAACCAATTAGCAAGATGTGAAACATCTCTTTTCATTAAATTTTCTAGTTCTTCTCTCGTTTGCGAATGATAGAAAATTATGGTATCGTCTGCGTATAGTTGGAGGGTACCTCGAATATCCCATGTAGTTATATCATTGATATAAACAAGGAATAGAAGAGGCCCGAGAATAGAACCTTGGGGTACACCACATTGTATTTTAGTGAATTCGCTGGAAAATTTCCCAATTTGAACTGCACAGGATCTATTTGTAAGATAATTGGTAAACAGTTTTAATGGAGTTCCTTTGATTCCCAAATGTTCCAATTTATTCAGCAGAATTTTGTGGTCGACCGTATCAAAGGCTTTCTGTAAATCTACAAAAATGCCTGCGACATATTGGCCATCATCTAAATTTTTTTGTAAATTCGATATGAAATCAAAGACTGCACATTTTGTGTTAGAATGCTTTCGAAATCCATACTGTTGTGGTGCAAGAATCTTGTTAGAAATGAGATATTCGGTGAATCTATCTTTGATGACATGTTCAAATATTTTTGAAAATATTGAAAGTATCGAGATTGGTCGATAGTTGGAAACATTTTTTTTACAGTTGCCTTTATAAATCGGGACTATTTTTGCTATCTTAAGCTGATCTGGAAATATACCACTTGACAGTGAATCGTTTATTAAAAGTACAAGGTGATCAGCTAACTGATCCTGACAGATTTGGACAAGCGCAGGCGTGATACAATCAACACCAGGAGCTGATCTCTTCTTAAGATTTGAAATAATAAGCAAGATTTCCGATTTACTTGTTTTAGGCAAACTAAAAAAACAATTTGCTCTGGGTACAGTTCTAATTGTGCATGTGTCACCTGAAAGTGATTGAATTCTATCTGCCAACGAAATACCAACTGAGGCAAAAAAATTATTGAATTCTGTGCAGATTTGATTTGGTTCCTTTATCTCTGTATCATCTTTTAAAATGCAATCAACTTGGGTTTTTTCATCTCTCGTAGTGTTCGATAGGATTGAATTTATTGTTTTCCATGTTTGTCTAGGGTTATTAGCATTTTGTGAAAAGACATCCTTATAGTACATATTTTTTATATATCTCCTATAATTTGTGACCTTATTTCTAAATTTGACTTTAAGATGTTTCAGAGACACATTTGAAGGATCCTGCTTCCACTGTTTGAAAATTATATTTCTCTCTTTTATAAGTGAGTCCAATTTAGAGTCAAACCAAGGTGTGTTTCCTTTACGTCTGTCTCCTATTTTGAATTTAGGTGTAAATTTACAAGAATCCACCACTCCATGAAAACATTCTATAAACTTAGCATAATTTGAGTTGACATCTTCTCTTTCATCATAAGGAAATTTTTGAGTCCTTAGACATTCCTTCAGCATTACATTGTTTATTTTGGGGTACATGAGCATCGGTGTGGGCAATCTATTGTTTGAATTCAATTTTAAACTATTGTAATACTCAATAATCAAAATGCTATGATCACTGATTGGAGTATCAATATTTGATATGGTATAACATATGCTATTCCTATTAGATATAATGTGATCAATCAAAGACTCACTTGTTTCTGTGGTTCTTGTTGGAAATACTCTGTTGCATATGAAAAAACTATATGACTCTAACGTATCGCAATATTTTTTATTAGATTGAGAGACTTTATTTATGTCAATGTTGAAGTCACCTATGATTAGTGTGTCTTGTTTGGAATCTTGTAACACTGCTTCCAAATTAATCATAAAATCACTCAAATCAGAGTCAGGCTTCCTATAAATTGCAAAAATATTGAATTTTTTAAAAAGTTTACTTTGCACACTTAAGCCCAGAATAGAATTGTCAGTGGTGGTAGTTTTGATGATGGTTCTACTTAACATGTTGTGGGTATAAATTGCCACTCCTCCTCCTCTTCTACTGATGCGATTGGCAAATGCACCTTGATAGCCTTCAATATTAAAAAAAGCCTCATCCCCTTCATTCAGCCAGGTTTCCGTTATAACCAGGATATGGACGGTGTTATGCATCTTGAGAATTTCTTCAATATCATCCATTTTATTTTTAACACTTCTAGAATTGAGATACATCACTGTCAAACAATCTATTCCTGGAGTATAATCTTGGATGTTCCTGTACTTGTATTCCGCATGGTTTCCTTTATTGACATTGTCAACATATGTTTCCATAGTCTACTCTATCTCTTGCTCGTGCTTCCATAATTTTCCTAACAGGACAATCATAGCTAGTGGACCTATGGCATCCTGATTCGGATGTACAGTTTCCACAAATAGAATCAGAAGCCCTGTTAGGACATGCTAAAAACTTGTGTTCTCCCGCACAGTGATGACATTTTTCCTTTTCTTCGCAAACTTTTTGGGTGTGTCCAAAACCCAAACATCTGTAGCATTGTACTAGAGGTGACATGTCTTCAACAGCTAGTCGTTGGTAGCCCACATTTATCTTTTCCGCATTTATCAATGTTTTCCAGTTTGCAGGACACACTTGAAGGATTGCATTGCATAGAAGGGGGTTCCTATTCCGTGTTTTATATTTAAGAGTAATTTCTTTATCAAAGTCAATAGCCAGACTCTTATTCTGTAGTTTCAAGGATTGTAATATATCTTCCTCTTTGGTGTCCTTTATTATTCCCTTTATTTTCACAAGAGGGCTGAAGTTTTTTGGTTCTCTTATTTTTATGTTATTAATTTGCTTTCCAAGTTCTGTGGTAAACTTACTTTTATCCTCTAAGGTAGGTACTGTCACTATGATTTTGTTTTTACCAGTTTTTCGCATTCCTGTTATCCCTATTCCCAGAGAGCGAACGTTTATAGCTCTCTTGATGGTCTTATCGAGATCGCTGCCCTTACATTTTGGGTCATCAGACGAAATTACGATAGCATGATGTTGCTCTCGGGGTCGTTTATCTTTCACCGCTTCAGCAAACGAAGGTTTATTCTTTCTTGTTTCTTCATTTTTTATAAGGTGCTCTTTTAAATATGTCAAACTGTCCATGACAATGGATATTTTTTTCATTATCCTATTCTCAAAATCCGACAGTTTGTTTTCAAAGTACTCCTTCAGAGCTTTCATTTCCCCATCATCACTATTATTTGTGTTTCTAGTTACACGCGGCATTCTGTTACCTCCGCTCTGGACAGCCGCCAGCCGCAGAAATGTAGTAAAAAACTCAAAGAGAGATTCAAATAACAAACAAGTAAAAAATATTATTTTTACAAAGTTACGTAGGTTGAACTATAAGGAAATCGCACACTTGATAAAAAATAAATAAATAGTTGTGATAATGTGTCTTTAGATGATTTTTAGTTGAAATTAGATCAAGAATAGAGATATTTTTTTGAGATTTTGTAATTTCTCTGTAGATTTGGAGGTTATGTCAGAAGCCGTCAGAACACACTTTGACAATTTTTTAGTAAAGATCGTGTTTTTATATCACACTTTTTTTTAAAAACTTTTTAGAAATGGATAATAACTTTTGGGTTTCACTCAAATGAGAGTAACGTATTTTTAAATGTTATTTTTACGATTTTTTGATTTTTTTCCAAAGATGTATGGTTTGACTTTTACACTTCTTCTTCTTCCTTGAAAATTACCTTGAAAATTGACGACTTCGAGGGGAAGAATTGTCAGAGTTGAAACGCAAGCCGGCTTGACAGTTGACAGACGTTATGGCGGTTAAAATGCACTCTGCAGGCAGGAAACATAAAGAAAAAACATAATGCTGTGAGCACAACGTTGCAGCAATATTGCAACAAACTTATTTTGTCATATTTGACATGACAATATAAATTTAAGTACAAATCAAACTTGCAGCAAACTGACCTGCTATCTGGGGTTCTAGTTTTAGTTTTGCTGCGAGCTATTTTGGACTTCTTTGCTTTTGCTCGTGCAATATGGAAACCATAGCAAACCCCATCAAGAGAGGACAAACATTCTATGGACATCAATGTGCCTTCCTTCTTGTGCACTTAAGGCTTCCTATTCTACAATAATCTAAGGATCTGAAATGAGGCTGTAGAAATGAAAAAAATATATACCAAATTACTTTTTGTTTCAAACACAATGGGGTCTGCACATTAATTGACACCAACAAAGTTGTGATGTCACACAGCCAGGTTGCTAGAGAAAAGGGTTAACTTATATTGGATGCTAAGGACCGCAGTTACATATACCGGTGACTTTTGCCTGCTGAGAAATTTTTCTTACATAACATTTTCTATTACATGTAACTTGTTGCGGAAGTGATTTTTATGTTTTTTAAAAAATACTTATTTCTGATTAAAAGATTGTTTTATTTTCATACACGATATTGATTTATTTGAATTATGATTTACAAACGTTTTCGACCTATATGGTCATCTTCAGATGACCATATACATTTAAATTATACATTTACATTTTACAATTACAATTGTAAAATTGTAACAATTTTAATCCTACCTGAAGTGACCATATAGCTCGAAAACGTTTGTAAATTAAAATTCAAATCAACATGAATTTTCACAGTGTTAATACACAAACCATAAAAAATATGTTGCGGAAGTAGTTGGTAAATACACTAACGGTGTTATTCACGCACAGCAAATCCGTTGCTAAGCCGGCACCTAACACAAACTTTCCGTACAAAAAACGATGATCCATGGATCAGTTGTGGGTCAAATGTGTTGTGAATAGACCTGTTAGTCTTTTTCTCTCAAAAACTCCATACAAGTCAGCTGATAGTTAGATTGTTTCAACAGTCCCTTCCAGCAGTTAATTGCTTGTCTAAGTTCACTGGGTCGACATCAGTGGAAATCCCCTTTCCACAGCAGCCTTGTGTGCAGGGATGGAAATAAAATACTTGTTTAACTTTTGCAGTTTGCATTTGCGTTCAGGATTTTTGGCTCCCTTAACCCTCCGTCAGATATAGGAAATATGAGTTTGGAGGCAATGAGCCTAGCAGGCACAGCTGAAGCAATCATCTTCAATAGGTACCTGTAATCATTTCATATTTGGAAAAGATAATCACCGACCTTTGTGAGGATGATTTAAGAACCAAAATATATTTTTTCTACAAAAATAAATATTTCTGACGGCATGAAATCAAGTTGTGTGCCGGAACACCAGCTCTGATTCAAGGGAAATGAAACTTTGATGATCAGGGTTCAGTTGATGCTACTTTATTAAGTAGCATCAACTTTTCTTTCTGCTTTTTGTAGTACAAAAATGTACCTATTCCTTTTTGGGTAACTTCAATAATTATGTAAATCTAGAAAATTCCATGCAATGTTAAGAAAATATAATAATTATTGATATACTACATCAGCAAAATCTATAATCTATTATCTAAGTTGCAAAGATAAACTACATTTAAGATGTATTTTAAATGTATTCCCACAAACAAACACATGTAAGTTCACACTTAAATGTGCCGCATGTGAACCTACAATATAAAACCCAAAATCATTCCATGAAAGTGCAATATTTGCAGTACAAAGACAATTGGCAAAAAATTTAATTCGAGTTGGCTATTATTTTTTTTTTATTTCAACAGCATATTATTATTCAAACAATATACATGTATTTCATAGTCAATAAATAAATATAACAAAAAATATATATTTTCCTCTTCAAAATTCAGAAATCTCAAATCACAAACTATTATACATGTGCTAAATTGGGTGCAATGTGCCTGTAAGATCAATAATATGAAGACAGACACACTCCACAAAGCGTGATGGTCCACGGAGCTTTAGGATGCTAAACATCATGAAAGACAGGAGACTATACAAGAAACGACAAGCTCTGGTCTTTCCTACGATTGCAGGGGGGAATAGAAATGTCTGTGCTGTGCTGCCAGGCTCATTGCTCGCCGACGCAGGGTTAACAAGGTAAATCCATCTTTTTCCATGGAGTGTTTACTTGAGTTATGTACTTGAGCCTGGTTGAAGTATTTTCCAATATAAAAAAAGTTTTTTTTTGCTGAATTGAGTTGTTTACTAATTTGAAAATGCTCTGCAGAGGCTCTGGTCACCCCTAGCGGAATGGCGACAGAGTTACAGTTCCAGGAAAATGAATGATCACAATTAGCTTATGAAGGATAAAGCTCATTTTTAGGATGTTAATCAGGTTAGTTCAACAATGGACTCCTACATAAATAATGATGAAAACATAAGATAGGCAGTTCATAAGCAGGCTATAGTGTTTTTCTTTCATTTAGTTTTGAATCTTGCATTATATCATTGAAAAATATCATTTTCGCACAGTAATGGCTACATTAAGTAGGTTAGGATGCTCTCAAATGTTATTTACTTATTGTCCACATTTATACTTTCTTTAAAGTAAAATGCACAACGTCACTGAGTCAAGTAATAAATTGCAGCCATTGATTGAATAAATAAGCAAGATAAACTGTTCTTGCTTTGCTGTCTGATGATTTATAGTTGTGAAGGTATTTGTGCAAGCACAATATAACATTGCGTTCCTGCAAAATCCGTTTCCTCAGAGTGTGGTGTTTTTCTCTTATAGGACTCTACAAATGCTGAGCTATGTCCGAATATTATTTTTTTACTGCGAAACCTTTTCATGGACCTTCATTCAGCTGCCGAAATTTCATCTATGTTTACCATCATTGCATTGAATTATGATACATTTCTACCACCCCTTGCTCTATATCTCTCGCCTTACTTCCTTAGCATCCCTAGTGAATGATCAAAAGAGTTCTTTAGAATATAAAAAAACACTGATAAGATCATGCATACGCGTCTTGTGCGGAAATATGGCAGAACTCAGACCATAACTCAGAAATTGTGTCATTTTGCAAATGTTTTAAGCAAATGATGAAGGATGATTGTAAATGAGGGAGTATATTTGTAGAAGCAGACAATATTTCTTATGATAATTTCCGCCCCAAAAGCTGTAAGAAATAAAAAAAAATGAAACACTTAGAATAATTCAAAATGTCATTCAGTTGTCACAGTTGTAAGCATTATGTAAGAGTAGGTCAAGGTGTCATTTGTTATGATTTCTGTTTTTTTTATAGAATCAGAATTTAAAAAATAAAACAATATTGATTAATTGTTTAATTATTTTTTAAATACCCCAAAACATTTTTGTTTTCGTAAAGCAAATAATATTTTTAGTACTAAACTCTTTTTATTATCAGTTATCTGTCTCTAGGAACAAAGATGCGTGGGTGTACAGTGGCGACATCTCACACCTTCTAAAGACAAGTTGTCGAGTGTCCTTTCCCATAATTATTATTTCGTTATATAGGTACCTACATACTTATATGTAGGTACCTCATTTTTATCAAAATACTAAATTAATGTAAGTACTCTAAAATTTTCAGGACTTCTTGATATGGAAAAGTAATGCTATAGTGCCTTCGCTGATGATTCAGTCAAATGCATTGTTAAATGCCAGCTAAAGATATAACAACTGTCGAACACTCATGTGGACATAAATCATTATCGAAAAAACTGTAACCCATGCGCAGACACACCCCCTCCACTTCCCATCAGAGTTCTTTTTACATGGCGCGACTTTTACAGGTCGCTTCATGCAAAAATAAGTCAGAACGCTGAGAAAAAGTGGAGGGGGTGTGTTCGCGCATAGAAGTGGGCGGTTCAAACCGTA
Source organism: Agapetus fuscipes (assembly GCA_951799405.1). Classification (NCBI taxonomy): domain Eukaryota; kingdom Metazoa; phylum Arthropoda; class Insecta; order Trichoptera; family Glossosomatidae; genus Agapetus; species Agapetus fuscipes. Next base: position 13,484,787 of record OX637332.1, on the reverse strand, counting down.
TATAGTTTCAATATCCGATATTGCGATCAAAACCGAATATCAGATATTGCGATCCACGATATCTATGTATTGAAAAAAAACTATGTATTGAAAAAAAACTATGTATTCGCGGCGCGCGCGTACAGCGTTGTGTTTTCGGGTTCTGGGTTCTCCGAATATCAGATATTGCGATCCACGATATCTATGGATGAAAAAAAACTATGTATTCGCGCCGCGTAATTATTTGTTTAATTAAACGCAATTCATTTCATTATGCTACTTTTCTAGGAATTTAAAATTTTAATGAATTATGACATACAAACCGTAGAAATCCTTTAAAATAAAAATCGATTTAAAATTTCATAAACTTTGATTTCAAACTCCAAATTCTACTGGTTCCGTAACATGTTAGATAGATAAAACCGAAGCCTCATCAAAATACATATCTAGGTTTATCGCGTAAATAATACATCGTAGGATTCGTAGGTATTCATAGCATACCAATATCGGATTTTAAAACTATATATTGTAATATCTGATATCGGTATCTGATATGCGGCGCGGTACCGCGCCGCATCTCCAATATATAGATATTACAATATATAGTTTTAAAATCCGATATTGGTACGCAATATCTGATATCGGTTCAGTATCGCACAAACGCGTACCGACCCATGTCTATTCGCGCATGGGTACAGCCGCGCAAATACCAAATGGACCGATAAATCGCATACTGCGCAGCTCGCTGCTTGCGTTCTGTTGCATGCGGCGAGTGGCGACCTAGGTAGGTACCTAGGGAAACAATGCTTCTCAAAACTCAAAATCATAGTTATTATGAATATTAGGAAATACGAGGGCTGTGTGATAAGTACCCGTTTAGGCAAGAAAACGCATTATTTTATTATTTTTATTTATTGTTCCTCAACATATAGTGTCTTTTTAGCTCGACACATTTTCTCGAACTCCGCAAAACAGACCTTGTTTCGACGATGATTTCCTAGATTGACGAAATTTCTTTCATTTTTTCACGTTTGGAAACAAAAAGGAATTGCATGGAGCCAAATTTAGAAAATAAGGTACATGAGGCAGCAATACGTAGCGTAATTTGACTAGTTTTTCTGTGGCGATTGTGGACGAATGAGCGGTGCCTTGTCATGTTAAAAAAAAATTTTTTTTTCATAGGCCCGATCTTTTTATCAAGTCAGCATTGAATCGGCCCAAAAAATCAGCAGAGTACTGCCCCATGATTGCCGTTCCCTTCTTTAAATAGTCAATGAAGATGATCCCTTGCGAATCTCAACAAAGGGTGGCCATGACTTTTCTGGCCGATGGAAATGTCTTTGCCTCCTTTGGAGCAGGTGCGCGTGGTTTCCCCATTATTTTGGCAGTTCTTAATTTCTGGTGTGTAATGATGGATTGATGCTTCATCAAAAGTCATAAAATGCCGTAGAAACTCTTTCTGATTGCGCTTTAACATGTCCAAACAGTGCTCCGAAGTTGTCATGCGATTCCGTTTTTGCTCCACTATTAGCAAACGCGGCAGCCATCTCGCCGATAGCTTTCTCAATTTTTGTGCAGGTTATTTTGTATGCGTTCTATTGAGATGTGTACAATGTCAGCAATCTTTTTGATGTTCACCCGACGATGCTAAAACAATATCATAGATTTTATCAACCATATATCCTTTATTAACAGCATGCAACTTCACTTTGATTTCCTCACATATCTTCCAGTCCAAAAAAATAAATCGAACAACTGGTCGATATTGCTCTTTCTTAATGATCGCAAATAAACACCAACTTGTTGACTTTCAACAGCTGTCAAAAAAAACTACTCGATAAATCTGTCTGAAATTTTGACGGTCATCGTTGTAAGAATGGCACTACATGATGGTATGCACATTTTGTGTCAGTTGTGCCATATATCGCTAAACACGGGTACTTATCATACAGACTAGGTAAAGTCGTGTATTTGGTCAGCACTCTACGAGCAAAAACGCAATTTAAACCTCAAGAGCTCTCTGCGGCCTTGGTTGTCGCTATAGAAAGGAAAATAGGTAGGTACTCAAGCAAGATGCTGGCTGGAACTTTGGCCACCGGTCATTGAGAACGGCAGATGAAGTGAGTTTTCAATCCAGCGAAGACGGTTGAAAAGTTGAATGTCATTTTTTGTGCTCCCCTGGAAATGAACCTACTATTTTCCGCTTACAAGCCACAAGCGTTAAGCAATGGAAGAATATGTCGACCGGTCGATAGCTGCTGTTATAGAATACTTTACAATATTTTTTCGTAATTATTTGTCCTTCAAATCATAGCTACGTATTGCAGCTTGTATGTTTTGATAGCTGCATTACATAGGTAGGAAAATTCTCTTTGTAGGTATCACGCACTTGCCATAAAATAAGAGGATGGTCGGGCATCGGCCAGTTATGAAATAAATAAACATTGAGACAGCATTGACAGTAATTCTGACATGTAAGTGTTCGAAATTTTCAATTGAGGGTCAATTCAAACTAAAACTTATGACCGCTATGTGATTTCATCAAATTGGTCTAAGCCACAGGGTAACGTATTGTCTAAGCCAGAGGCTCCCAAAGTGTGCCTTGGTGCGCCGTAGAAAGTGAAAAGGGGCGCCGTGACTCGATCCTCTATCATTATCCGAAACCACAAATATTCGCGTGTACCTTTAAAGACTAATCAAGAACAAAATCACTCAAAAATCAATGTAAAGCAAGAAATGAGAGGAGTAACAATCTCAGTCTTCTCAGTCAGTGATGATTCATATTGATTAATAATTTGTTAATTTTTAGGATTCGAATCAAACACTGTTTTATTTTCACTTCTATATATATATATATATATATTATTTTACAAACGTTTTCGATTTACAATCATCGTCAGGTATTAAATTTTTTAAAATAAAAGTCAAAGAATTTAGTTTAAATGCATCACTACAAAATATCTTTGGGAGTCAAGTCATTTGAGGAAATGTGACCCAAAGGCTAAAAAATATTGTAAAGAAAACATTTCCATGTTTTTTTTCGGAAAAGATATGCATCTTTGGAGTTGTGAAAAAGTAAAGGAGAAGGAGGGAGGGGTAATTTTCAGGGAGGGGAGGCATAAAGGGGGCCCTGAGCGTCTCCCCGCAACAGGACCCCCAGAAGGGTTAATCCGAGCATGTATTTACCTCATTACTCTTATTCTAAGTAGGTACAATTAGTACCAAGTAGTACCTTCGACAATAATATGTATAGTCACTATATCTATTCCAAATAGCATACTAAAGTAGGACCCCATGACAAAATACAAAACTTGCGCTGCGGGCTGAAAAAGATTGTGAGGCCCTGGTGTGAGCAATCTATAATCTATAATCTAAGTTGCAAGGATATATTCATTTAAAGCTCTCAGATGTATGCCCACAAACCAACAAGTGTAGTTCGCGCTTACAAATGCTGAATGTGTACTTACAAATAAAATCCAAACCTCAAATGAACATAAGCCCCACAACTTTTGCCGACCTTCCCTGAAACAGGGGTGACATTGGCAAAGTGAACCATTTTTTACAGTATGGGTGGTCAGCCTCATACCAACCTATAAGTCAAGGAATATGAATAATAAATTACATTTAAATATAAAAAAGAACAAAACCTTACAAAGAAATCTACACAAAAAAAGTCAAAAATTTCCTATGCAAAAAATGTAGCTGAATACACCAACATTAGAAATCAACATTGCAGATTAGCCGCCACTTCTTCCTGTCCTTGCATACAATAGATTCGTTAGCTTCAATAAAATGATATTTAGTAAAAATTGGTTCTGTTTCAGAGAAGGACGGCGAGAGTTGCAAGGTTTATGTTTATTTGTGAGTAAATAGTACATATTATGCAGCATTTATAAACGCGAATTGATTATACGTGTCTGCTTGTACGGTTGCATATAATAATATGAATTTTGCAACTTAGATTATAGATTCAAGTGGGTTCTATTCCCAGCACTTTTTTTTTAAATACTTGCGCTCTTGCTGCGTTGAAAACTTCATCTTCCTCTATAAATGATCTATCACTAGAGATATATTCAGTTACGCAGCAACTGGGTCTTGCTTGAGGATCGTCGCTCTCTTTCACGTTCATTCTCGCGGAGTGTGAGGAGCTGTGGTCAACACAAAATTAGCGCTCACCAAATAAATCATCCTAAAAAGTATTACATATAGGGGAAACAATCAGGACTTACTAAAATAAGGCACTTAAAAAAAAAACGATAAATGAAAGGAAATAAAGTGAAAAATATTTAGTAACTCTTCGGGTTAAACCATGTTTTTATCACAGATTTGTAAACTGATTTTGTAACTTCCGTTTCGACGAGCGGGAGGCATTTTCAAGGCTGGTTATCACAGCGACGCAGTGGCTTTCGTGTCTGTTTACTGGTGAGTTTCAAACTTAATTATTTAATCTATAACCTAAGTAGCAAATATACATTATAACAGTTAAAATTCATATTGAATGAATACCCACTAACTTACACGTGTAAGTTCGCGCATACGAATGCTGCATGTGTAGGTACTTACAAATAAAAAAAACAAATGTCAAATAAACAAACTTAGCCTCGCAACTTTTGCCGACTTTCCCTGAAACAGGGTTGATATTGGCAAAGTCTACCTACCATTTTTTACAGCATGGGTGGAGCAACCTGTAAGTCAAGGAATCGATATTAAATAAATTCTATAAAGTCTAAGGGGAAATCTAGGATTTTTTCGATTTACTTATATGGAAACACAGAAAATAAAATTATCTGTCGCTTTGTCATAAGGGGTGGCCAGAGCCTCTGCAGAGTTGCCTCTTTTCCTATCCTCTCATACTTCTTTCAGTTCATTCACATTCTGAAGACATTTCCCAGTTAGGTCGATAGCTCAGTTGGTAGAATGCTTGCATTCCTTATCGAGAGCTTGGGTTAAAGCTTATCGAGAGCTTGGTTATCACCGAGGAAATGTCAGAGGAAAGCATGGAAGGAGAAGACCGAGGAAGGACTGGATATACCAAATAGGTGAGATTTCGAAAGAATGAAACCTGCAGAGTAAGAATAAGAAAAGAGTAGGTATGTATGAGGAAAGTGGAAGAGATTAAAGAGATATGCAAGGACAGAATGACGCATCTGCCGAGGTACCAGCCACCCCTAGTGAAATGGCGGCAGGATACAGTAGAGTAATAGTGTCAGAAATGATTTCTCGTTCCAGTTTTTTTTTTTTCAAAAATTCAAAACAAAATACCGACAAGGCAAGTCAGTAAAAAAATATACCATTTATATTTTCAAATTTGCTCTGCGCTGGGTTGAAAAATTCATACACTTTTACCAAAGACCGGTCATCAAAAGGGCCACCCAGCCTTACAACAACTGAGTTTTGCTTGAGAATTGGCGCTTTTTAGCGACGACCAAGCTTGTAAAAAGTCCGGTCGATATCTAGTTGGTAGAATGCTTGCATTCAATGCCGAGAGCAAGAGTTCGATTTCCACCGAGGGTGTCAGAAATGATTTCCTGTTTCGGTGTCTATTTCAAACCCAAAATAATTACCGGCAAGGTACTCAGCCTTCATAAGAAATGAAAATCAGCCCCCCCCGGGAGCTGGGAAACTCCCACTTCAAAAGTGGTTGGTGTGAGGCCGGCCCCCTTACCTGTTATAATTAATAAATAGGTCCCACATTGCATTGCAACTCAAGCTCCCTGAGAGGCTGGAGAACCACACTTCAAAGGAAGTAGTTCGCGAAAGGCAGGCCCCCTTATCTTTAAAAATAAATAGGTTGCACTAGCCACATGTGAGTCCTTCGGGGACAACGCGGTAAGGAGTTACACTATATGTGTGGCTTAGTTGCGTTATTTTTTTATTTTCACGCAGTGCTCCCTCGCTGCACTTGCATCTCTGTTGTGTATGTACTAGAATCAAGAAATTAAGGCATTGTATAAGAAATAAATTGTACAGTAGACTGCACACGACTTTATAGCATAAAAAAGGACGTACTCAATTTTTATAACAAATTATTTAGTTATTTAGTATTGTTCGTGAAGGTAATCTGTTTACGTAATTTTTATTTTCCCGTATAATCATTGATATCTACCTTTTGTATCAAAACCAAGACTTTGTATGGTGGGTATACTTTCTATCAATATTTTGGAAGATAAATTATTATTATCTAATCTAATGTAATGTAATCTAAGTTGCAAAGATATGTAATATTGGGAATTCACATTATATGCATTTTCGCAAGCAGACACATATGAGTTCGCGCTTAAACATGCCGTAGGTACATGGACCGACAATATAAAAACTCAAATCTCAAATAAACATACCTACACCATGCAACTCCTGTCGACCTTCCCTGGAACAGAGATGACATTGGCCTTTGACATAAACCTTTACCAAAGACCACTGACCAGTCACTGAAAGGTTCATCTAACCTTACAACAATTGGGTCTTGCTTGAGAATTGGCTCTTTCTACAGCGACAACCAAGCTGAGGTGTGATACACACAAAAACAACGCTCACCAAATAAATCATCCTAATATTATTATCATATTGGCAAAGTGAACCATTTTCTACAGCATGGGTGGTCAGCCGCATACCAACCTTTAAGTCAAGGAACATACACAACAAATAACATTTTTAAAATGAATGATAATAATATGTATGGACATCAAAACTAAAACATAATGCAAAATTCTAATTTAAAAAACCCTAGTCCTAGCCGCCAAAATTACAGATCAACCGCCATTTCTTTCTGTCCATACTTACTTCCATTTCATCCATTTCCATTTCATCCAGAGTCATAACCTTCTTCATACAAGCTCCCCTTTTTTTATGACTCTGGAAATCCAATTGAATAGATTTGGGTTTTTATATTTATAGTCCACATGTGGCATGTTTAAGCGTGAACTTATACGTGTCCGCCTGTGAAATGCATATAATGTGAATCCTTAATGTTACATATCTTTGCAACTTAGATTAGATTAGACACATCGCTGCCCTAGTTCAATACTCAGACATCTTACACAAAGCTAGTTTCGAGAAAATCGAAAAAGAAGGTTTGTAATCGCTATGATAATTACAGTTAACTTTGTTTTAAAGTCACTTAATGCAACTAAGCTACACATTGTTGCGTTAAGTGACTTTAAAACAAAATTAACTGTAATTATCATAGCGATTACAAACCTTCTTTTTCGATTTTCTCGAAACTAGCTTTGTGTAAGATGTCTGAGTATTGAACTAGGGCAGCGACATGCAGAATGTGTAGGCGCAAACCTACTTGCGCCTGTCTGTGGGCGTGCATTTAATATTGGGAGGGCCCTTGACGACGCTTTTACTGTCGAGAAATGAAAAATATATATATTATATCGCAACCCACAAAAAAAAAAATTTGAAGCAACGGTTATTACTGTTACATAACGCTATTCAAATGACAAATACACACAAAAAATAAAGAAAATCCTAGAAGCCATTTTTGAGTAAATCTTATTTGAAATTTTCATTTGTTCGAGAGCCATCTTGAATTTTCTAAAAAGTGAAAAATATTCTTGAAATTTCACCTTGAGTGTACCTAGTTTAGAACCTTAAATTTTTTTTTTTGCTTATTTATGGGTATAGTAATCTTGTAATTTCAAATTTTGACAAGGCTTATTGGAATCATATAAGATTTTGACAGGAATGACATTTAGTGCTTTCGCATTTTTATCTAATATAATGATAATTGCAAAGATATATGTAACATTGGGGATTCACATTTTCACAAGCAAATGCGTATAAATTCGCGTTTATACATGCCGCATGTGAACCTACAACATAAAAACCCAAATCTCAAATGAACTTACACCCTGCAACTCTTACCGACCTTCTTTGAAACAGGGGTGACATTGGCAAAGTGAACCATTTTCAACAGGATGGGTGGTCAGCCACATACCAACCTATAAGTCAAGAAACATAATAACAAGTGTCATTTTTTAAATAAACTTTAAATTTAATTAATATAAGTTTAATCAAAATTTATTAAAATTATAGGTAGGGGCAAGTGGTGTACCTCTGGACGCTGTGTACCTTTGGACACCATCATATCTCTGGAAATACAGAAGATTAAAAATCCTCACATAAACGGGGATATTACATTTTTGTTAGCTCTCAATATTATTGTGTGTACCTTGTCATCACCTACAACATGTGCCTTTTTTTTACAATTCAAGTTTTCAACAACAAAAAGTAAATTTTTATTAATTTTTTAAACAGTTTTCATGGTGTGATTATGAAATATTTTAGTCAAATGATAATACCGATGTAGGGTTTAGGGAGTGCTTAAAACGATAGAGCATTCATTTGCCTTATTTTTAACCTCAAAACTAAATGTCAGTTGATGTTTTAATTTAGTATCATTTGTGTACCTCTGGACAAATTTTTGCGTGTACCTATGGACGTCCAAAAGTACACGCCTTTAGTCCACAGGTACTCAACTTAAAATAAAATGCTTGTTAGACTTTTCTAATTATTTTTTATATCCATCTTTTAGTTGGTCAAACGAATCAAAATTTCTCATGTGATACCTTGAAAAAGTGATCAAATTCTCCTAAGTATGGATAACCACGATTTTCATATAAATATACAAGTTATTGAAAAAGCAAAAGAATCCAAAGTTTTCATTTTAACTTTGCATCCTCACACTTTTCAAAAATGCAGCCCTTGGATAAAGGTGTTTTTGGATCAGATTCATATGATTCCGAAGAGATGTATGAGTTATACATGAAAAATAAAAAATATTTTTAATATTATTTGTTGTGATAACGTAGGTTCTTCTAACAATATATATTACGTGTTTTTAATAATCGCTATCAAAATGTTTTGTTGTAATTTTTATAATAATAAGTTTCTGCAATTTTATCACCAATAAAATATAAAATAATACTATGTTTAATCATATTTAAACTACTTAAATGTTTTGATGTCCAGAGGTACACATGCTGTCCCAAGGTACACTTACCCCTGTCCACAGGTACACACCCATAAGTGTACCTCTGGACAAAAATGCGATTTTTGGGGGAAAGGTCGTAACACAACACAGGTCAATATTATACAAAACTAAAAATAAGTTGGTTATGCACAATTAGACAATGAATACATAACATAAACAATCTTCTCTCTACCTTTCTTAACTTGCGAGAAAAAAAATATTCAGTAAAAAAAAAAAGAGCTTGTCCATAGGTACACCACTTGCCCCTAAAGTATTACTTTTTTATTATAGTTTAATTATTATGTACTTAAGTGTCTTCTTAAAGATTTTAGTCCTGGAGGATTGTGGTGCGGGAGGCCCTGAGCCTACAAGGCTTATGAGCCGAAGAAAGTAAAGTAAGTTAAAGATTTTAAAATTACGCATTGTACATTTATTTCATCTAATTTCTCATAGTACTAAAAAGAGCTTCCCCGTTCTATAAAATAAGTACGTTCCTACCCACTGAATGTTATCACCCGTTTTTTGTATTTTTTTTAGTTGCTACATCATTATGGCTACAAAACATTCATAGACGGTAAGTAGACATATATCTACTGCTTTCCGTATTTTAGCTTGTCAACATAAAATTTTTGTTTTACGAAAGGTATGATGTCGGATGAAGGATATTTTAATGACACTTTTATAATTGTACTTACTTTTAAATACTTTAATTTACTATACTTTAGATAGATAGATTTATTTACACACATTATTGTACATTACAAATTAAACCTAATACATGCAAGAATTAAAAACATTCGTAATAATGTAAACATTTCATTCATTTACTATACTTTAATAAATTGAAAGTTTTTTTCAAACGTTGATTCAGATGAGAGAACTTAAACGGGTAGGTATTCAATTGAAAAGAAAAGTTGGAGATTCTTTGCTTTAAACTAGGATAGTACAATTAATCGCCGTGGAGCGCTTTCCTCTCTCCTGTCTCTACTTTTCACTTTCGTCGAGTGCTTTCGCGTGAAAGGACGTGCAACGTAAATGTCCGGGGTGAGTAACAACAAAAAAAACTTTTTTCATTTCCAAACTTCTTGAAATTTATTTTGAATTAGTTGTCTCTTGTCATGACCGTGTTTATGTGTTAAAATAACGTGTCATGTTGTCCGATGCGCCAGAAATTCGTCGTAATAAGGTGTTTTAAAATCTTCACGTGCTTTTTTGCCGGCATGTTGTTATATTGCGCAATAATTAAATTTATATCCTTTGTTTATATCACAAATCATCATTGTATTACTTAAAATTTATTGTTACTAACGATCTTGTTCAGATTAAAGCTTAGATCTGTCGGGATGGAGGCAGATTTTAATGGGGCTTCCACACGCTTGCCAACCCATCACAAGTCAAGCGCACAGTGTGTCGTCTAGAACATGCTAGCTGGACAAAATTAGTCCATTAGACAAAATTTTGTCCAGCTAGCATGTTCTAGACGACACACTGTGCGCATGACTTGAGATGGGTTGGCAAGCGTGTGGAAGCCCCATAAGATGGATTGTGTTGTAGAATTCAAAATGGTTACCTACGTGACTTGAGATTTTTTTGCGATGCCTCAATATTTGGTATAAAATTATTAAATAGAATAAAAAAGTAGGGTAACATTAATTTTATTTAATAATCTATTCCGGGTAAGATTTTTTTGCGGTTTTTGACACTGTTTTGGTTTAAATAGAGAAATTGTTAATTTTTTGCCCAGATGAAGTCAGAAACCGTTGGTGATTTATACAAAACTAGCCTACCTACTCGAGCTACGCACTGTTCTGTTCTGTATCCTGCCGCCGTTCCACTAGGGGTGGCCGGCAGTGGCGTGCATTGCTTTTTAGCCATGGGTAGGCAACCATTTGGGATTTTCTCAGTTCCCATAAACCCAGATATTAATTTATCGTAAAAATGTGCTATTAAATAATTATGTACCTACGCTACAGTATCAACGACTTCTGAAGCTCAGAACTATTTCAAATCAGTTTAGAATCGAAAAGTAACTTTGGTTTTACTAGGAAAGAGCAGCTCATTCAATATATTAATGTTTTTTTTCAGTAACTTATTTATTGGGCAACGAAATTTTAGATACCTACATTTCGTAAAGCAATTTTCCAACAATTTTTTTTTTTTTCTGTGAACTTTGCCATAAAACGAAAGTCTATTAAAGAAGAATCAATGTTTTATTTTGTAATTTCAAGGTCATTAAATATTTTGTTGCACAAATTTTGGCGTAGTCAACATGACAGCTTTTTTCATTATGCAGTCTTTTCAAGATAAAAATGAGGAAGGGAGATACAGTCAACTGAATTACAATTATTCTACACACACTGTTTTGTTTATTATTTGCGCTTTCAAGCTGTCATCTGCAATAACTCAAGTCAAGAATAAGGTAGGTACTTACTTGGAAGGCAATAAATCACTTGTAATATACTTCAATGCTTTTGTGCAATTTGTGAACATAAAACTCTGTTTTTTTTTTAAAAAAAAACCTTATAAAAATGGATTTTCACTGTGTGAATACACAAACTGTAAAAAGTCTAACAAATTACACTTCTATATTCTTATATGTATGCCCACATGTAATTTAAGCTTACAAATGTTGCATGTGTACTTACAAATTAAAATCCAAAAAAGAAACATAAGACTTGCCACTTTTGTCGACCTCCCCTCAAACAGGGATAACTGTGGTAAATTCAGCCATTTTTTACAGTCCTGGTGGTCAGCCTCAAAATAATTATTAATAAAAAAAGTTGACATTTCACACCTTTAACATTATTATTTTGTATCATTATGTTTAGAAACAATCATACATGTTTAGAAAAAAACATTCAATTGAAAAAAGAATCACCGAAAATTCAACAAATGATAGGACTTTTTTAGGTTAATTTATAAGTACTTCAAAGAAAATAATTTAAAACACACACGCAGTTTTCAAAAATAATCACGAAACACCCTTAATTTACATTATTTTAACTCTTTTCTTTGATATTCAAAAAGGAAACTTGAAAGAACCCCGAAATATATATTTTTGCGGCTTGTTTAACGTAACAAGTAAATGTCATCTAACGAAACTACAAAAAACAGTAAGTACTTAAACACGTGGTATATCTCTCTCACAATACCGCGTAGCGGTGTCTCGTTCTTCTATTTGCCCTTTCTAACGTATTGCGTTGTCTTTTTTTAGGTGTCGCCTTTTAGGGATAATAATTATGCGAAGCTGTTCGTTCACGCATTGGAACAGTTCGTGAGTCATTATCATTATTATCATCATAATATATAAGGCCAACTAAAGATGGAACTGAGATATTATGGTGATAAACATCATAATATTTCAGCTGCTGCCAGCCCCTAGCGCTATGATGAGCGGAGTGGGGCGGAGTGTGGGGGAGAGAGGGGAAGTGAAACGTAGTGACAAGCGGCGGGCAGATAATATTATGTGCTATACCGCGCGTAATTTGAATTTTTAAAAGAACAGAAGATGAATATTGTTGTATGAATTGTGTGTTTAATTCAGTTCGGCAACAACTATTGAACTGTATGAGATGTACGCCACTGGTGGCCGGTACCTCCGCAGATGCGCCTCCACTTTTTTCTGTCCTTACAAACCACTTTCATTTCCTCAATTTTCATCACCTTTTTCATACATATTCTTCTCTTATTCTCACTCTGCAGATTTCATTCTTTCGCAATCTCACCTATTTGGTCTAACACTCTAACCATTCTTTCCTCGGCCTTCCCCTTCCGCGCTTTCCTCTAACATTTCCTTTGTACACTTTCTTCGTTAGTCGTTCATCATCCATTCTTTCGAGATGTCCGAACCATTTAATCTAAAATCTAAATCTAAGCTGCAAAGATATGTATCATTTGAGATTCATATTAAATGCATTCCCATAAAAAGACATGCATAATTCTCATCGTGGTTTTTTTGTACGATGTCTTAAAACTGCTTATGATGGTGGAATTTAATTTTTTTGTAGAATCTCCATCTTGATTAATTGTAAAAAATCCTTTGTAATGCACCATGTATGTAGGTAGATACTTACCTAATTGAAGCGCGTTTCAAGCTTCAAGTATCGGAAATATTTTCTTAATTGAGGAGTTCACTTAAAAAGTAAAATAAAGATGCTGTGGCAGACAGCCCAATAGGTATAGGTATATATACTTATCTGTATAAATATTTTTTAAATGTTCATTTCTTGAATTTAATAATGCATGCAAGCAGGCACGTGCACTGGGTAGAGACAAATAGATTTGTTCCACAATTGAAACAAATGAACACTTTTTTTTATTGTATCTACCTAAGTAATTAAAATTTACTATTTCAGTGATTTAAAAAAATGTTTGAAATTAAATAATGTTAATTCTTAAAGTTGATTACTAATTTGTATAAATATTTGGTTAATTTATTTGGTGTTCTTTTTTTTTCTGTGTGTAATACACCTCGCTCCACTATAAAAGCGCAAATGCAAGTGATGACCGGTCTTAGGTAAAAAAGCTAATGAATTTTTCAAACCAGTCCAAATTATAAATATTTTTTATGCTTCGCTGAGAGTCGAACTCACAACTTTCCAATTTAAATCACGAAGTTGTGTGCAATTTTGAAAGAAAGAAAAACTTACTGCAGTCTGCATCGGCGGAACATTGAAAAGAGGCGGGGCTTAAATTAAGGGGCGTGTCCTTGGCACGACTTTCAAAACCCCAATTGATACCAACCAGTAGCATCGCCGCACACAACTTTCTGGCTTTTTTTCATACAAATTAAATCAATTGTAATTCACAAAATTTGATTATTTTTATTAAATGATAAGGCATTTACTTTGTAACCTTCAATTTTTAAATATTATCAATTAAAAATAATTACTTTAAAAAATTTCACAGTTTTAGATCATTTTTAAAGTTTAATTTTTTGAGCAAAAAATTAAAAATTAAAACGGCATTTTTTAAAATAAGTACCTACTATGGACTTCTACTGTGTGAACCACCAAACCCTAACAAATATAAAAATAATTACCATATGGTTACGGAGTGATATATACCCCGTTATTATATATAGGTATCTGCTAATTATTTTTAATTTGTATTGTTACAATAGGTCTACAATAGGTCAATAGGTATACAATAGGTCAATAGGTATTTCTTAAGAGCACTTTCTACCATAAATCATCCGTTTTTGTTTCTTACACTTTATGGTCTTAGCAAAAGAGATATAACTTAAAAATTGTCACCACAATTTTTTTTTTTTATAAAACACGTTTTTTTCACATTAGTAGCGTTTTTTTCTAGTGTGCTATATTTTGGATTTTTTTTTCTTTTTAATTACAGAACTATATATTGATTAGGGAAATATCGGGCCATTTTTTTATAATGGTTATAGTTTTTGAGTAAATATGGAAAAACTTTGTTCTTTGATTTGATTAAAATTTAATTCATTAAGTAGTTTAGTCAACGATGTTACCATGTTGAAAGCACCAGTTCCCATAGATCACTGAAGTTAAGCAACATTGGGCGCGGATAGTACTTGAATGGGTTACTGCTCAGGTACACCGCGTGTCGTTGGTATCTTGGACCGGTCCGAGGTCCAGTGGCAACATTTCGGACTTGTAAATGGAAGGTTGTGGATTCAGATCCCGGCGAAGCACAAAAATATACCATTTATATTTGGAATGTGCTCTTCGCTGAGTTGAACAAATCATAAACCTTTACCAAAGACCGGTCACTGAAAGGTCCATCCAACCTTACAACAACTGGGTCTTGCTTGAGAATTGGCGCTTTCTACAGTGACGACCAAGCTCGCAGAGGGCTCTTGAGGTGTGATATACACAAAAACAGCGCTCACCAAATATATCATCCTAATATTATTATTATTATAGTTTCAGTTTTTCAAATTTGCTCAAAAACTATTGACATTATAAAAAAAATTGGCCCGATATTGCACTTAACAATGTATAGTTTTGTAATTAAAAAGAAAAAAAAAACCATAATACCTGTAGCACACACGAAAAAAACCTTCAAAATGTGAAAAAACGTTTTTTGAAATATTTTAATGTGGTGATCATTTTTAAGTTACATACATATTTTGTTTAAACTTTATAATTAAGATAAATAAATTGTACAGTGGACTGCACATGACTTTATAGCATAAAATACGGTCATGTTAAGTCATAGTCAACTTTCAAAAAAAAAAATTAGTTGTGTGTAAGTAATGAAGCTAATCTATTTAAGTAATCGTCTTTTTGCAGTATTATTATTGATCCCATTTGTATCAAAACTAACACTTTGTTTGGTGGGTATACTTTTCATTGATATTTTGGAAAGTTATGATTGATTATTATATGGGTACTACTTACTAAATTTCAAGACTCGTAGCCTAGTATTTTATATTAGGCGTTTTAGTACCAAGAATATTACAATTATTTTTTGTATGGTGGCTACACCTTATAATGTTTATTTGAAAAAAGTAATGATTAGTGTATGTAGGTATATTTAATAGCTTTTCAATGGAAGAACATTATTTTTTAGTTAACCTGTTCTCTACCGAGAAATTTTAAATTATTGTTTTCTCTTGTATCGAAACCCCCAAAACAAAGAGTATTATTAGGCAATGGTTCTTGTTGTTAGTTATCACTTTATTGGGTGAATTGTTATGTAGGTTTATTTATGGGTGTTAGACGTTTTGCTACCCAAAATATTACTATCATTTCTTGTATGGAAATTTGTCACTTTGTATGGTGGCTACACTTTGTAATATTTTTTTGTAAAAAGTAATGATAAATATTTGTAGGTATATATAAGAGCTTTTCAATTGTAGAACATTATTTTGTAATTAACCCGTTTTCTGCCGAGAATTTTTAAATTATTGTTTTCTCTTGTATCGCAACCCCCAAAACCAAGAGTATTATGAGGCAATGGTTATTTTTGTTACATAGCTTTTGCTTAAACAAATTGTTATGTAGGTTTATTTATGGGTATTAGACGTTTTGTTACAAAAAATATTATAATTATTTTTTGTATGGAAATTTGCCACTTTGTATGGTGATTGGTGGCTATACTTCATAATATTTTTTTGAAAAAAAGCAATGATTCATGTATGTAGGTATATATAAAAGCTTTTCAATTGTAGAACATTATTTTTTAGTTAACCGGGTGAAACAGGGTGAAAGAAATTTATATGAATGTGACCCTACAAATGAAAGTAATGAGGATATTTTGAAAGAGGAAATAAAAGCAAGCATAAAAGAGCTGAAGAATGGAAAGGCTGCAAGTATGGATGGATTGAATGCTGAGATGTAATTAAAGGCAGGAGGAGAATATGTGGTAGAGTGGATGTTTGAATTATGCAAGATGTGTATGAAAGACAGGGTAGTACCGATGGGCTGGAGAAAGGCGGTCATTGTCCCTATTTACAAGGGTAAAGGGGACAAGAAAGACTGCCGTAACTTCAGGCCCATTAGTCTCCTTAGTATACCTGGGAAAGTCTTATGCAAAATTGTCATAAAAAAAGTGAGAATGGCCATCGATCACAGGGTCTCTGATATTCAATCTGGCTTTATGCCAGGACGAGGTTGTGTGGACCAAATCTTTACTCTCAGACAGATTGTTGAAAAACATCTGGCTGTGGGGAGGGTGGTCTACGCAGCATTCGTAGATCTCGAGAGGGCCTTTGACTCGGTGGACAGATGTATGCTGTGGAATGTTCTCAGGAAGTACGGTGTGAATGATAATCTTCTGAATGTGATACGTGCCATCTATGAAAATAGTTCGGCATGTGTAAGAGTGGATGGGAGATATAGTGACTGGTTTGATGTATATAAGGGAGTGAGTGTGAAAGTGAAGATTAAAAGAAGTATGTTAAGATGGTTCGGGCATTTGGAGAGAATGAGTGATGAAAGATTGACGAAGAAAGTATATGTTGCTAGAATAGATGGATGTCGTGGTAGAGGAAGACCGAGAAAAGTATGGAAGGATCAAATCTCTGAAATAGCGAATGAATGGGATATATATATATATATATATATATATATCAGGCTTATTTATTTTTAATTGCACATGATAAGAGAGCGCCGTTTTTGTGTGTGTCACACCTCAAGGGCCCTCTCCGATCACGGATAAGACTTTTTGAAAAGGTGCGTCTTGAGAGCTCCGCGAAATATGCCCATAGATCTCTTCTTCACTCCGGGTAGCAGTCTGTTCCACTCCACCGGACCCGCAACACAGAAAGCACGGTCTCCAAAATTTGTACGGATCTGACGGTGCGGCTGAACCAAATTGATCGCACCATCGCCCGCAGATCTGAGTTACTGCCTCCTCACACCCATCTCAACAGGCGAAATCCTGTCAGTCAGATAAGGTGGAGCCACGCCATTGATGGGATATCCAGAGTCATAATAAAAGGAGGACTTGTATGAAAAAGGTTATGACTCTGGATGAAATGAAAGAAGTATGCAAGGACAGGAAGAAGTGGCGGCTAATCTGCAATGTTGATTTCTAATGTTGGTGTATTCATTTGCTACATTTTTTGCATAGGAAATTTTTGACTTTTTTTGTATAGATTTCTTTGTAAGGTTTTGTTCTTTTTTATATTTAAATGTAATTTATTATTCATATTCCTTGACTTATAGGTTGGTATGAGGCTGACCACCCATACTATAAAAAATGGTTCACTTTGCCAATGTCACCCCTGTTTCAGGGAAGGTCGGCAAAAGTTGTGGGGCTTATGTTCATTTGAGGTTTGGATTTTATTTGTAAGTACACATTCAGCACTTGTAAGCGCGAACTACACTTGTTGGTTTGTGGGCATACATCTGAGAGCTTTAAATGAATATATCCTTGCAACTTAGATTATAGATTATAGGCAAGGCTGCGTGATGAGTCCATGGTTGTTTAATATAATCATGGACAGTTGCATAAAAGAAGCTGAAATATCAGAGAGCGGAGTGAAAGTGGGTGAAACAAGAGTTGGAGTACTTCTTTATGCTGATGATGCTATAGTTTTAGCTGACTCGGCGGAGGAACTCCAAACGATGTTAACCAAACTAAATGATGCATTTTGTAAGAATAGCTTGAAAGTAAATGCGAATAAGACAAAAGTATTAGTTTTTGACAGGAATGAAGTATGTGAGGAACTTACAATTAATTTGAATGGAATAAAAGTTGAAGTAGTGAATGAGTTTGACTATTTAGGAAGTAAATTTGAGGCGAATGGTAAGATGACGAAAGAATTAGAGAAGCGTGCCAGCAAAGGAAGATGCGTGATAGGAGCGTTTGGTAGAATTGCGAAGAATAAAAGGATACCAAAGAAAATGAAAATGGCGGTACACAATTGTATTTTGTTGCCGACCCTGATGTATGGAAGCGAGTCATGGACGTTGAATGAAAGAGAAGTAAATAAGGTATGCACCGTAGAAATGGCCCATCTGAGAAGTATGACAGGAAAAACACTGAAAGATAGAGTGAGAAACGAATGGGTTCTAAATGAATGCGGAGTAAAAGAAATCGTGAAAGTGAAAGTTCAAAGAAGTGTGATGCGATGGTTTGGACATATTGAAAGGATGAATGAAGACCGACTGACAAAAAGAGTGTATAAAGGGAAAAAGGGAATGTAACAGGTAAGCGTGGAAGGGGAAGACCTAGGAAACAATGGATTGATCAGATAAATGAGATTGCGAATGAATGGAATTTACAGAGTGGAAACAAGAGAAGAGCATGCATGAAAAGAGTGATGAAATTAGATGAGATTAAAGAAGTATGCAAGAACAGAGTCAAGTGGAGGCACTTGTGTGGAGGTACTGGCCACTCCTAGAGGAAAGGCGGCAGGATACAAGACAAGACAAAACCCTTTCTTTGCCGAGAAATTTTAAATTATTTTTTTCTCTTGTATCGCAACCCCCAAAACAAAGAAAATTATGAGGCAATGGTTATTGTTGTTACATATCACTATACTAATGACGATTATGCAAAAAAATTCAAGAAAATCGTAGGAGCCGTTTTTGAGCAAATCTCATTTGAAACTTTCAGCTGTTAGGAAGGCATCTTGAATTTTTTTAAATTTGAAAAATGTTTCACTATGAATTATAGTGATTAAAGAGTTCTTTCTGCTTAAGTTTAGAAATATATAAGTTTTTGCGTTCGGATGGGTTTTTGTAGCCTTTTAATTTCAATTTTGGATATCATGGAAATGGCGCTATATATTATTTTTTTCAAAATTTTTATTTAATATTTTTGTAGAATTTTGTGTGATGTATAATATTGTAGAACATTATTCTTTTGTCAACGCTTTCAATTCTGAGAAAATCACAATTGTTTATTTTTTTCATATGGCAACTCATAGACGCAGATAAGCAAGAATGTTGCCATATCTAAATCTGGTAAGAATGTATCAAGGAACTTGCATACTGAAAATTTAAAAAAAATCGTTGGAGCCGTTTTTGAGAAAATTGCATTTGAAATATTCAGCTCTTCGGAAGCCATCTTGAATTCTCCAAATAGTGAAAAAAAAAAATTTTGCAAAGAAGAATATAATTTTTTCTTTCTTGTGAACTTAAAACAAGTTTTAAAAAATCATGTTTTTATGAGCCTTTTTAATATTTACGATAAAAAATTTGAGATCGTGTAAACGGTACTTTAGGTCAATTTTTTTAAAAAGTGTTGTTCAGTTTTTTGTAGAAATTAATATTGCGTGTAATATTGTAGAACATTATTTTTTAGTCAACTCAGCCATTTCCGAGAAAATCACAATAGTTTTTTTCTTTCATATCGCAGCCCATAGACGCAGATTGGGAAGAGTGTTGCCATAACTATTTTTCTAAGTGACAATTTAAGCAACGACCACACTGAAATTTTAAAGAAAATCGTTAGAGCCGTTTTTGAGAAAAGTGCAATTTTATGTTTTTTTTGTATGGCAGCCATCTTGAATTTTCAGGTTGGTGCCATGCCAGTAGGGATTGCAATCCAGCAGCATTTTCAATCCAGCTGGATTTTTGCTGGATCAACACTATTCCAGCT